>OX103971.1:51280603-51779642 GCA_944470395.2 Schistosoma turkestanicum
GGAGATAAGAGAGACATTAGGGGGTGTAGGAAGGATTTGATTTTGACCAATTTGGTCTCGCGTGCTGTTATGGGTATGAGGGCGGTTGTCACTTCCTGGCTGCCCACACCGTGGAAGGTTGTTTCTTGAGGAACCTGAAAAGGAAAATAGATTAGTGTTGGTGCGTGACCGCAGAGTCCAAGGGACAACTGCTTGAGGCCGGTCACGCACGGCCTTTTTATGAAAGGTATTTAGAGGATTAGCTCCGTTCTTAAAGGCCCTTAGTGGGCACCCTTACCCAAGGAGACGGAAATCCGTGAGTTAGGGGAGGTGTGACATTTTTAGGGCCGACCTTTTCTAACCCTTCCTTCCATGTGAGAAGGCAGCATCGCTGCAGATGCTGGTTGTCCAAGGGAAACACCTTACTGCTGTCACACCCCTCTGCAGTCAGCAGTACGACTTCGCCCTCAGACCTTGGGTAGCTGCTTTTAGTCTCATCGTTCTCCAATCGACCTGTCTGGCATGGTAGGACCTGCAGGAACATACGTTCCAGCCAGTATAGCTCGGTTGGATCATCACGATAGGCAAGCCCGACCACCACGTCAAGGTAGCAGCCACGGTCGGGTCGCCTCTCACTGAACATGTTTCGCATCCATATAGTAAGATGGAGGGACCTGCCACGCATTATATTCAGCCTTTGCTTAGCAGATGGACATATCGTCTACGATACCAATGACGCAAGTTGGCAAAGGCCTGTCGGCAGTTGTGTATCCGTGCTGGGATTTCG
This sequence comes from Schistosoma turkestanicum, assembly GCA_944470395.2. Classification (NCBI taxonomy): domain Eukaryota; kingdom Metazoa; phylum Platyhelminthes; class Trematoda; order Strigeidida; family Schistosomatidae; genus Schistosoma; species Schistosoma turkestanicum. Next base: position 51,281,370 of record OX103971.1, read on the forward strand.
TCAGTCACCAGGTCATCAGCACTGATGAAACATCCCAGATCAGTGGAGCGGTAAACACGCTCAACTATTTTACTCACTATCACTTGTTGAGGTGCTGATGCAAGCCAATCATGAAGCAAAATTTGCATTTTGTTATCATTAAGTAGAGCCATAAGAGGTTTCCAGTAAAACGCAAACAAATACGCACACGTACTAGAGAATGGTCTGAGTCTAAACAAGTGCTCCAGAATGAGCTGCAGTCTTCAGTAGAGCCTCCCCACCGATGGCTTCTGGCGATGTGATCTAGTTGAGCCCATCGTCGGGTCGACTTTGGGGGTCACCAGGTCAAAAGATGTTTTTCCCTATGATTAAAGTTAGTGTTTGCTATAAATAGGCGGTTATCTGAGCATAGCTGCCGAAGACCGTGTTGTTTCTTTATCCGAACTAGGTGAGCTAAAGCTAAACCTGTGCCGTAGAACGACTGACAGTCGGTGGCTGATAGCGATGTGATCTAGTTGGGTCCTTCGTTGGTAAAAGTACCTTAATAAGTAACTGTTTCCGCGGTTTCACTATCCTACCTTTAAAACTCCATATATACATTTATATATATATATATATATATATATATATATATATATATATATACAATGCATAGCCTAAAATAAATCCACTGAAACGGATTGTTTTGGAGGAAAAATTTTTATAACTTAATGCATGTATTCAAATTAATTAGCAGAACATATCCTAGAATTTTATCACAGAAGATTACATTTATTTATAAATGGACAAATTATAATGACAGTATCAATGGTATGCTCTGAAGGTGAAGTAAATTTCACCTGCATAGATTGTGTTATTTTGGTGAAACTATGCAAGACAGTAACAAAAAACATCGTTACCGGTAAGAAAGAATCGCAAGCTCTAAAAAATATAACATTGGAAGTTGTCATATTGATTGTTTAAGTCTTTGTATCATAAAAATTAGGTATAAAAGAGAAGTCAGAAAAGGATTCATTTACTCACTAAGATTCAAACCTTAAATGATAAGATGTAACTAAAACTACAAAGTGCTCACAAATAAAAAAATCTAATGGCCGAACATGATAAGTGAATTTATATCGCTTTATGAAAGCAGCATGCAAATATGAAAAGCCTCACGTTGTCTCGTTTGACAACTGCATAAACAAAATATGGTTTCTCACTACACTAAGACTAGGTTTGGTTGTTTTATGCTTCTTCTCACCTTTCCTTACAATGGACCTATTGTCACCACTATCACCAAGTCAAGTCTAAATGGGTGCACTATGTCTGCAGATTCACAATTTCGGTCGAAATAAATGTTATATATTAATATATATATATATATATATACATGAATTTGTCTAGCAGGTTTTATAACAACAGAAATCTCTCATTGATAAAATAAAAACAAATTCCTACGATTTTGAAATATCTGACTAACTTGTTCATCTCCCTCATGTTTTCTCAAATGACCCGTAATATGATCCTTTATTTGAGCATGATCAGTTGATGATACACCACAAACAGAACAAGTAAAGACCACTAACTCGAAAGAATTGACTCCTAAAAGACCTAAATGAGCATTCATCGCATGTTTACGAAGGTCGAATGTTGAGGTAGTAGAAAATTTACATTCAGGACAGCATAGTGAGAACTCCATGGCAGATTTAGAATATTGAATGCACTCGACTCCCATCAGATCCATAGTCGGCCACCTAAAAGTGAAAAAGCTAATGAAACTAGGAAACATAGAAATAGTGAGAAGTCTGATTATATAATAGAATTGTATTATTATTTAGTGATTTTCCATAAAACACATCAATTCAGATAACTTGCTCATAAGGTCATTATTCGTCGTATCATTCTCTAAGGATAATGTCTTGTTGTCTTCCGAAGAAATTCCACCACGACGAAAGATAAAACGATTGTCCGAACAAAATTCCCAGCCTTTTTGTAAAAAAAGTTCACACATGTCTTCAGAAGAAATACATAAGTAGTCACATAAAAAATCAACACTTATGTGTGAATATGCGCGAAAGAAAAGGTCCACCATTGAGTTAAGCTGTTTATCACGAATCTGTTTGACCATTTGAACGAGAATTTCAGGCTGCATTGGATCCGACAAAACTTGCACAGAACGAGAGAAAAAAGACTTTACATCATTTCGAAAGAGGAACCGGCCAAGATCCCATAAGCACTTTATTGACGTGTGCTCTTTAATTTTGGCTGGCATTCTTTTGTACAAAAACTTTGCATTGATTAAATCAGATTTCATCAAGTATAGTCCCAAATATTGTAAATAAAAGTCGACTGGCGAAGGGTTACCCAACGATGTCGGACCAGACTTAGAATCGAAATTCACTGCATCTAGACCAAGTTCAAAGGCCAACATTTCGGAAAGTTGCTCTTCCACTAGGGAGTCGTCTAACATCATATTCGCGTACAGTAGCGAGTAGTTTAAGAAGGCCGCGAAAACAACTACTAAAATACAATATTTGTGGTATCACTAGTTTGTAATAGTAGGTGTTAAAATAGTTCATTATACATTAATTGCATTTTCTTATTTACCTCAGTTAATACTCTACTCCCCACCTGTCACTAACATCTCTGTTCAACAAATGATTATATAATATTTAGTTATTCTTGATAGTTATCAAGGGTTTGAATAACTTTGTAACCTGTGTAAAACATTGCCTACACATCATTTCAAAAGTCTCGGTAGGCATATCTTTCACACCAGAATTCACACAATGCTCAATAAGTCCAATAATCAGGACTTCGCATCCGAGGAGTTATAGTCTTTGGACACAGAAAAGTCTAAATATCCATTCAATACCACTGGAAAAATGCTTTATATGTCTCCATCCCACTAACTAACATATTTTAAAGTTTTAAGGCCTGTTCAAATCACCTATGTTACCCAAACCTCCATCTAGTATCAGGACAACACCTATCGAACTACAAACAAATCGGCCTAGTAATAGTGTAGTACGTAAAATACAATTGAAAGGCCACTATAACATGTTTAGAAATAATAACACATTAAACAATTTATTGCTCATTACAGACTCCTTTTGAGTGGTATGAAACGATGATGATCTTGATGGATTGTTACTAAATCTAGTGTGTGTTCAGATTTTTTTCTCTACCGTTCCCCGTTTTTCTGGGGACAATAGAACTGTTTCTGAAGACACTGTGCCTAGGTGCGATTACTTTGTCACTCTTTGGTTGACTTTGTAAGACTAGTTAAGAATAGCGTAGGCGAAACGACAAAATATTTACAATTAAAGTTATCGAGATTAGTGGTATGGGGCCCATACCAGGACGAAACGGCCGTCCAGTGCTTCCAGGTTTCCAATGTTGATCTAACGATGATTGATTGATAATTTCAAATGGATAAAATATTTAACCGAATCTGATGAAACGTGAGCTTCAGCTGAAGAATGTACCACAAAGGAATAAATTATTTTCGGCATAAAATAGGCTCCAGTTGCATATTTAGGTTTTGGAGTTAAGTTCGAATAAACATGCACGTACAACTATTATTCCGGTGCTTACCAGAATGAACGCAGGCTATTTACAAATATCACTACTTACTTGCTTGTGCTATTTATCCTAGTGGAGCATAGGTCCCCGACCAACATTCTCCCACTTACTCTGTTCTTGGACTTTTTTCCAATTCCGTCCGATCGCTGTTCGTTTTTTAATGTCTGTCTCTAATCCCCAGAATAACGTATTCTTTGGTGTTCGTATTTTCCGATGACCTTAAACATCCCAAGTAAGGGTATGTATTGTGATGCAATTGGATGCTTTTCTCAATGCGCGTACACTCAGTTTCCGGCCCTTTTTCCTTATTTCTTTCTCTGCTGATGTCTGCTCTGTTCCCTGCACCACATAGTTTTGGCTAGTGGTGTCCGGCCAACGGATTCTCAGTATTTCGCATAGGCATGTTTCAATTAACACTTGTATCTCATGGACCGTGGCTTTCGTAGTTCTCCAAGTTTCAGTTTCATTCAATAGGACGCTCCCCTTGCCTTGCCAAGCCTTATCTTCATGTCTGCATCAGACACAACTTGCTCACCAGTGATTCTGTTCAGATATTTAAAGGTTCTTACATCCTCTAAGGCTTCTCCATCAAGTGTGATCAGGTTGGTGCATGTTGTGTTGTATCGGAGGATCTTGCTTTTACCTTTTCGTAAATTGAGACCTATTGCTATCAAGACTGCTGCTAAATTGACCGTCTTCTCCTGAATTTGTTGTTCCATTATGGATGGAAGAGCTGGATTATATGAGAATTTTAGATCTTCTAGCTGCATCGAGACTGGTCAATATATCCTATGCCTCCCTAAAGATGTTGACGTTTTCATAATCCAGTCGACCATCGAGAGAAGGAGAAACGGTGAGAGTAAGCAGCCTTGTTTGATATCGGTTTTCACTAGGAATGAGTTTGTGAGCAGTCCTTGGTGCACTGTTTTGCAGAGTAGTATATTTTAGGATTTCTGTTTGATGTTGACTGTCTTCCCAGGTACACCGTAGTGTCGAGAAAGCCTTCAAAATGTCATTCTGTCACAATGCTAAACTCTTTCCCATGGTCTAGAAAGGTGATGTTCAGTGATCAGTTCTATTTAATCCATTGTTCTACTATAATTCGTACTGTTACGATTTCGTCGGTATATCAGTGGTCTTTACGGAATCCAATCCGTTAATGACGCATTTAGGTGTCCCTTGAATTTCCATTCGGTTTAATGCCACTGTGTTGAAGATTTGCCCTGATATTGAGACTAGAGTAGAGCTTCTGTATTTTGGTATTTTGATGAGTAGTACTTCTTTCCAGTCCTTTGGTACTTGTTTTTCACTCCATATCTTGCTGAAGAGAATGTCTTTGTGGTTATTTCTACGTGTCTCTCGAAATTTATCTGATCCTGCTGCTTTGCTGATCGTCTCTGATGACCATCCTGATCTCTTCGACTGTTGGTGAGTCATCATCAGTTATTAGGTCCGTGGTTGATGCTTCGATGTTGGGTTGGTTGAGTGGTACTAATCTATTCAAATGTTCTTCAGAGTGCTCTGCCTACCTGTTTTGCTGCTCCGGTTTACGATATTCTTTGGCAAGCCTTCAGTTTCATCCTAACCACTACCAAGTGGTGATCTTAAGCTGTCAGTCCTTCTCTCAGCTCTTACATTCTCCATAGCCCTGAATTTTTTACTGATGGAGATTTGATCCATTTAGTTCTCCGTGGTGGAACTCGGTGAAACCCATGTAGCTCTGTCCATGCGTTTGCGTGGAAATATGGTTCCGTCTATGATCAGTTTGTTGAAGGTAAATGGGTTCGCAAATCTCTTATCGTCTTTGTTTCTTTTTCCCGCTTCATGTCGTCACATGACGTCTTCGTATCTTCTGTTGATCATTCCAATCTTGACATTTAGGTTTCCTATCAGAATGATCAATCCGTTTCAACTTCTCATAGAATTGTTCATTAACACCCACCTGTTACCGTCAGTAGGCTTATGCCACTGAATGACCCTCATTTTATTCCCCCGATTCTTTGTTTTGATGGAAGCTTCAATGAAACCAGGTCCATTGGAATCCAAAACTACCAGTGCTTTATGTGCTTCTTTGGAGAATATCAAAACAGATCCTTGTGTTTATACCACCGGAGTATAACAGCATCTCCCCTGAAGCTAGTTTTTTCTGTCCAACCTGGATCTAGTGTGTTTCGCCGATTCTAAGTACCACCAATATGGATATTTACATTTCCACAGTTCTCGAGGTCTTTCACAATATATGAAGTTAACATGTACCCTTACTAAGGGTTGCTATGGTTTCAGAAGGAGCATCGACCTCGTGACTCCTGAAGAAAAACTCGGTTTTCACTATGATACGTCATGACTCTTTGAAATGGGAACATTCTAACTTCCAGGGCGAGTTGATTTTCTATGGGATGGGATCGCTAACCAAATTCTTAACTTTCCTCCGAAAGAAAACCTCAGAGGGGCTCCAGGAAGAATCAAACAAAAATGTTTTCAGGAGTATCACTACAGATTTGTCGTCATTTTATTGTGGTTATCAAAAATCGACTAAATCATAAATACTTCAGTATTATTATTGATGAGATAGAGTAGCCATTAAAAACTGTGTGTATATGAGTATAGATTGCAAAACAAAGATAAATGCTACAGAATGGTTCTAAGAATACAGAGTGAAGATATCATCAATGAAGGTTTATTGGATAAAACATAATTAACCTAATTTCATATACCACCACCTGGAAAATAATTTCCTGAAGAAGCTAAACGTTTGGAAAAACAACAAATTCGAAGGTAAGCTCATATATGCGAACCGAGGAAGTTGTGCTGAAATGTTGCTTTAAACAGATTGTAACCCAGACAACTGCGAAACACTTTTATGAACCTGATCACATGTAACCCATTTGAAACTACACGCTACCAACTTCTCGTTTCCATTATCATTTTTTATAAATCCAATTCTTGTGTTATTTCTGATTGTTATCGATTGCTTACCTAACTAGAAATACGTACACTAAATGTACTTACTGAACCATTGGGTCACTTGCAGGCTAAACTGAAACTTACTAAAAGCTGGAGTTACACGTGTTGCAGGTTGGAAATCTCGTGCTTGCACACCTAGTTGCAGTCGTTGAACTACCTCGATTCCAACGCCGTTTTACTGCTGATTACCATCGATTGATTGTTGTGAGCCTACTGAAAAACTGGCTCACCTGATCGTCCTTTTTGATTTCTACACGCACATTACTCTGTACTCCGTTCACTACCTAAATTAATCTTAAGATAAACATAAACCTGTACATCATGTCTGCCTCATGTCGAATTGTGATGTAAACGATGACAGACTTTTGGAAGAAAGTGACATTACTGTCGACAAGTATTATGATGACCCAGCACCTGTTATATACCGTCTGAATATCAAAAAACCTTCAAATTACAGTTTTCTGACGTTCGGAAACTCATCATCTCTTTCTATTTACTCTAGTAGCGGCAACAATAGGATTTTCATTAAGAAGAACGCTCTCCCTTCAGAAGCATCTCAACGCTCCAAACTTTGCGTCATTTTATAATATGTACAAATTACTTGGAAAGTTGAGCATATTCGGCTCTTGGTAAGCTAAATTGCATAAAGTCTTTTTAAGCGTTTTACCTAACTTATTTGTATTTATTATTTGGTACCCAATAGTAGGAAGAGCTTAATGTTTAGTTGAGTTCCTCACATTGTACCGTCTTATTTACTTCAAATAGTCTGATGGTACTGATAAAATAAATAGCAACCAGTAGATACGGAAAATATGGGATAGTCATAGGATGCACTGGAGTCTAATGATTGTCGATGAGTAAAGGGTTGCGACACTACATCCATGTTTCTTGTCCCCAAGTCTTTTCATGCTTTCAATTTTTCGAAAGCTGCTTCTCCCAGTTTGAACCAATCAGTTTTAAATCCTGTGTGCATATATCGCGGACTGAAAACAAAATCACAGTTTTGATGGACGTAAATTTGTCCATTAGTCACATTTCCATGTATTGTAGGTCAGTTTGATCGTTATATTTTGGTCCATGTAAGCAAGTGGTTTTTATCCAAAAATATTCATCCAACAGTTTAGTGATCCAAATGTAATATTCCTCACAAATGAAAGTTTTCCTTGAATCCATTTGGTTACTTGACGTTTTCTTGTACTCTCGGACTGTACGGTTTAGTCTATTATTACATGACTGACTACTAACCGACACTGCTTGGTTTACGATTTCTTTTGCCATGGGTCTTGAAAAAGACCCTCAGTTCGCACTACCTCTACTACTATTGAATTTGAATTGACAATTACATCTCTGTGCTAATGTGGTATGGTAACTTGAATTGAGGTACGTACGAAGTTCTACGTTGCTGTTGACGATTGTTGATGACGAATAAATGCACCTACGCCTTTGTGAATGACGTTGAGTTGTAATTGGAAGTCTCTGACTACTAGTTACGGCTTTGGTGGTGATTGAATGGAGATTGAGTATGATCACCACTAAATACTAATTACGAACCCGTCACTGAGAAAATAAATTAATCCATGATAAAGAATGTATTTGCTGGTCATTTCGTGGTATCGAAGGAATACCGAAATCGGGTTATGAAAGTGGGGCGACGGTAGAGCAAAGATAACAGAAACACAAACAGAAAGTTTGCGCGCAAAGAGTACAGTTAAACCATCACTGATACAGTTAGTTATAATAGTGAATGTTTCCATTAAACCAATCTTGTTCTCTTCATAAATGCGGATTCACTACACGGCTATCATGCGGACCCCAGTCAGATAGTTTATTTTTCGTTGACCTCATGAAGTGGTACCATGTTTTGGTTTTTTTCCGGTCCACTAGACATAAAAACATCGCCCATCAGTGTAGGCTGTAGTTGGGTACACGTAACATATGTCTCAACCACCTTAGTCAATGAAGATCCACTTCATCATCAATTGATTTCCTGTCCTAACGCAGACATTGCTTACTCGGTAGTCCAAAAATATACGATCAATACCTACCTATGTTTCAAACACCTGAAATGGGACAGAAAGAACTTGTGCACGTTAGAATCTTCCTTCGGTTGGCAGACAGATATCTCGCCTGCGCTAAAAGTAAGCGAAAGTTAATCGGGCTCTCTGAATCCATTCCAGGCTTACATCAGACACTGTCTCATCAAGAGTGATATTGCTTATGATAACTAACTAATGCCAATCATTTCCACTTAACAGTATGAAACTATGTGAAGTCCGTATTCCTATAAACCATAAGACATCTATTAAGTTTAACTATTACAACTAACTAGAGCATCATTTTTCAATATGATAATTTCATATTACAAAAGTCTAGAAATACATTAACAAGTCAAATGTCGACTATCATTTTTAGATCCGACTTTTCAAAATTAACGTTTTAAAATAATCGAAAACCATCTACTCAGCCAAAATAAGCTTTCCTAGTTGTCACTGAGGACTAACACTAACCTTCATACACGATATGTTGCTCAAAATCCAACAGGTGATTCTGTACTAAACTGTTAAGTAATGTTTGTTAGTTCAGTTTCCACAAGTGCATTGTGATTGAAAGTTTTGATAAACGAACTGTCCATACGTTCAGTTTCAGCCAAACTTGTTTACCAAGAATCACCATGTTCATCGTTTATCCAAGGTTAGATAATTTTAAAACATTCTTCCAAGCCACTTTTATACACAATAATATCCTTCATTTGTATTTATGAATACTAATTTACCTGCTCTTGTAAAAATAAAGAAACTTGCGTGATCTTAAGCTAATAATCGAAAGTTATGTATGCATCTTTTGTTCATATCATATTATTAGTTTTCTGGTGTATGTATATATTATAGGTGCAATGTTTCTTACGTCTTAGAAGGGAACTCACCACTTGGACGTGTAGGTCACTCGGCTCATGTTTTATGCTTGGAACATCAAAACATTGGCAACCGACCATTGATTATAATGATTGGGGGTGCAAATACTTTGGGAGTATTTAATGAAGCCCACATTCTAGATATAATATCACTTAAGTGGTACACTGTTGGTTTGGAACAGACAATTAATTTTCCATGTTTGGGAAGGTATGAACATAGCAGTGCAATTCTAAATAATCGAGTGAGTTGAAGTGCCAGAGTTGTCCATGCATCATTTGTCTTTACTTACAGTTCTGTTCATCTAAATTATCTACCTAGTTTTCCCATAGCAATTTAAATTTTAAACATGATTCGTGTGATTAGTTTAAATAATCATTTCTAAGAAATGTGGTGATAAACAAATGAAGTATATAAAAAGTTAGCAGTCCACCTGGTCTCAAAAAATGAAGTTTGTGTTTAAAATTCTATATTTGATGGCTCAGAACTTCTGACCCACATCTATTATAAGAGCCGAACCAACTACATCTAGACGTGTTCAGATGGGACATTCACTTAAGTCTGTACTATGTCTATAATAAAATTACGTTACACATTGAAATCACGAATCAAAATTAAGTTAATCACCAAAAATTTCTGATAGGTGATTATTAGTATAATAATATACGACTATTTACGTAACCCAATTCTAATCCAGAAAATATAAGATTACATGTAATAATTTGAAGTTTACCATTACTCAGCAACCAAACCTGTGTGTTGAGATAAAGATTGACAGATTGGGTTATCAATACGTGTTTATTTTCATAGTTACCTGTTGATTAATAAGTATATCCCAATCAGCTCCAATCTTAGCATCTGAATTCAAACTACCTTTTCCATCCTTCTTTAGTATATAATTAATAAATTTTCCTTCTGACCAGTAATTAACCATTCCACTTCATTTAGAAAATTTTACTATATGGATACTCATCTTCCATAAATCTCATTGAATTGTTTTTCAGGAATTATTAATATTTGGTGGTGCAACTAAAACTGGTCCTTTAAGTCAACTACTCCGTCTACAAATCCATTGTCTATCAACACCAAAAACCTCATCTGTCTATGACGTGGATGAAATCACTGCAAGTTTAAATCAGGATCATAGTCAAACAGACATTCAGCAGTTCATTTACGAACCTCGTACACAACACTCTTCTGTTTCATTAACTGAACATAACCAACTTTTGGTATTTTCTGGTGGGGATGTTAGTAGTAAAGCAGTACCAGATGATAAAGTACGCATAACGATGTTCTATATATAATGTCTGCCTCGAAACCAACCATCCGAATAATTAAATATGTATAGTTATTAGCTTACTGTTATCTGTTACTCGTTTATTAAACATCATTATCTACAAAAGGTGTACCAAATGCTTAAGCAGCCATACTGCATGAATATCGAATAGTAGTTTGATAAAATAATTCCAAATAGGAATAAACTGAATTTATCACAAAGCCTTTGAGTTAAACAGTATCGTTTCTATTTAATATAAAAAATAGATCAATTTACTTGGTCCTCTGTATGTCAACGCATCACTGCGACCATTAACACTTTTCTAGATTAGGATTTGATGAATGCGGTGTTGCTTCTTGACTGTGAAAAGAAATGAACATGTTATTGATCGATTGTAAAAAATACAGTGTAGTCGAGTGATAACTGATCACTAGACCGTGCTACTGTTGTATCTTCTGTGGAGAAATATTAAAAAAACAATACCACTATCCAAATGAATAGGTTCTTATCGACTAAAATAATATGCTTATGTGTACATGATTAGTTTTCATAAACGATTAGTGGATATCAATTTTGTATATCACTCACCCGTGAAGGGATTAAGATCTAAGTATTACACCTGATTTCCGGCCATCATCTTACCACTAAACCGATGTAGAATCCTCCTGTAACGATACTGGTAGAATAATGATATCATTTCTCATATCACACTTCCATTCCAAGTTAGTTTTCAATATGCTGATCTTTGCAATGTGCCATCCACCCTTTTTTTTAAATAAAACATTGCAGGAATGAAATTCCAAATTCAACTCTGGTTCCAATGTAGGCTTAATTGACTGATGGAAACTATCAAACTTACCTAGGGTAACATTGAGATAACTGTTTCCATTAAAAATAATAAAATTGTCATGCAAAAGTCTGCTGAATAAGAGAAAACCGTCAAGATTAACCATGAAATAATCCGGTAAAAAAAGGATAGAGTTGTGAACTCATAGCTTTTCAAACATACCTCCAAACATTATCTTATGTGTCTTTTCATAGATGAGTGTAAATGCGCAAGTAACTATCTTTAAGAGAGGTTTGCAGGAGTTCTCATGGAATGTCGTGATCCGTAGAGTCAGTTAAGTAGGATATGAAGTAAATACACAATAATGTTTCGGTAGAAAGCGGTCCCTTATCAGGTTCTAAGTAGATATACGTATTGAAATCAGAAGACGAAGGTTATCAGCAAATAACTGAATGATATCATTTTCATTCCAAGATCCGAACCATCATGTGACTGTGCACTGCTGTTGAGTTCAACAATAAGTTGACTTATGCTCACTACTCTATTCAGTTCGTATGCAATTAAATTTTGATGTCCCGAAGATCTGTTAGTTTACAAATGAAATGTAATCTAAATATTTCAATTAAATAAAATTTACGATTATAACTATAATTATTCATGATAAAAAAATCTTTCACATTCAACCATATTGTTTTTAGTTAAATTTTTTTCAAGTTTCTATTAATTTATTGTAAACTATTCATTAGTACTATTTTTTATTATTATCATTGTTATAATTACACTTCAGGTGCATATGTATGATAGTGAAATAAATGTATGGAGTATTATACCAGTGGAAGGTTTACCACCATGTTCACGATTAGGTCATTTAATACTATACGAATTGCCTTATCAATTAACAAGTTCAAATTATGAACGTATTCCAAAAGGCAAATTGTATATACATGGTGGCATGGTTAATGAAAAACTATTTGATGATATTTATGTATTACATTTTACTAATCAAGTAAGCGAAATTTTTTATTTGAATATTAAACAAGAAAATACTTTCTATCATTGTTGACTGTTTAATAAAGCATAATTTAGAAATATTTTTGATAATTATTAATCCAGATACTCTCATTAATGAATTCTTAATCACTTTCATTCGTTTAGATGATAAATAAATAGCCCAATGATTATAATTACATTATGTTGACTTCAATGATGTTAAGTCAAGATAACAAGATAATTTATAAATATAAATAAACTCCTAGCCTTTATTTTGTTGGAAGAATGTTTAGATTTGCAATCTATGAATGACAATAGCGTACCAAGTTACTGTTGTAGATTATTTGAATTCCTTTATAATTTAAAATTTTTCAATGAAATCTACTTCGCTACTTTTGTTTTCATTGAAACAAAATAATGATCAATGCTTATGAAATAAGCTTCAACGGTGACAGTAGAAACTCAATATTTTAACAAGTAAATATTATATATTAGCGGTACTATATTGTCAAATGAACTATTTTAAGTATTATAAGTTGAGAATTTAGGTTACTGACAGATTAAACGCTAATAATGTTAAAATGTCTCAAAACTCTAGTTTAAGACACAATTCAGTTCAATTGTTTATTTCCTTATTTTTCATCCTTTTTCGACTTTGTGATATAACATATAAAGCTTAATATCTTAAATTTAATAGTGGATCTCTCCACCATCTCAAAATTTTGATTTTTGTACACAAACACGTAAGGGGATTATTTGACCTTTACAAATAAGCATCCAGCACTGGCTCACACTGCATCAATGAAGTTACCCCATCATTTGGAATTCTCTACACTTATTTTAACAATTCAAACCGGTTTATGAATTCACGGAATCCTCTCAACAGTTTTCCGAAAATGTGACTAGTTTTGATATTGTTTACCTGAACTTATTTCACTTATACTCAGTTACACCTGGATGTGCATTTCCATTATTTTCAGACTGATGATAGTTTACGCTTTAAAGGGATGTGGAGTAAACTATATCCGACTGATAAATTATCACCATTCACTACTGGTCATGGAAATGGGGAAAATGAGTGTGAATGTTTGAATTCAGAAGATATTGGATTGACACAAACTACATCTCCAGGTCCACGCGCTGCTCATGGTGGAATAATTTTGACAAATAAAATTTATGGACATGATACCAGTAAAATATTAATATTTGGCGGATTGTCATTAAATGGAGCTCTGAATGATATGTTTTGTTTCGATACAAGTTAGTGAATGTTTATTCAAAATATGTAAGGTTCATTTTATTAATCCACAACGTTAATGACCAAAATAATACTTGGAATTACTCAGTTTTATAAACTATGTAAGGGATAAGCTCTTTGAAGATTCAAATAAAACTCCTTAAATGAAAATTCACGCAATGTTTGGAGTGTGCTTCTCTTTCTCTTAATAATACGACCAAAGGGAACGAACTAGTCACATATCATGAGTCTTATCGTCTGTGATAGGTTACTGACAAGTGAAATTTCATCAGACTCTAAAAGCTGGCGAAGGTACACCACTTACAGCACAGACGAGATGTTTGTCAAGGAGTGAATATACTTCAATCCCATGTGCATTTTCGCACAGCTATAAGATGGAAACAGAATATACAGACGGCAGTTTTCGATCATTGATGTCTTGAGTCAAATATCCGGTATATATGGTTGTACACGTCTAGTAACTTCATCCAAAGTCGGTTATTCTTTGATCCAGTATACTTTCATAGAACCAGATTTATCTTGTTAGCCTCCTATCTCACTGTACTGGTGTGGGGTATGGTAACTGGAATTGATACATATTCATATCTGTCTCTACTATAATCATGAGTATTTTACTTCACCGAATGATAACTTTCAAGCTGTACAGCGTTCTAGTTTTGAGCTCTCAGTTGCATAGTTAAGTTATTACCTTGATTAAATCAATCGTCTCTGTAGTTTATCAAATAAGACGAATCAGCTTCGTTTGCATTTAACTAATTTTTTTTGTTTTACGCCCAACCCCTGCTTTTCCGTTTTTGATTTTCTTTTTATTTAGATACAAGACAATGGACTGAAATTAAATACCAAGATTCTGTATCACCGAGTCCACGTTTAGACTTTGCTTATTGTACATTTTCATTAATCGTTAAGAAGGATTCAAAGAGTAATTCTTCAATGAACATTATATTTAAAGGTATTGATATTTTCTTTGATATATATATTTCAGTCTACAAGTATGATCAGTTTAATGCAAAACCATATAAAGAGAGAACAGTTTCTAATGTCTACCCATACAATCTCACTGAAATAAAATTTGAAGTGATTAAGTCTTGTTAGGTTACTTACTAAGTACATATTCATGTGCTGAGCTACTAACCATAACGAGAGCGGGGTAGAGTTATTGATACTACTCGTCTACCCAAACTGAAGTAAGTGGAGCATGGACCGATACTTCTGACTAATGATCGTAAATTATAGGTGTAAATCTTTATGATTAACTTGACTTTGGTAGATTTAATTATTCAAATTTCTAGTTCGTTAGTATATCTTGTAAACTGTACCTTGGGGGAAAAAATCCGGGCATTATGTAATTGGAAACAGTTTTAACAACCACAAACAGATATGGATGATGTCTAGCAGGGAAATCCAAGACGCGCGTCACGTCCTATCTCGGACTTGTCAGCTCAATGTTCCTGCATCCAAGAGTTGATGTTCACTCCGAGATTTGAATCCGGTACTGCTCGTCCTGGATTCCACTGCTAGCCACCATCCACCTATGGTTATACTATTTGTACCTTAATGGCAGTATCGAGGCAGTTCTCACAGGATGCACATGTACCAAAAAAGACTGGTCAATTACAGTTGTAAATATCAATGTGAAGATTCAAATAACCAATCATATTGTCTAGTTCTTTATACTGATCAAATTCTGCTGGTTAAGTAACTGACCATCGTGTTGTACATTATTTTGATATGAGTGGGTTAGAGGCACTAGGTAGAGAGCAATGAACTTAGATCTTTTTCTAATTGTTACTCATCATCAAAACACATCTAAAATATCTAAGGAACCGAAACTCCCCGTGAGATTCGAAAATTCGTCGAATATAATGTGTTTTATTTTGAATTTAGACTAGAATATGCTTGTTATTAAAACAAAAATAGCATTACGACCGAGTCAACGCTTACTACTTGTTTTATCTCTATGCAACAAGTTACAATAAGTTAAATTTACTTTAAGCATTTGGATTTAAAGCAAAAAGGGTCACAACAGTCTATTGTTCAGTATTACTCGTCTTGTGTTATTACCTATCTATTAAATTGTGTTTAATGCTAGGTGATTTTCAGAGTAAATCATCTTTGCATCTGATGACCTATGTTTTTCCTGGTGGCCTAATAATATACAAAAATCTGATTTTCTAACACTTGTCATTTCCTTATTACTGTTATTCTTTCCAGATAAACAATATAACCATGATATTGATAACGGTGATAAGGCTAGTGATGATATCAATGATAAAGATGAATATTATCAAGAGTATTTGTTTATTCATGGTGGTATGGATACACATGGTACAGTATTTGATGATGCTTATATTATTCTACTTAGTGAATATCAACTTTCTAATCCAATGAATGCTAGAACAATTTTAGACCAAAGTCCTTCACGAACCAAATGTTAATATACGTTTGCAATAAATAAAACATAATTATGCAATACTATCTAATAATCCTCTTTATATGCATGAAAATCTCAATTTTATGTTTATTTTTATGTCATTATAATCTCATAAATCTGGTTTTGTAATAGAACTTTTTTTTTAGACTTCATTCAAACAATTGAGAGTTTTTGTTGAGTAGGTTTTTAAGAAATTATTCCAAGATAAAACGCATTTTTTTCCTGTGTATCATTTAATACAAATAAAAATAGGAATTTTTATCTATTATTGTTTCCCTGTTATTCTTAGTTCTTAACTGTATTTCATGGAATTGTGTACATTGTTGGAACATTGATTTTCATTGGATCGATAATATGTGCCATCATTAGTAGTAAACAATGACGGACATTGTAGCTATTATCTTTACTTAGAACGGAATATTTACTTATTCCCATTGTAATGAATGAAAATATTAAGACTAGATGGAATAAGTGGTTTATTGAAAGAAGACACAGTTCACTAGCAAATTGTCTACAACTTATCTTCAGGCTTCCATTGGCAAAACAGTCAGATTCTTGGTTGTTTTCTTTCATACGTCTTCAAGACACTTTGGTCTTGTCAGTCATCTGGATCCGACATTGCGAGAAGTATGTACCACCACACTGTCATCGAGTTGATAATAGTGTCTTGGAGTTGAGTGTTTTCATAAGTTCAAAAAATTTACTAGGAATGAGGAATAACTTAGAAATTTAGCAACTATCCGATAAAATAATGAGAAGGCAAGTTATATACATACATAATAATAATATATAAAATAATCAGATAAATTTGTATCTGGTTTGTATCATTCAGCCATAATATCCCAGAAATTTACCTAATGAATTTCATGCAGTTTGTTCTCTTTATGAATTCAAATAAAACCAGAACAGCAATTAAAGCAGAATAATATGAATTCATTATATTTCGTGGTTTCACATCAGCTGCATACAACCATATATGTAATGACGTGTAACAATGATCTGTGGTATAATGCAAAGTAATCGACATTGATAAAAGATGTACATATACATCTGGGAGTAAACAGGATTGGGGTCAAATAAAGAACATAAAAATGAGTACAAAAGGGCATTTCCAGAGGAATATGAAAGGAAAGGTAGATTACTTTTCGTTTTAGAGACCTAGGAGCGTGATCGCAGAGCCCAAGGGAAAACTGCTTGGGGATAGTCACGCACGGCCATTTTATGATGAAATTTTAAAGTTTTGGTTTCGCTCTTATTTAAAAGGCCTTACCACCGAAGATGGAAATCCGTGAGTCAAGGTTGGGGTGTGACGTTTTTTACGGTTGACCTATTGTAACCCCTCGCTTCCTTGTGAGAAGGCAGCGCCACTGCAGATGCTTGTTGTCCGAGGGAAACACCCTACTGCTGTCACACTCCTCTTCAGTCAGCAGTACGACTTTGTCCTCAGACCTTGAGTAGCTGCTGTTGGTCTCACCGTTCTCCAATCGACCTGCCTGGCGTGACAGAACCTTTATGAACATGTGTTCCTGCCAATACAGCTCGTCACGAGAGGCAAGCCAGACCACCGAGTCAAGGTAGAAGCTACGGTCGGGTCACAAGTTTTGAGTAACGAATGAATGATTCGAGGATTTTGGAGTACATAAAATGAAATCTCTTTAAGTGAAGATCATCTTCACGTAGACAGGTTGTACTTAAAGCTTTCTTCAGAGCAGTTTGCGGGTGCTATTAACTGCTGTTCTGGATTAATTTAAAATGACATAAGTCTGAACACTTTAAGATAAAAGTAATTAAATCGATATTATTAGATGAACTTATTTCCAGTAATTGCTTACACAGTTCAAAAAACAGATGATATGTTCCAACAGAAAATAACTCAGCAATCGAACTAACTTTACTGACATTCAGTTTTATACTACTTTTTACTAATAAGTAGCGTAATCAAAATCGGTAATTTTTTCTCAGCTAACTAAAGGTTAAATTTTTTCTTAGTTGAAATAAATATAATTGGTGTGGCCATTGAGTTTCGGCCACCGGAAATTTGACGAAGCTATAAATTCATTGTAGAATAAACAAAAACAAGTATTTTTGAAATCAAATGTGATATCTCAGAAAGATCAGCTTTTGGTTACATGATAAAATTCGAAAGCTGATTGTGAGTGAATGAAACTTAAGTAGTATATTTTTCTGAAAAATATTGTTTCCATAGTATATTACCATTCCGACTAGCATGAATCTGTCACATAGAACGATATAAAACTGGAAAGAATAAAATATTCTCATTATTGATTGGTCACTCTTGCAAATGTTTGATTTGGAAATGTGTACCTGCTTGCATTTTTCTATATATCATAATGCAGAAATAGAGAGATAACCAAATCAAAATAATTCAGTAGACTGTTCTCTGACTGAGTAATAGATTGAATCATGCTTTATGAGACTGTTGGCATCACAAGAAAAGTATTCCACCAAGATATTATAACTGAGTTACTTATGAAACAACAAATTCATCATTACTAATGAGAATAACAATCACTGATATTTTTTTCAGTTCATCGTACCAAGTGACAATTGATTGCATTAAAAGTCAAATTGACGAGTTTAGCAATACCAATGTTTCTGAATACGCGAAAAACAATAATACGAGTCATATCAAATTTGATCAACATAAGCTACAGAGAGCGGCTTGGTAAACTGATTTAGGAATTTCTTGGAGTTGTTCCACTTCATAAATCAAAGTCGTAGAAATTTGTAATAAATTGCAAATTCATTGTATTCTGTTGCGTTATTCACACTATAAGACAAGCTAATAATTTTGTCTGATTTGAAATATCATTAAGTTTTCAGAATAAATGGTAAATAATTCATCGTGTAACAGTGAGTTATTTCAAATCCAATCGTAACGAATTCAATAGTAATATTTGAACGGCATATTTAAGAGTATTTGTAGTGATTGCCATAGAATATTGGTGATGACTTTATTGCTTAGTATGAAGAAAATCATAGAATCACGTAGAAATAAGAGAGGAAAAATTTCTTTTCAAGATTATTTCATTGGAATGTTTTGATTAATTTTAGTGAAATAATGCAAAATAATCTGTCAGATGCGCTGCCGTCATCATTTTATTTATTTATTTTATACTACTCGCAAGTAGTATATATGAAAGACAAAAACTATCTTCGTTGAACAGGTAGAGAAAATTAAGCGGCTAACATAGAAACGATGCACTGAAATTTATTAAACATTTCAGATAAATACTTATATCGCTTGATAAGAACTTACTCCTGGACTTCCAAAAATGAGTAATTGGAAATATCATTCGCTGTCATTAAAGTAATATCGAAACACATCTCCGAACATTTTCCATGCTGTATGGAAACGGGAATAAACATAACATTAGTATTGACTGGCTGAAAGCCACCTACTTAGAAGGAAACTCCTCTATCGACCTTCTCAACACACGAACAAGAGATTGTCCCAATGACTACAATACAATCTCCGATCAGCAGAGACCACCAGGAAGCTTCGTGGTTTTCTGAAAAGAGACTGAGAACAACGCTCTTTAGAAGATCTGTGAGATTCCGAGAGTATGTTATCGACCACTGCGTGTAGGACAACTTAAATCCTCATCTCTTTCTTATCTTCTTCTCCATGCTCTACAACTCTGTGATTTAAATTCCTATTGTGCCGAAAAATAAAAAATAAGCTTAATTTGCTGATATCCTTTTTGTTGGAATTAAAGCAGATTCGGGTGTTTTTGATCTGCTTATATATATGTGTATAATTTTTCATAAAACATCTTTCGTGTTATTTTTATCGCTGTCGCATAGTTTATATACGAATATATACCAGTTTTTATTTTCGCTCATCTGCTTACCTATATCATCATTCATGCAGTTACATTCTTTTTTTTATTTTCCAGAACAGCTGCAGACGAACACGAAAAACTGACTGTCATTGTACATTTTTTTCTATATTATCTATTTGTACTACATGGCTGCTAAGGATAGTGAAAAAATGGCAAGGCAATGCTGGACAAAACAAAACTATCAAAAGAGCGTTTACCAACGTCACGAACGTAGGGCTGGGATTTCTACCTGGTCATATCACAGGGTCATCACTACGGCACCAGAGGAGAAGTGAACTGTAGTAGTTATTAAAATCCCAAAATAAGTAGTTTTGTAAGTCTTCGATATTGATGCTGACCTCATTAGTTTTGGTGGACATACTCAGGTGAAGTGGCTCGGTCACGCATCTGCACCGGATCACCGTGGGGTACGTCGTGTAATGCCTCTCTTTGCATCAACAAGCTTAGTTCACTCAATCTTCGATATACCAACCATCCTTTTATCATAAAACTATAAACGTAATCAGTGTTTTATGCTACTATCCAACTTCCAGATAAATAGTTTCATACACATGGTTCCAGTGATTTAGATTTTCACGCTAAGATTATGAAATATATTCACTTTCAAGAAGATTGTATAAGTATGGTAATTTCCGTGTATAACTCTGATTTTTTGAAGAGGATTATTAGTTGTCAGCAGTTAGTGAGGACCTAGCGAAATAAAATGAACTCTTCACGGAATGGATGAGAATTATGAATATTTTCTTCTAGATAATATTTATTATTATAGCTATTGCATTTTAGCTGAATAAAGAGCAAAAACACTTCAGAACATCTTGACTCTTTTAACCTTAAATCTCATGATTAAGTCATAGTGAGAAAGACTAAATTGGTAATGATGTATATTTGTTCACCCCCTTCCTTATCATCATTGGTGATGCGTATTGATGGGAGCAAGACAAATTAACAATCGGATACCGCCCCAATTTTCACCAGTGAATCTTCCTAGGTATTCTGGTCAGACAAATAGTAAGACAATAACTCAACGACATAAACTACTCTACCGAATACTTTAGTTAAAATTGAAAATATTGATCAGTGGACCGTAGCTTGATAGATGGACGATATCATCGTCATTTCGTGTCATCCTTCTGTGTCCGATTGTTTCTGGAGTCTCTGTTGCTAACTAATTGAGTATTCTAAAGTAAGAATGAAAGAAGTAATCAGTACTTTATGAATTAGAATAGATCTGTCTGTAGTATCTCTGTATGAAGAGTATTATCTCTAAAAGATATCCTGTTTGTCATCCCCTCATCGTATTTAATTTGAAACTAACAGTGAACCTAATTTGACCGGATGATTTGAACTTTATCATGAGAAAATTCCTTAGATAATACTGTCTTAGAAAATTAAGATTTATTTTATTTCCAAAATTTATATATATATATATATATATATATATATATATATATATATATATATATATATATAGTATTTAAACGTTAAATAATATTTTTTCTACCTAAATTTGCATGCAATTATGTATTTTTGCCCTAGCGTAACTTTTGAAAATGCTATTCAACTATTAAAAGATTATTTTCTTCACCACAAAACAATGCCCTAAACTAGTTAATGGAACACTTTGAAATGATCAAATCAGAAAAATATCAATTTCGAATTTGCATAATATTTTAGTGCTTTCTTTTAAAGTACAAAAGAGTGAACTAGCTTGTGAACAAAGTCGAACATTTGATTGACTCCTTACATATACTTGACCTCTTATTCAATGGACAGAGTTTTATTATTTATCTACTGAATTATTTTTATCTTCGTATAAAGGTATTTGTGTGTGTATGAAGTATTTTCACTATAATTTTAATAAATCATTGAATTAACGAAACGTTTCGTCAATAATGTAAAGATAATCTATTTTAATAGTTAAATAAATTAGTCTGTGACTTGTGACTAATCCAATGTTCAACGTCTACGTGCCAACGGAAACCTATCGATTCCAAATACGTTGAAGAATTTTCATGATTTCGCATATATTCATTACATGTACATATTCAACATTGAAATATAATTTTATTTTTTTTACAGAAAGCCATCACCAATAAACGAATTCTGTCACATCTATTTATACTTTCCATACTGTTCGATGACACCAGTTTAACTAAAGTATATAATGATACACTATTCAAAAATCAATGTATTGATTTTGATCCTGTTAATTTAAATAAAATCTAGAATATAGAATTAATTTTTCAATCAGAGTTATGGAGATTAGTGTTTTTACACATTTGAAATCATCAATCAATCATTGTTAGACCAATATTTGAAACCTGGAAGCACTAGACGACCGTTTCCTCCCGGTATGGGACTCATCAGCAGTGCACATCTACAACTCCTGCACCTCGCAGTATTCGAACGCGGGACCTTCAGTATTGAGCACGAACGCCTGACCATAGAATTAACTGTTTATTCAGATCTAAATTAGAGGATGACGATTACTTTGTAAGCATATTGTATCAAAATATTGCTCAAAAATATTCATTCTTTGAATTACTTTATCAAAATATTGCATTTATGGCCTTAATGTAACAGAACTCATGTAAATGCGATGATTTGACTGAATAAATACTTATTCGCAAGTAAAGAAAAGTTAAATTTGATACAGTTTATAAATCAACCTGTTTTTGTTAGAAAATTATCTCTCAGGTATTAAAATGTATTCTGACGATATTCTACAGTAGTATGCTACTGTAGTCTTTCAACACAACAGTTTTATTTGATCCGTTTAAAGTATTTTATTGTTTGCCAATGAGACATATCTAGAAGCACAAATCAATAATCAAAGTGTAGTTATGTTCTGAGTTTTTTGCTTGAATTACTTTTCTTATCGTTCCAAATATACAACATGAAAACTATTCTGTCTATTTCTGTCATCTTTTTCAAGTTAAATGTTTTGATGATCACACATTTCTTATTCTCAGTGAAATAACAGATACAACAGCTTCTGAATTTAATTCTGCTGAATTTTTTTTGGTTTTGGAAAGATGGTTCCATCTTTTGATAGAATACAAACAATACATAATTTGAGTACTTATTACTACGTCAACATCATGTTTGTCCAGTTCTTGGTGTTGACTGAAGTTTACCAATTAAGTTTGAATATAGTGACTAGTCTACTCGGTAGGCGTTTAACTACAATTGACAGGACGTCTTAGACTTGGGTTTCTATATCAGTTAGTACATGGTGACAAAGTATATGTTCAGTCTTAAAGTCACAGATATTTTCAAAGGAATTCAAATCTTAAACATACTTTTATTATTACATCGAAAGGATTTGATTGATACTAAAAAATGAAACAATATATGAACATTGATTACTACTACAGATATTATTACAGTTTCCATCTATAACTTCATAAATCCAAAGAAGCCTTCATCTTACGAACAATAAACCGTCATTATTAAACATACCAGGTCGAAGTATAATATATAATCACATGACAGTGAACAGAGAAATTGGATTTCCCAGGTCTATACACCTACAGAATCCAAGCTGCAAACCTCTAACTTCGAAATTCTACAGGAACAACAAGAACATTTATTATCGCCCTTGGTCCCTAAAGCGTCGTATACGAATTAGCAGAATCTGTATATCATTCGTCGCACTACCTAGCGGATATCCGTCAACCAAGCCAATGAATGTTAGGTACAGATAGTTAAAAAGAACCTTGGAAAGATACTTCCAGAAGGGATAGCGAAACGTTTGCTGTTATGCAACCACAACTTTCCCAGTAACAGTGTATTCCCTAATTTTAAATAACCAAGTTTTCTGACTATTTTTAGATCATATTTGACTTTTTCACCGGTATATAAAATCAAAGGAATATTTATTTTAATCCAGACATACTAAATTATATTGAAATTTTATGAAGCGTGTATCTAATTAAAACTAATATTACTTTCTGTTTTTAAGTGAACTATATCAACTAAATACCCTCCAGTATTTCAGTCATTTCAAAACGTTACAAGTTATATATTTACAAAAGAGCTCCGTTTACTGAATTAAAACAACCAGATACTTAATTCAGGTAGCGGCAGTTTTTGATCAACTTTCTGTATCAATATATTTATCCATAGTTTACGCCCCAATAAAGTTCCCTTTCTCAACTTTCATGTGTACAGTCGATTAGAAATTAGTTGTAGCTATTGAAAATGTAACCTGCAAAATTTGTTTTGATTCAAACAAGGTTTGAATGAGTGAACATACAAAAGCACCCCAACTGAGAATCATCATTAATAATAATCTCTCATTAGTTAATTATTTCATTGCAATCATTAGTAATCTGATGACTGATATAAATTTGCTACTTGTCGAAAGAAAATGATCTTAAAAATAGAAATTAATCACATATTTTTTAATGAGAAGAAGAAACAAATTAGTAAAATTAAGTTGTAAGTTAAACCGGAGAAGAATTGTTAAAATAAATTAATATTTTGAAAATTAAGAATTTATTGGTAAGTTCATTTTAATGGGAACAAATAATAATTATAAGTTATGCTTAAACGTTCGCAGAAATAACTACATATTGAATAGCAGGAAATGAACATTTACAATTAGTAAGCTAACCTATGACCACTTTTTTATGCCATGGTCTCAAATTCTTTAACTCACTAAGGAGTATCGACAGAGGCGGGTTTATGGAATTTTTACAGTTAAAATTACGAACTCATCTTAGCTATACTACACAAACCCAAACCAAAGAAACTTCTTGGGCTTACAATCTTCACAAACCGCTCATACACCAATAATAATCATATGTCTACTTGAAACATTTTGAGCTCAAGTGGAAGCTGTGACTAGTGACGTCAAACTCTGTTCGGTATGAGACAGTCATTTACTGCTGGTGATGGAGAATGGTCACAAATACCACATCGATTGAACTGAAACGTGTACATCAACGGAGCTCGGTTCGGTAACTCACATGTTAGACGTTTTCGCTACTAGCGAAAGATCGTGGGTGCGATTTCAAAGTGAGGTCGTAGATGCTCGTTACTGAGTAGTTTAGTTCTAGAATGCAACAGTTATCTAATGTATCCTAATGTTGAAGAGTGGTCTAGCTAAGGTCAGTTCGTGATTTGAAATCTTAAATTGTAAATAATTTTGCGTTTACAAGATCCATATTGTAGATCAAAATTTTAAGGATTAAGTTGCAATGTAGCCCATAGTTTATGTGACTAGACATAACACACGGGTGATATAAGGTAGTTTGATGCCGATAATAAGAAGCTAAGAACCTAGGTT
The DNA here is from genome assembly GCA_944470395.2 of Schistosoma turkestanicum. Taxonomy (NCBI): domain Eukaryota; kingdom Metazoa; phylum Platyhelminthes; class Trematoda; order Strigeidida; family Schistosomatidae; genus Schistosoma; species Schistosoma turkestanicum. The sequence goes on from OX103971.1 coordinate 51,306,693, forward strand.
TACTGAAACTTAACGTTCATCACCAATTTACATCCGGAATTCGAAAGGTAATTATGCTATCTACAGGATTCAATCCAGAGTCATCCGTCGTCACCTAATCGATAGATTTTGTTAAAATTAAGAACTGTTTCACATGATACGTAATACTTCTAAATGACCAATTAATGTAAAAGATACCGGACAGTGACGATTACTATAGCTCAATGGTAACATTCAATGCTGTGATACTGAGTGATTCCTGTCCAGATCTCGCCAGGAAATATTATTCATCCTGCATACGTGAATTCACCCAACTGGTAACTGTCAAGCATCACTTAGCACTTCACCAACTGAACTAGAAGTGTAAAAAATTCTAAGTTTCATTCTATAACTGTTTTAATTTTATCACACTAATTAAGCGCTGGAATTTTTTTAGCGTTTTATTCTAAATTTATCTGAGTTACATAAAGATCATTCAAATTGGCTCCATATCACATAACTTTGTTTAGAAAATTAACAAATTTTAAAAGATCTAAGATTAAGTCATCTTTATTTAATAAAGCAATGCTTATATTGTTGAAATTTTAACGGTAGTACTAGAGGGTTAATTTGTTTGAAAGCCTTCTATTGTTTTCTTACAAATTGAATATACTAATGTTAGCAATTAAAGTAAATTGAGTGATTTATCATTTTCACGTATAATCTTTTTTTTATTATAAATTTTATGCATGAACACACAGATGTGTATTGCATACTCTTTGTTTCCAAGACCAACTGAACTTCAACATCAGAATTAATCAATAAACAAAATTTATTTTTGCGCATCAGAATTTTGTATATTTTGACAAATGAGAACACTGCTGAAATTGTGTATTATTTATTCATTATTTCTATATTAAAAGCGTTGAAATGATGTTATTTACTTTATATTCAAATGTTTTATGAATGTATATAGTCATCTCAAATAAACTGCTGTTTAATAAAAATGGCAATATGATTATTAGAAATTATAGTAATTGAAATCTCGGTTGACATGATACATGTATGTACGGTTAGAGGCGATGAATGATAGACTAGAGGAGATTCAGGTGGAATGTGTGAACATAATAGGATCCGTAAATGAGTGAAAAATGATACGTATCGATAAAAATTATTTAATAGTTTATACTTTATAAAATACTGACTACAAAGTGATCATCTTGACTAAATAGTTAGTTAGTAAATTTTTTGGAATTTAAAATAGCAATCACTGAGTTCTAATCATAACAAGGACAAAAATTACAAATAAACTGTTAGTTTTATGTTGTGTTCGGCGTTCGCGCGCAAGACCGAAGGTCCTAGGTTCGAATCCTGGAAGTGGTAGGGGTCGTGCATGCTCACTGCTGATGAGTCCCATATCAGGACGAAACGGCCGTCTTTGAGTAAATTATTTTACTCATTTTTATCTATTCATTCTTGGAATCCGCTATTCTGACCAAACTCCATCGAGACGATCTGGACAAGATGTACAAATACCAACAAAGACCGGTGAAAATTAAGTCAAGGCTATCAACAGTGATAAATGTACTAATCGGTTGTTAAAGATGACATTATCGTACATCTTTAAAGATTACTTCATAACTTATGTCATGCGCACTACTGATGAGTCTCATACCAGGATAAAATGACTTTCCAGTGCTTCCACGCTTTTACTGGTGATCTAACAATAACCGATTCATGATTTCAGTGTGTAAAAACAATTATCTTCATAACTCTAATTGAAAAATCCAATAGCATATGTTTCCTACACAGAGTACCATTTACTGGTGTATACTATGGAGAAAAATTAATAAGACTCAGTGAATTCACTTAAACAGTTCACGTGAATTTCGTTAAAATAAACTATACAAAATTTTTAAAAATACACTTGTTGAACAATCATTCCTTATACGTAAGTTATCACGTTCACTATAGCAGAATTTCTAATGTATTCACTTCCACTCTGTATTTTTTTAATGACGTCTTTGTTGTCTACATTGTGTTCTTAGCTAATTAGCTAGTTGTCTAGACAGAAATTGCATTTACATGAAACTCAGTGAGATACAGTTTGACACGCATTCATTGATTATTGGTCAAAACTTTTGCCAAGATTTAAATTCACTAAGTTTAATGATTAAAACAATACAACCTAAATTGAATGAAATTCTATTTGATTGAAAAAACTAAAACTAAATCCGATTCATTCAATTTAAACCAAGTAATAATTTAGATGATAAACAATTTTTAGACTATTCACAGTCAACCTTCCTTCGCAGTGTTTTATTCTCTCTCTCTCTTCAATTAATAAAATTTACAATGAATCAAGTGTAGGTGGTAAAACAATCATGACACGTATAGTTAGAAGTAAAATTTGATTAACAAACTTGTAGGTGGCCTTTCTTGTCTACATTTGGAAATCAATTAGATATTTTAATAGAAATTAGGAAAGTAATTGAAAAAAATCACACAGTCACCTTCGTATGAAGTGAATAATATTGTACTTGATACCGTTAGAATAGATAGACCTGCTGGAGTTTTAACAGAACAAACAAACCGAAAACGATCAAATAGATCTAGATGATTCTGTGATAAGAAAACAATTCATTGATAGCATTGAATAAGAATAATTCCAAAATTCCAAATCGATTCAGTCAGATGATGTTTGATCTGACATCGAATGATTTTTGAAATTCATGACAAGATCTTTGTTAAATTTTCAAATTTTGACATAATAAATAAATAAATAGTATTTCTCTTAGACTGTGAAAAATTCTTTAATTGATGTTAGTCATCATGATTGAATTCATCATCATCATACAAAACCTTGAAAACTGTTGGGGATGTTAGATCCCCCAGAACTCGCTTGATAAATGCCTTATCTTGAATTTCACGTTTGCGAGCATTGGCTGATCAATTGACCTTGAGATTTCATTTCCAGCCAGGAAAATCCATGACTGTGATTGCCTGCTGTGTATTATAGTCTGCTATTTTCGTAACTGCCCGAAGGACATTTCCATGATGTATAGATAAACGAGAGTTGTGTGCTTGATTGTAGTGTGATTGCTGGGTGTTTGTAGAATATACTTTCTACGCTTACAATGCCTTCTGTTTACAGCTTGGGATTCAAGGTAGCCTATCTGGACGCTGGTAATTGTCTCGTTCGCGTTTATCGACTAAGGTGAACTCGTAATCGCTTCAAGCGTACCTTGTGACGACCGTAACGAAAACCCAATTCAAAATGATGGAATAATTTACAAATGAGAATCGTGTATAACATTTTTTTTAAAAAATACTCTAATACTACTATCTATCATATGCAGCATAATTTACATCGACTCCAAAGTACTAAATCATGATTTTCTATTCATATTTGAATTATAGATATCTAGATTAAATACATCACTGAGTTAAATGGATACTTCTGACCATAATTATTGCTATTCATTTTAAAATATGAATTCTTGAAATCAGAGGAAAACTCGTAAATGCAGTTGTGAAACAAAAGAAATTACATTAAGAACTTATATCTGACGGGAAACCATATAAAAATAATTATACAATATTTGACATATTTCTGATCACGGTCTCAAATCTTACAAAACTGCGCTCCGGAGAAAATGACCTTGCCGCAGTCATGATACAATTTGATGAACAAATAAAAAAATAGAAGTTATAACCTTTTATGGTTATTCTGCTGGTATTACAGTTCAACCTTCATCCAGTTTCATTGGTCAATAACTGTGTGAGTGTGAAATCTGAGAGATCTCCATTTAACTATATTTGAATCTATGGTTGAGAGTTGTAGATATAAACTACACAGAGACATCAATATACCTTAAGTAGTAACATAAATATATGATACGAGCTGAACAATATATTTTGGCAATGTGACTCAGTGACCTAATAAACATTTCAAATAGTGACTTCTGACTTCAGTTAAACTGATGAAATAAATACATCGATACAAGTTAAATCATATGATGAAACTCTACTCGTATGCAAAATCCAAAATTTAATTTATTCATACACGTTGATATCTTTCAAGGTATAATAATTAATGTCAATTCACTTGAATTAATTTTCAAAAATCAATCAATATATATATTTAGATTTTCTACTAGAAATCATTTTTGTTGATCGTCTCTATGATGAAAAACTGTTATATTGTAGTAATATTTATTTCAGTATTTTTGCTTTTATGGTAATATACTCTGAAACTTATTATTTAATATACCACATCACTGTGGTTTTTACATTTCTCATTACCGAAATGTCTAACAGACATGATCATTTTCAGTGGAGTTTAACCCTGTTGGGTGTAGGCAGTAACTACCAAAGATAAATGGGTAAGGTCGCGCCAAATCCCTAGATCAATCAGAGTTAGACATTAACACCGTTGGATGCCGACCCAATGGTCCAGAGGTTAGGCGTTCGCACACAATACTCAAGGTCCTGGATTGTAAATTAATAATCAAAGAATAAAGATTAGATTGGTATTTGGGTTATATTTTCATACATCACTGACAAATAAATCTATTTATGGATATTCAATTCAAACAAGTTTCCATACGTAATGAAAAGCAAATAAATGAAATTTTTGATTAGATCTTGCGATCCGTAGGCAATCATTTATCAATAATCATAGTTTGCATTTGTACTATATCACAGATTGTCATCAGTGGGAAAAAAACCGAAAACATTGTTCATTTCAATCCAGTAGGCGTATCGCATTATATCTGAAACATGATAAATTCAACCTTAGATGGAAATGTTGACTTCAACGTAAATTACACATGTGTAACGACTATGAAAAATTTCAACTAACTTTTTTCGACTTTTCTTGTCTGAAGTTGTATTTTTTTAATCTTACCAGTAAAACGACTGTTAGACATTTTGTAAGTGAACTAATTTGTGTGTGTGTGTGTGTGTGTAGTTATTATTATTGTATATGTGTATACTTAATTGCTAAGAAATAATATTAAGAATTTTCATTGAATCATTTATAGGCGTATACTTCAACTGAATTATTATTATTATTATTGTTATTAATCATTCACGCTTATCGACTTTAATTCTCACTTTTCATTTCTGTTTAATTATTACTCATCGTTTGACCAATTGAATAAACCTTATCTCTTTATTATTGATTATTCCCAAGTGTGGCACACCTATCTGATGATTTAATTATTTGTTATATATTTTTTTATATAATTATGCTAAAGAACATGTTTTACTTTACGGGACATGTCACAAAAATTCAGCTGAAAATATAGAAATCGATAGTAGTGTAAAATGTCACTTAAAACGATATGATAAAATGTAATGATTGCAACGAATTATGTTCAGAAAGGAAATGAAAGCAGAAACAATTTGTTTGGGATTTTAAAATTCCTCAAGGAGGATAATAGCTTTGGGGAACTATAGGTTGAGATACTTATGAATGAAGAAGATACAAAAGGTTTCAGATGAGACGGGCGAAGTTTGAGAGATATTAAAATGGCCTAGAAAAATTTCAAACACTCACTAAAGTGAAAATACTGTTATGAGTTAGAGTTAAGAATAAGAATAATAGTTTATATTACGAAATGACATCAACAATAATATTAAAATGATATTAATCCATAAAGGTAGGTGAATTTCTTGCAAAAATCCAAAAGCCGCTATGTTACATCTGATTGTCTCGTCTCGAATTACATTCCCGTCAAGTTTCTTCGTAGATAAAATTCTGAATTTTAGAGACGTATAAAGATAGCTTCAAATGAGATCTCACTAAATTTGACAAACTTCTATTTGTCTTATAGATAACTTCAAATTACAAGTCGTTTGACGGAATGACCCACGTTCCTGCTGACTCATTACAATCATTTTTGAATTATACTGCATAATATTCATGAACTCTCTTCAATTAAACGCTAAGGGAACGACGTATATATCTAGCCTGATAGCATCAAGTGGATGAGAAAATGCATTTCCAATTGAACTCATCTTTTAAAGGCCTTTGTTACACATACCTAGAGTAGAGAGTATATTTACTAAAACTAACACTAAAACAAATATTTTTATGTTAAGTATCATAGTTTAACCATGAGTCGACTAGTTTCCTTAGAAAAATTATTATAAATCGTGAAGAACCGTTTGTTTGTTTGGCCTCAGTTTGCAACCTGTCCCCGGTAAATAGTATCTTACTGAAAGGTATTTGGAATTTATGGGGCTACAGGCTTTACTTTTTGGGCATGATCTTAGCCTGAATTCCAGTGAATAGGTGTTTCTGATTGACAGTCTCATTTAATAACTACCAGATAACAACACCAGATTAGTAAGGAAGATTACCCTTAAGAAATGAAGAATAATCTCAGTTTACTAACAGGAAACATGAAATAAGTAGCTGTGTCAATATCTCATAATTCCAATTAAAATATTCTTTTGAAGTTCAATCATTTTTCAGGAGTAAATTATTTCACTGTTGGCATTAAATAATGACTATCCCATATAATTAATTTCTTTCAATTAACGTTGAAGACCATTCATACTTCCAAGTTAGTAGTTTAAAATTGTGGCTATTTGTCACGAAATGGATTACAGCTTGTGTATAAGTTGTTGTGGATGAGTATAGTCACAAAGTCACAAACTTGGGCAAATAAATTTCTCTGATTTTCAATAGTTTTATAACTGATGTCATTTAGTAAAAACAGATATGTTTAAGTGATTATTGATATGTATTCAGTGAATCAAAAACACGTTGTTTTTCCCAATCATCTAAAACAGAAATATAATACTTAGACAATCCAACGGTGATTGATGTTATTTAAACAGGCTTTTGTTAAGATTAGATGTAATTTTGTTTGATTATTGAAGTGAATAATATAAAAATCTTATTTGACCTATTTAAACCAAAGACAATTATAAATTGCGTAGGACACTTCATTGTTTGAATGATAATGTTTACAACTCAAATGCTAGTAATAAGATACTGCAACTAAAAATAGTATTTGCGTGGGCGGTAGTTTGTATGCCATTCAACTCGTCTTTTCTTTCACATTCAGATTAAATTTGGATTATCAGATAAATATTTTATAAGACACGTTTTAATAAAATAGAACTTGAAAAATGTACTTTTTCAGGGATTTGATTCCAATGGTAAATTAATCCTTCTAGTTGCTACTGATTACGTTTTGGAGAGATTGATATTAGGTCAGATGAATCAAGTATAGAATACAAGGTCATATTTAGTTTTCAGTAATTTCAAGGGTAATATATTTACTAATGAAGATTTTATAAATAAATACTCCTTGTATTAAATTGTTTACTGACTTCAAATTGATACTTGTCACATACTTTGAGACCATTAAGAAATATATTGTCAGTTAATTTACTGTAGGCATAAAACACTGGTTGATGATACAGGTTAACTTTCAACAAGTAGCTTAATATTGTTCCTCACATCATACTACACAGAATCAAATCGACCATATCTGCATCAATAAAAAGTTTAGAAGGATCATGGACGACGTAAGAATGAAGAGAGGAACTACCATAATTTCAGATCATTACTTGGTAGTAGTCAAGGTGAATAAGAAAATCAAAACGCACTAGAAAACTGGTAGAACAAAATTACAAAAACTTAATATTGTCTTTCTTCTGGATACTAACAAACTCAACTATTTCAAGATAGCCTCCAGCAATAAGTTCCAAGCCTTTCATTATCTAATTAATGGAGAGTAAACAACCATGGAGAAAAAACCGGAAAGGGATCAAGAAAGCAGTAACTTCAGCATGTTGTGATGTTCTGGGCCATACGAAGTAGCGTCAAAAGGAAAAGATCTCTGTTGGTACTCTGGATGAGATTGAATAAAGAAGGAATAAAAAGGTAACAAGAGCAAGAGAAGGCCAAGGTACAAGCTGAATACACAGAAGCGAACAAGCAGGTGAAGTGAAGCATTCGAGACGTCAGTATGTGGAATATCTAGCAATGATAGTAAGATTGGCAAATATAAGACAGCTGGACGATACGCCGAAGAAGAAGCTTAGTAAACCAAAACGATCAGTCAAGAAAAGGAAAGGCAAAGTAATCACCAAGAATAGCGAAATAGGTTGGTAAAGTACTTTGAAGAAATTTTGAATCCACCACCCCCCACTGAAAGTACCTAACACCGACGCAGCACCCACGGACCTTTCAATCAATGTTGACCCATCCACAATCGAAGAGAGCAGTATGGCTACCAGACAAATCAACAGTGGCGAAGCAGTAAGACCAGACAACATTGCAGCGGAGGCAATGAAGGCAGACGAAGCAACAACTAACTACACATCCTCTTCAGCAAGATTTCGGATTGAGATTAAGTACCGAAAGGCTGGAAGAAAGGACACCTAATCAAGATACAAGAGAAATGAGATCTTAGCATGTTCAAAGACCAAAGAGGTATCACTATACTCTCAATAACAAGATGTCATCAACAGGGTGTTTTTAAAAGGAATGAGGGATTCAGTAGATGCCTAACTTTGAGACCTTCAGGCTGAATTCCGTAAAGATAGATCATGTACCGACCAAATCGTGACATTACGGATGACTTTGGAATGATTGGAATTCATCAAGGTATACCAACTTCACTGATTATGAGAAATCATTCGACAGCGTGAACAGGATCACACTGTAGATGTTTCTTCGATACCGGCGGCACTGAGAAGATCACCAACATAATAAGGAATCCTTATGATGGATTAAACAGCAAAATCGTGCATGGGTGACAGCTTGGAGACTCGCACCAAGTGAAGACAGGTGTTAGGCAATGTTGCTTACTCCCACCCCCGATGGTCGACTGATAATAAAGACGTCAACTTATCAGGGGAGGTGTGGGATACAATAAACAATCTCGATGCAGTTGGACGATCTGAACTTTTCAGATAATCCAGCTCTTCCATTCCACATGCAATAGAAAATGTGGATGAAGATTACTAATGTAGCACTAGTCTCTGCAGCAATAGGTTTCAGCATCATCAAATTAAAAAGCAGGATCCTCCAATAAAACAGAACATACACCAACCGAATCACACTTGACGGAGAAGCTTTCAAAGTTGTAGAAACCTTTACATACGTGGGCAGCATCTGGATCTGATGCAAATGTGAAGACGCAGATCGGTAAAGCAAGGGCAGTATATCTACAATTAAGAAATATCTGGAACCCAAAACAACTATCAGTCTACACTACAGTCACAATTTTCAATACAAATGTTAGCCGGACACCGTCGGCAACAACCTACTGTAGAAGCGAACAAACCTGGTTGCAGCCGAGCAACAAATTAGGAAAAGGTCATGGAAGTGGTTAGCACACAGATTGAGGAAAGCACCCAACTCCATCACAAGACAAGCACTCACTTGGAATCCTCAAGCCCAAAGAGGTGAAAGACCAAAGAATCGGAGACAGACATGGAAAGAATGGATAGATATTGGTTTGTTACTTGGTTCTGATTCGGTAGCAATAATTTCTGTCAATGACAAATATTCATCTTTATCTCTTAACACATACCTTAGTATTCAGTTTTATTTAAATTTATTAATTTGTCATGAATATTCTTTATTATCTTACAAATTAATATTTGAATAAATTAACTATAATGAGATTATAATTAAATTCCTGTTGTAGAGTCATAAAACTGCGAACATTATGTATACTTTGTTAAACAGAAAATTCTTCACTTTCATCTTAATTCACTCGCGCTAACTTTTTTTAGAAATATTTCATGCTATTAATATAATTAGTTGTTCTTTATAGGTTGGTGCTATCGAATCTTGTTAACACGTTCTCACTTTTTGATCATATGAATTATCTACTGTGAACAAGTCTCAGACGTATCAGATCGATATGGCCTTTGTTTTTTAACATAATTGGATTGACCTTGTCTGCTACTGAATGACCTATTATTCGAACGTCTATTGGTTATGCAAAAGTCGCGTCCTCAAGCTCCGATCAATGGACGAAGATAAGATAGCCAGTCTAACCTCTTTAAATAAGAATCAAAAATTCACATAGAAAAATAGATGAATTAAGGGACTATAACTCATCATAGATAAGAAAGATTCTATAGAAATTCTGTAGATCACAACGTGACAAACTAGAGCATTTGGGAAACAAAGTCAAAAAAATAGGTTTATAAGTAATTTACAGGAATTTAAATACAGAAAAAAGTACCGCAACAGTTAATTGAATTAGATGGAAGTTTGAAATTAAAGAAATAAGAAAAATCATATGGGATAAGTGTTATTAAGGGCGTGTTCCAATTTATAAAATACCGATTTTCCGAAAAATGAGTCCCAAAATTTCGTTATTCTTATTTTATTCATTTTATCTCAACATGGATTCAGGTAAGTAAACATGAAAGCTGAATTACACAAAAGTTGAACAAAATCAATAATTGAACATTGAACTCTTCAATTAGAATTCTTGACTAACAACGTTGTTAGTCTTCTGTTTATTGAAAAATATTCATTTTTCATCTAAGTGGCTGACTGAAAATGGAATAATATTTTAAGTGATGGTGTAGTGCCTCCACATAAACTTGAGTTCGCTCATATTTAATCTGATTACGCCTTTCGATTAACTTATGTAACCACGCTATTTGTATAGCAACAACCTATGTGTACAATTGGTATTTTTTATTGTCTGGTTTGTATGAGCTTGTACGACTGAGCATTGCTTACTCCCACGCGCTTACTCATCCTATTCGCTTTAATATTAATCTCTTAATATCCTCATGAACTCATATGACTTGTCTCGCTTGCTTTTGACCTTGTCAATCATTCGTCGCTTTTATTCATTTATTTTATTCGCTTGTCATATGTCTGTCTTATTTTTGTCTAACTATATATTCTTAGTCATGCTCTATCTCTGGGACTTAGCTCAACAGCCTTTTCCAAGTCACGTCGCTTCATTCGTTTTATTCACTGCTTCTCCGCTTCGCTTTGAGGTGTGTCCCAAATAAACGTATTCAACACTATGAGTTCAACTTCTGATTTATAAACTGTCAGACGCTATTTAGTAACGATAGTCTGGACGAGCTAATTACCGAGCTTAAGAACACGCAGTAAATCGACACACTACAATAGCATTGAATAATACAGTGTCGGTTTTATCATAGTTATCAATTGAATAATGAAAATTCATGAGATAAAATATCCTTCTGTAAAACAGCAATCAGTTAGATATTCAACAGATGTTGAATTAGATCTACAGTTAATTACAAAATTCTGTTACCTAAAAATAAGAACTTAATAAGTCTGTAATTAAGCAAATAAATATAAATATTGAGTGTGATTTTTAAAATTAATACCATATAGTTAATGAAATGAATACAACAAAAATTAAGTAATCATACTATTACGATGAATAGATTACACTAATACTTTTGGTAAGAATCTTTAGCTAAATGAAAAAATACTATTGTTTCTTTAATTGACTTTGTTCATGGAATAAATGGAGAGATGGCTTACAAAGTTATGGGTTTGACTTTCATACTAAACAATGAAAAAAAAGATTAATATTGGAAGTTTGTAGCAATTTTCCCGTTTATTTCAACCGGATTTTTTCACCTATATAGTTTGTCTATTTATTCATATTCATTATCAACAAACTTCACATTAGAAACTGCTTGTATTAGTTACTGAAGCAAAAATGCTACGATTCAATGAGACAAACTGTAGAGTAATGTTAGTGAAAGGTAACAAATATCTTTGTTAAGGAAAAGCAGTTTATGTAGTATATTGATTATTCGCTCGCTCAAGGTTGATCGTTAAGATATACTTTAACAAATCAGAGTGAATTCCGTTTGCTCAGATTACTTGAATTTTGCTAAATGACTTAAAAGTACTGGCTTATCATTGATTTAATAAAATATATAAGGTTCGTTAAACCGAGCAAACGATTATTTCTTAAACCTGAACGATGAAACTTTCATATTACAGCAGTTGGTGACTAGAATTCATGAATAAACCAATCAAACATAAGATAGCGGCTCGTGGATTTTGGTGCAAAATTCATGTATCCGTATGACTAGATAGACTTTTGAAATTATAGCCTATGTCAGTTCGGGAGGCAAACCCTGATCTCTGAATTTAACTTGCGATCTTAATTCCTCACAGTTATTTATGACTCTAGTAAGTGTCTGAAGTTTATCAAGGCCACTTAAGTATCATTAAAGTCTCACTGTATCCATCGCGATACTTGATCCTATGGTACATGTGCATTCGGTAATCCAACAGTGATCACGGAGTGGTTAGAAATCGATTTTATGTTAAATCTGTAGTTAACATACTAATCTAGAATGATCTACCACTGGTTAATGGATTACTTATAAACTTTAGGAATGAAGATGGATAGATTATAAACACGTTTGTCAATAAACTCTGAAGGTTGCATCCCAACAATTGTGATTAATTGAACTGAAGTATATATATATATATATATATATATATATATATATATATATATATATATATATATATATATATATATATATATATATATATATAACTTGTAACTAAATGATAATTAGTGCTAATTATTGTATAAGGCCTGTAAAATTTGCAATCCATTTAACACCAAAAAATTTATCACTAATTGGTAAAGTAACTGTTTTAATACAATAAGTATTGATTGGTAATTAAAAAGTGAAATTATTTAAAAAACAATTGATGATTTGAAAATTTCTTGGATTTCGAACACAATAAAGGTATCTTTTATATATATATATTTATTCATTCATGTTGTTCTGTTGATATTAACAATACCATCATGAGCACAACAAGTAGTTTTATTTGTTACGATAGTGGGCAAATAATTAGTTGACAAGCAAAACCACTTCAAGGGATTCGATAAAATATCACCATTCCTTCGGTTAACGAGTAGTTATTGCCACTTATGTACTATATTTTTATATTTTTCACACATGTCGAGTAAACAGTTAACTGAGATACCTCTTGTCCAAAAATTACTGTTACTTTATTGATACTTGAAATTTCAAACAGACCGTAAATAACAATATCATCCTGTTTTCCAATAGATTATTATGTATGTTACGTCAAGACAAATGTGATGATACATATATTAGACAGATCTTGCTGTCGTCAATACCATTTTCAACACTGAAGTTGCTAACCTTCCTCCTCCTAATGACGCAATAGATGAATTATATTGTTTCAATTTAACAAAAGTGAAGGAGAAGTAAAAAAAGGCGCTAACAATAATCTGTTAGTAGGCATTAGGAGTTAGAAAAAGAGGTTAAGACCAACGTAGAACAAAGAATGAGATTCTGTGTTAGTGAATTTATCGTTCGAAACAACCGAATATCGGTTTTAGCGTACGAAAATATTTGGACTAACTTAGCTAATCATTTCACTAATGACTTACTTCAAAATGCTCCTGAATTTTCAGTGAGAATTCATGATTAATACAGTTCAGATGTATCGGGTATGAAACAGTTATCTTATATTAGAACTAAGAAACTGTCCAATACCTCTTGGTTTCCACTGGTACTTGAATTGAGACCAGTTTATATAGAATACAACTTAAAACTCAAACAGATTTCCATAAAATTCTTTCAACTAGTCTACTGAATTGTTGTCTTTTCTGCCATACACAAACGACTGATTCTCAATCCATTTGAACCAATTCTTTTAACTTGAAAAATACTTTTAAAAATAGTTCTTATGGAGCTATGCAACCAAGAAGACTGAATTTAGAAGCTTCTGTAGGAACTATGTAAGAGGAAAACTGTTAACCATAACAAATACACGACATCGAATGTAACAATTAATTTGAATTAATCTCTTTTCAGGTTTGCTTTTGGTACTTATGACACATATATACTGTGCTAACTTTCACGTTAAACAGATCGCTGATGTCTATTGTACTGTCCCCGCTGTATCAAATATTGATATACATTAACAACTAAATGTTTGTCACATACAAGTGTGAATGACTCAAATATTGATCGCAGATAAAATAATTTTAAGAAGTGACACAAATTCCATAAAGAAGAATTAATGCACACTTGCTTACAAATTTCAATTTCTTGGTACAAATCAATCGAGAATGACTCACCAGTAATAGGTTCATTCAGAATCTGTTATTGATTATTTTCTTACTATAATCGTTGTAATTATTTTTGTGATTTTATTTCAATTTTGGCTTTTTATAATTTAATTCCCTCGATTCCCAGCAAAAAATCGATTGACGCTGTCACAACTTACTAACACTGACTTGATTTTTGAAATAAAACTTACTGATAAAATGTTCCCTCCTTTATCTGGGCTTGAGACCGTGAGTAACTCTAGAATTCCTCCTCGTATACAAAAGAAAAAGCAGAAGAATCCAGTGGACAGCAACCATATCACACTTGATGGCAAAGCTCTGAAAGAGGTGGATGCTTTCACAGTAACACTGATAAACAAAGATGAGGATCTGATGCAAGCGTGATGGCGTGAACCAAAAGAACTGTTAGCTAGCGCTAAGTAAGAGCTTCCAAGAACAATTTAAAAGTAACTGTAGTGAATGGAGCCTAAATGGAGACTTGCTACAACCATCATCAAAAATATTCAGATATTCGTGAACAGTTGTTCACTCAAGATTCTGCAGATCTATTGATGAGATACCATCGACAACAACCTACTGTGGCAGGGAATGAAGCAGTTTGTAGTTGAAGAGGAAATCAGGAGATGCTGAAGGCAAATAGAAATCACCTGACGGAAATCATTAAATTGCATCGCAAAGCAAACTCTAACTTGAAGTCTTCAAATCGAAGAGAAAGGAAGAACAAAGAACATGCTGCTCCAGAAATAGGAGTCAGACTACAAAAGAATGAACAGCACTTGATAGAAATTTGAAGTGACAGCCAAGGACACAAATGGTTGGAGGATACTGGTCGGCAGCCTATGCCCCATGAAGAGTGACAGGTATTAATATGTAAGTAGTACAATAACTAAGCGCCTATTGCCAGGTAACCTGATGATGATGTTATTAGAAACAATTGTCTCCTTTGAAATTTCTAGTTTCGAAATTGATCCGAGATATAATTGATGCAGTTGGTTTCCTTGACAAGATTTTCAAAAATATGACTAACTCATTGTATGACTTCGCCTTCTTTTCAGCTGATGAGATAAGTTATTTCGAATCATTCAAAAAAAAAATAAACTATCTGTCAACGAAGAATAAGTTGTTTGTTATGTTTATAAAATAACGAATTAAAGTTGTATTATAGTTTTTGTGGTGGAAGTACTAAAATATTTGAGAAAGTCTTAATATGTAATACGAAAATAACCCGAAGAAATTTATGAAGAAAGATACATACATCTATGCGAAACTTATTAAGTTGTACTTATGATTAACTCCAAGAATATGTAACTGGCAGAGTATGATAAATGTATTACAGAAGTTCAACTTGTAAAATTAATCAGGTTGTTATTAATACAATAATTCTTCGATGATACGATGCGAATTTTGCATAACATCACACAAAGTTTTAACGAAATTATGGGTTTTTGGACTGTTTCTCGGTGGGTTAACACTATTACTTAGCTTGTGAGTTTTATACTAATGTAAAATGGTTGATCGGGAGGGCGGAGCATGCTACTATTAAATATTGGACTAAACAACCGTTCATAACTTGGTTGTTATTAATAACGATTCTGCAGACATCCGTTTCAAATAAGTGTTAAATTTCAAATCATATTTATAAATATTAGTGTTGTTTTTCATCTTGTGTTATTCTCTAATGAAGGGTTGGTGTTTAGAATAAGTAAGTAATTTCAACTAAATGACTGGGTATTGAGATTAAGTAGTAACAAACATATATTGGCTACCATTAAGTTTTACTTCATTAGATTCCTGAAACTTTAGGAAATAAATCACTGCATGATAGTTATTACTCATGGCATGAATCATACTTGTCACTGTAGTTTTATTACTCTCCAACTTTCATTCCTCAAAGACAAAGTTTTCGAAATCCTTCTAGATGCATAGCTAATTGAAATTTCGAATAATAAACTGTTAGTATCAGGAAAAAAATTGTTTTTTTTAACCAAAAACTCAACAAAATCACTTTAGTCATCCCTGTGAACAAGCGGCTTACGTCTGCTTGGATAATAAATGGTGATATTAAAATACACTCTACTTACAAAGCATACTTTTAAAAAATATTTTATGTATACAGTCGAATATTATTTTTATAGCTGTATTGTGTTTTGGACAGAAATATAGATGAGTAAAAGCGAATCTTTTAACAATAAAATCCTAGCTGGTCTAGGGTGATTCTTTTGTTCGTACATGAAATATTCATTCTTGGAAAAAAACTGACTGAAATTTTAAATTTATAATATGTCTAGAGATGAATAATATTCACAAATTATTACATAAAACTCTTATCCGAAATGAAAGAATGTTGCATAGATTTTCATTGCAGTACAGATCGTGATAATGATCGAAATCGGTGTAATCCACTACAAAACACCGGGTGTTCTAGTGGGAATAAAAAGTAATACTTGTTTCATTTGTTAACGAAAACACTGAACATTATACAATGTCAAGTAGTGCCCGAGGGCGTACATTCAAATGGTGAGTGGGCGAATAATGATAATTGATCGATAACATAATATAATCTACTTCAGATTGGTTAATTATGGCCGAATAGTTAACGTCAATTAGCCTCAATCTACTATTGGTCTAAATTAATGTTTTCTGTTTAAATCATGTAGCAATCAAATTTTGTTGATTTGCTTACGCCCACATGTGTTGTCTTAGTCTACGACACTTTAACGTTGATCATTATTTGAACGCTGCCACCCTACAAGTATTTGAGCGATACAAAGCAGTTAATGACATTAATGTAACCAACCGTAGTGTAATTAAGTAATTTAAACAAAAATAAAGAATTATCATTGGTTAAATGTTTAATTAAAAACTAACCAAATGTCCATCAAAGTATCTTGAATAAAAAATAATTTTTTGATTGTAAATTTGAACAATCATTCGCAAATATTTTACTAATCGGATAGACTAATATTTGTACAAATATTCAGAATATGAATTTACAAGAAGTAGAATGTTCATATGATGAAATAACCTCATCAACACTCAAACTTATCATGGAAATTTCAATAAACAAGTTGAAGAATTTTCAAAACACATTACAGTCACCAACAGGACCATTTGTAAAATCAACAGAGAATAAGAACAATTTGTTATTGAATAACTCTAACAGATCAATTCCATCTGAATCATCCCAACGTGTCATTTCAAAAACCACATCTAACAGTTCTTCACCAAGTAATCGCTTATACAAGATTATGGTAATTTTAAAAATAGCTAAAAAAGCAAGAACTATATTATTAGATCGACAAACATTAGATACACTAGAAACGGATGATAAGTCGATCGATGTACAGAATATTTCCTCTTCTGAAAGTGAATCAAGCAATAATTCCTATAATACACAACAATTTGATGATGTAAAACAAACAAATACTACTGATCTGAGCTCTGTTCAAACAAATATTTGTTCAGAATTAAATGTTACACATCCAAATGAAAAGAATGAACAAATGTGTAAAAGTATCCATGAATCTGGTTCAAATAACTCTACAGTATGCAATAACAACAAAAGAGCATTTAGTTCTAAACAAACTCCTGTGATACCTGAAAAACGTGCATTTTTAAATTTTCAAAGCGAAAATCCTGTGAAATGTGATAGATCATTACATGAAAATACATCGAATTTAATGTACCATCCAAATGCTTCACACAATACAGGGAATATTGAACATGGTTCAATTATGCCAATATTTAATAAAGATGATAACGAAGAGGAGATTGAATATGACGATGCTCATGATAATGATGTCATTATATACCCAAAATCTTATCCACTATGCAAATGTAGATTGTCAATTCCAAATTCTGAAGTATGTAGTTTAGGAAATAGTCGAATTTTACCAAATGAATTATTATCGAATACTTCACATCAACAAATAAATCATTCAATAGATTATGATAATATTAGTAATGATTATCAACCAGATATGTGTATTTGTCTTTCAAATTCATCAAATTCACGACCATTGATTACTGGGATAATATGAAACAATGCATACAGTATTACTTATTCATGTATATTGTAAATTAGTATAAACAGCTGTGATATAAGACCATATTTATATTCGTATCAATGTATACAGTTTACATGTGATTGTACATAAATTATGAGCATACCTATCAATCTCAGGTCTTAAATCATTCTCATTCAACTGTCTGATGATTATTCGTATCATCAGAAATGCAGAAAAAAGAACTAGACATCTGAATTGTCCTGTTGTTGGTGTTTTGTAAATGAAAAACCCTTTTACCTCCTTCCTGATATTTCAGTTCAGGCAAAGGAATGATCGGCAGACAGGAATAAATCAACAATGATCTATCTATCTGTGATCTATTCAATTTAGAATTTATTTGTTTCAATGATTTGAATTTTGAATATAAAACAAACTACTGTAATATGTATATATAAGTTTTTTTCCTAAATGTATATATTTTTTTATTTATATCTAATAAGGGGCAACATTTGTTGGTTTATCCAGTATTTAGATATAAAGCGACTGCAGATCACCAATTCAATATGATTCGTAGACATATTCATATTCAATTTATGTGTGAGTATGACTTCTGAGGATTTTCGCCAAAACGTATTTTCCAAGATAAACCTTTTAAATAATTAAAAGCTTTCAACAATTTTTTTCAAATTTTAATCGAATGATTTATTTGTATTTATTTATAAAACTTCGAAAAAATGTAGGCTGTCTATGATTTGTTCCCATTCACCCATAATTGAGGTTGATGCTTAATGTGAAAATATAATACATCAGACAGTTTAATAGTTCATGTTGCGTTAAATAAATAACTTGGTTATATAACGATAATCGATATAATACTTCTAAATAAACTAATCAGCTGTCTCAACGTGATCAGTACTTTTTCAAGAATAACACTAACCCCGTGATAAATTGGTCTTATCAATACAATTCAAATAATTTTGGCACTAGACTTTTCAAAAAATTGAACAACAAACTGAAACTTTAACATAATGAATTTTTCAAAGTTATCTGTGTATAAATGATGGTGCATTCGGTAGTAAAACTATAGTAAGGTGAAGTTTTTCATGAAATAAGAAATGCCTGATAAACATTATAGTGCCTTGTGATTGATTTACAAATGTCACATGATGTCAGCTGATCGATCTATGAATACAAATTAAGTAGGTCAATTCGAAAGTAATGGTAATGATTAGTTGATCCTAGTCCGAAACTAAACCATAATGTAGTATTCAAAAACAATCATACAGTATCATACACACATAGTTCTGTAAATCATATTGAAGATTTAGATGGAATAACATGAATTCATTACATCTCATCAGTTGTTTAAAGAAGATGGATGTGAATAGTTCACTATCTTGGTAACACAAACACAGCTTCGTTATATCATAAAATTCTGTTCAACTTTTGTCAATTGATTAAAGCATTGTGTATAATTTCAAACAATCTTCTAGATGAGTAATTTTAATTTATCGAGCTTGATTTATTTAATTCTTATTTGCATGTGTTCATTGTTTAATCACACTTTGAGCTCCTTGATCTTTTGTTTCAATCAATAATTTGCAATGTCTTTATATTCAATATTTGATTGAATCTCTGCTATCGATTTACATACTTGCTATACCATACTGATGTGTGTTCATAAAAGCTTCCAACTTTCAACTGATGAATGTAAATGATTTCAAGTCATTTTGTATTAATGATTTTCAAATCTTACAAATTGTAAACAACTGAGGAGAAAATGTAGAAATAAAGTAAACTTATGTTATTCTGTATAAATGTGTAATAATTAAATTGATAGTTTTGAAATGAATTACAAATTCATTTCAAATAAAATAACCTAAACATGATTTATTGAATAGCGAACAGATTTTCATTGCCGTTCATTAGACTTTCCATGCAGATACCAGATTATATTACACAGTATGGAATATCAAATCAAAATAAAGCGTTCAAAACTTCCTATTTGTAGATCAATCTATGCTGACTTACGTCATACAAGTAATTCAATCGATCTCATAAAATATTTCAATAAAAACTACTCACTCTCAGATTTATTGAGTTAAAAATAATTAGTTATGTTTGAGGTTGTTAATAATATATCTCATTAATACTGTTTAATTAATCTTTTATTTTAAAGAGATTATAAGTGTGTTTTTATGCATACAATATGATCAAAAAAAAAATAGTTCATTCCGATTGATAATCCACTAAAAAAAATAAGAATAAGACTTTTTCCAATAAATTCAATCCAAGTGCTACAATTATATTATTTAAAGTAATAATCCAAAAAAATGACCGTATTTAAGGTGAAATACATTGTTTATAAGTATCACATATTTGTAATACAAATTGTCAATGTTAGGATGACTATCTCATATGTTCACTTGACTAAGTTTAAATGTAAAATGAATTAGTGAGATTAATGATCAAAATAAATATGATTAACATGAGGTGAGAGGAATCATGATCAGGAATCATGTCATACAATGAATAACATGAATGAAATAGGAATTAGTTATTAAGGGTGGGCGTTGTATAAATTTATCGAAACGTTTGATGGCGTTATAATATTAACTGTAACAATGATCATATTATTAGTAATAGTAATAATAATCTCGTTAAGATTTGAGAAGTTACAAAAATCCGAGGACAGAGGTTGTATGAACAATCACCAGACTATAATCATCAAAATGATTATTAACTACTTAGGCTAGAAGTTGGTCAAAATGAAAGGAGTGGCTGAACGTATCTCTTCTGGATGTAAAGTTAATGCTTCAGCCGTATGAAGGATTCTTAGTCTGACGGTTCATTTGTATTAAGTGACATAGAGTTAACAGATTTAACTAAACGTTTGCCCAATCAGACTTGGAATCGCTCTCAAGCACGAAAATGCAAACACATAAAACATCTGCAACTTGCTTGGTAGGAACAGTTGGTTTGATAGATACGGAAAAAGATGGCTATTCCAGGTAAGTTATCTTTCAATCTCGGAGTGACCGTCGAACGTATGGAAACGAATAAATTGTAAAAGTTTATGCAGAAACGTTTTGTTCACAGTTAGGACTTTCGTATGTTCGCTTTTGATGACTAGATGTTCATTTACGGATTTCTCAGGAAACCAATTTTCTTTCAGAATAGTACGTATTTGTTTCTTTTGTACGTAGTTGTAATTCTATAATGAAGTGTCTTGATCACACTTCTTTCATATTGTACAGTAGTAAAAGTAAGAAGATTTACATATTGGCCAGTTCAAGGTTTCTTGTTAATGACCCATCTGCTCGTCTTGTGATTACAAGGCTAATGTGCCTCCATTTTCTACCTCACATGTAAATTTAATGGCCAGATAGACTTTATCAAAGCTCATGATTATCTCTAGCTGGTCAGTATGATTTTTAAAAGGATTAACCTGTCGTATCGCAGTAAATTAAAAACTTGTTAAAATGCTGTGCCATTGAACTGTCTTCTAGTTTAGCGAGAAAGATATCTTTTTATAATTACTTCGCGTAATTATAATTTGCTTTTTATCTTACTCAAATTAAATATTATTTGAAGATAAACCTTAATCTCTATGGATTAGTATCGTCTTAAACACCGTTGATGATGTGAAACCAATAATATCCCATCACATCTAAAGAATCCACAACAGTATTCATTGGACAAGTTGAAACTTTGAGGTTTCAAAATGAATATTAGAATACCGATTCGTAAAGTCCTATATGGGTACATTATTGGACAGTCAGATTACTGAGACGTAACTATTGTTACATAAAACAAATGTTTTCTTGTTTAGTCTTACGCAACTCACATAACAAAACACCCAATCCACATCTGTTTAAGCTAAAACTTATCACTTCAGAATTCACGTTTCACAAGAAGTTGATCGATTAAAACGTAAAGATCTTTTTGCTCACCTTAGATTCAAGAAATGATTGGTATATAAATAATCAACTGCTCATTAGTTGTAGGTGTAAAGTTAATTATTATTAAATGGCTTTTTATCATGTGACTGAGAAATTTACATTTATTTTTTTCTAGATTCAAATAATAAATTTCTTTAATTTAAAAAAAGTGTTGTTTTTTTTGTAATGCTTAATGTTACGTTAAAATATTTTCGATATAAATTTAAATTTTTTTAAAAAATACTTAAAAAATGGGCACACGTGTTGTTTTTTTTTAATGTGGTATTGAAATTGTACATCAAACACGTAGTACATAAGTAGATAAAGTTAAGTGTAAAAAAAGGGTGTGGCGAATGATAGTTGCATAAGCCAATAAATGGCTTGTCCTATGGAATTAAGTAAGCTAATATATTGATAAAATGAATTTTGTTTTTGAAAGTGATAGTATTTGAGCGTGAAGATACATTGAAGGAAAGAGGAACGAAGTCTCTAACATAAGAATTCTGTAGGTATGTTAATTAAAGCAAGGAACAAATTTAGATATATGTATAATTACCTGGGTTGTATTTATCATCAACCGATCTCAATTGCGGTCTCATAATACGAATAAACAGCTGTTCATTGCCCCCTGGTTTTAATCGGTAATCAAAGGGTGACCGATATGTAATAATTAGAGCCTACAAATTAAATCGATCACTATAAATCTGCCATGGCTAAATTACTGACTTGTTTGATATCTTAGATTATTTTATTTTCAAGAACTGACATTAGTTGATGAATCAGTGAAACTATAAAGCTAAGATTAGCAAAGGAAAATATGAAATCACATGACATATAACTTCATATCTGTTGAACAGGTCAGTGACTATCTGAACTAAATTTGCTAGTGAATAACAGATTGGCGTTCGGACTATTCAGTACTCAGTATTTGTCTCAGTATGAACATCATTATTAAGATGCTTGTACATTTGGGTAAAGGGTATCAAATAAGATTAACAATGGCGGCCGAATCCCATTGCAAGCTATGTTTCCAATATACTATGACTGCCTTATTGTTTTCGAAAGATTTTTTTTCATCAGCTTCAACCTTTAGACAACTTAGCAATATATGATTGTTATTATAGTGTATACAAACGAAAACCCGTTATCAGGAAGATTTTCTTTTACCTAGACATTGGTTATAAGTTCATGGACATATCAAAAATAATTATTAGCCTCATGAAATTAATTGTTGGGTTTTTTGATAAATACATTATTAACTTTACCATTTACGTATATCAGTTTCACAATTTTTTTTGACCTACTTTTTCATTGTTTACGTATAAATTTGGTCATTTTTTATTACTAAATTTGTGTATTCACCAGTTGCCTGGATTATTGGCTTACATTATCATTCATACAATTAATAATAATCATATTGTTTACGTGTAACACATTAGTATAGTATCAGTTGTGAAACACAACCCACGATAGAACACGTAACAAGATATTTTCAACCAATACAAATAAGGCAGAGAGAGAATGTGTTGAATAGATCATATTCCACAGTAAGGCTTTTCGTATTCATGACGAAAGATAAGTTGAATAGATAACCGATGAATTAGTGCATTGTCTGTCTCTGTGTTTGTGTGTCATATTCTCAACGTTTTTTTGATTAAACTGATTCTAAATATGTAATCTAATACGTAATAGCCTACCACACTGACGTCATCATATGTTTTAATGAACGACATAAAATTCTGAAAAAGACGTCATAAAATCTTTTTTTCCTGATTTATTTTACTGATTTCAATTTTATGCCAGTTTCTAGAACGAAACATGAAATGTGTTATGTGAATATATATACTGTGACGCTGTGATGAATAAACCAGTAAACAAATGTTGACTAAGTGCATTATTAAAATAATCAACAAACATTACACTGAGAACAATAGTAAACAAGTGATTAAAACATATGAAATTGTAAAAAGATTGATCGATTAATACATCATTTGATTATGTATATTTCTACTTAATTTCTGTTTTTATCACTAGGATGTAATATATCTTACTACCTTGTATGTTTTCATGTATCGAGCGTAAACATGAAGAACTATAAAAGCTGTCATCAAAAAGACAAAGGTGTTTATTAAAGCAGTTGTCTACGCAAGATACTGTGGATCCGTTGGACAGACAGCATTAGCAACAAATTACGTTGGGGGAGAACAAACCAGATTTCAGCTGAGGCAGTTAGGAAAAATCGTTTAGGGTGGATAGGACACATCGTGAGGCAAGCCATAACTTGGAACTCTGAAGACCACAGAACACTATACGCCGAGAATTGGAAGTAGACATGGAAAAGAGCAGTTGGGTAGAAGTGAAAAGGTAGGTCCGGAACACAGTAGGTTGAAGAATGCTGGTAGGCTGCCTATACTTCATTAGCGGTAACAGGCGTGAATAGGTAAGTAAGTAAGTAAGTAATTAAGTAATTAAGTAATTAAGTAAGTAAGTAAGTAAGTAAGTAAGTAAGTAAGTAAGTAAGTAAGTAATTAAGTAAGTAAGTAAGTAAGTTACCGTGCATGTTTTATCACGCTAAACTACATGGAACTGTTTGGACTAGTCATTTTTTCAGTGAGATAGAACATATTGAAATATTAAACCAGTTCACATTGTACATGTATTGTGGAGATCGTTATTCGATTACTTTTGATTTTCTACTAATGTACTGATGAAAAATCAAAAAAAAAACTTGGACAGATTTTCCATTGTATCATATTCTCAGTTGTTTAGTAAATCATATGAATGATGAAGATTTGTAACTAAAACAGTGTTTTTAATGATCGACTACCAGCCGCATCCACTCAGTCATAGTTGAATCTAACACATTTCAATAATGATAACTGAATAAACATATTATGACTTTGTAAATAATGTTTTATCTTTGATAAGTAAATTATCAAAGTGATAATTTAGTATAACTTTTTTATGACTGGTTGACAACAAATTAATAATGAAAAACTTTTTCGCTGTAATCTAGTACATTTTAGAAAATTACACAATAGACCAAGCATGATTCCGAATCCAAGGTATCTTGGTCTCTTGGAGAATAGAACTACTTTGCCAAATTGGAATCAGATTATTCATACCTTAATTTGAGTTGATTCAAGACTATTGATGCTATCTATCTCATGCTTGATACAGTTTAAATTCCTTTCTAAGAGGTATCCATTTAGTATCTTGAAAATCCTTCTCAGAAATAATCACTTACAGCAAAGAGTAATGCCGATAAATTATTATTAATGATTTGTTTTCTTACAGTAGCTCATTGATTTGAAAGGAAGAAGATTCGTTTGTATGTTACTGTTTTTTCTTTTCAAAATAGCAATCTAGCAATTCTTTTTGGTAGAGTTTCTTTCTGCAAGCTGCATGGTTTATCCTACCTCAAGCAATTCCGAAGAATAATGCAGTCTTATCAATTAAACCATTCAGATCAGAGAACGAAACTCCTCCCAAATCATCGATCTCGGCACAAAATCTTATATATCATCTTAAAATCAGCAATGTTTCCTGTTTCGGTGTAAAACCGAGTGGATGTCTGAAAAAAACAAAAATTTCAAATAATTTAAGTTAGTATAAGTGATAATTAATTCAACATTCGATAGTCATTTAATAAATAGACTGAGAGTTGTGTAATTAATTTGAACTAAGAAGTTATCTATTACATTACGCATTGTTCCAATTTTCTTTTTAAATACACTAAGTCACAAGAATTTAATAGGTAAGAAGATTATTCATCGTTGAAAATGAATATCAGGTGTTTGACATTTTTGAAGAGTATATATCATTAGATTTTGAATTTAGTCACAGACCATTAAATGTGTGGACTAGACTTCATAATTTTTGAAAGATTTAAAATCAAAGTTGTAAATAAATCGAAAGTGGCACAACATTCTATCTAAATAATTGATAACATTGGTTTATATAAAACTAAAGTCCTTCGAAAAGGTTCTCTCATTCAAAGACAGTACAAACGGCTGAAACTATCTGACATATTTAATTCCTATATCGACTTCAATCTTAATAATTGTGCATATTGACACTAATGAACATTTAATTATCGGTATAGGATTGTGCAGTCATATTTGGGTCACAGGCCGATTTCAGTTAGACAACTATTGAAAACCTGGAACAACTAAACGGCTGTTTCATGTTAGTATCAGACTTGTGCACCTATGAATTTCGGTTTCGTGATCTTAATTTTAATTTTCTTTTATGATGTTCAAATGACTATTTGTACAAATTCCCTTATAACAGCATGTGGTTTCTGTTTACATGGACTTTATATTATAGATTGATCTTAAACAGGCCACCTTTGACAATTCAGAATCAATGGCAGGTTGTTTCGTTCTAGTTTGGTACTATTCATCGGATCGCGTCCAAGACCAGCCATTCGAGAAACAAACCCAAGACCTTCAGGTTTGAGTATGAATTTTTAACCTCTAGACCCCTGAACCGGAACCCAACAGTGTTGGTGTCGAACCAGCTCATATTATTGATCGACTAAGCTCAGCGAGTGATGTGAAATTAGCGAGAATTCTTTATTCTTCACACAGCTCTGAACCGATAATATTGAAATGCTAATTAGTGACTAGTTTCAAGATGTAATTCCTTGATTTCTAGTGAAAAACTGTGACTGATGGATTTTAACTACTTTAACCACCAGATCATAACCACGGTCATTAAAAGATTGTCGTGTACTATTGCAAACTGACTGAAGTTAAACATGAATATTGTTAAATTCTGACTCAAGGGTGGATAGGTTAAACGTATTCACATGAAACCGATGATCTAGGGTTCAATCCTAGGTTGTAGAGTAGCAGATTTGTACTGCTGAATAGTTTGATGTTAGAATGAGACAGCCATTTAGTATATCTAATTGTTAAATTATTTTTAGCATGTGTATGTACATTTTAATTAGTTATTAGTATAGCTTTCACACAGGAATTCATTTTCTATAACAATGTATACTTAGATATGTTCAATCAATGCATATTGTGCATTTTTACTTTTATAATAAATGAAATGACTAATCTGACCTTAGTCATAATCTAAAGGTTCAGTAAATTATATTAAAATTAGCATGCGCATGTACTGACCTAACCAAATTGACATTTTTACACTAAATGACTCATTTAACAATGAACATTGACAAACTCAGTATTGGAATATGACAAAACGGTTGTTTTTACTGGAGAGGTAAAGACCGTGCGCACAATTATTTCTTAACCCTAGTTTTAATTGGGTTTGTTCTGATTCCAGGGACCAAGATTTCCGGAAAGTATAATATGATACCAAATAACGTTCTTCAACCAACTAGTTAGGAGGTTTAAAGTTATTATTTATTAACTTGTTATGGAGCTATTCATTACCTATTAGTAGTAATCATAGTAATAAGCAGATAATTATGTTACAATGTAGCGACAAAAAATTTAATTATTTATCAATTCCTTTGTATCAATCTAAATTGAAATCATCCGACTAATTCAAAATAGAATATATTTCGATATTTCATTCAACTTATAAACTTATGAAATTTTTTTAATCTCGTGAAGTATTACGGTCGAGTTTTTTTCTCTGAGCTCAACTGTCATCGAGCTTTCATTGTTCTTTTGAAGAATATCATCAGCACAAACTTCAGATAGAAGTAAAATATTCAAGTTTCTACACATATGACTCTTTGCTTGTCCTGTCGACATCGATCTTCATAGGTTACAATCGACCGTTAACCTGTTATTATCTATATTTTTATTTCTGTTGTATCCTCTTTTGAAATGATTTTTTTAATCTTATATTTGACAATGACTTTTTTGATCGGTTGATTAATTAAACCGATTTCGATGTGTTTTTTGATTGCACATTGAACTGAGTATCAAATTCGTGAAAATTTCTTGATGTTCTTAGTATTCCCTCAGTTCAAAATTTCAACATTTTCTCACTCCACTGCTATCCACATACATTATTATAATACAACTTGTGTCAACACAAATAACTACGAAAATAACTAGAATTAATGTAGTCGAGTGACTAGACTTTCACTTATTGAAAATTGCCATCGGAAGCGTACCATAGCAAAAAGTAGAGAGCATAAAGTAATTACTTGGTTTGTACTAGCTCGTGACAAAAAAAAAGTGAATATTGTACATTTTCTGGCTAGTTTGGATAAAACTCAGAGCTTTATTGTCATAACACGTAGACGACCTTTCAGTTCATTTCAGTCAGCAGTTTTTTTTTAAAAAAAAATCTGTATTAAAATAAAACTAATTAGAATAATAGCAATATTTAGTAATCTACTCTGATATTCACGAAACTTATTGTCATTTGTTAAGAATTTTACAACTCTATTACTATTTTAGATTTCGTAGGATTGTTTATAACTCAAGTTTATTTCAGTTAATTTTTAATGTACAAAGTAACATTGTAAAAAGAAATTTACTAGAATAATTGATCATCGCAATGTATAGTTGAAGAATTTTAATTCAGAAATTCAAATGAATTATATTTCCATTAAAAACTAGTTTATCTATTTGAATGAAAGTACAATTTATAGTGTTTGATATAATATTATTGTATTACAAATAAATTTTGGTTATTGTTGTCAGATTAAAAAGAAATTGCTTTAAATGTAGAAAAAAAGTGGATTATACATCATTTTTTGTTGGTTGAAAGAAATTGGTTTGATGAACTGTAATAATTAGGCTTTTTTTCATCAACATCTTTCATGATCTCATATTAATCAACAGTCACATTCTTTTCTGCTATAATAGACATAGTTGAAAACTCCTGAAACCGGTTTTATGTATTCTAATTAAAAAAATCTTTTCTTACCATGTTAATAGCATTGGCAGTTTATGACATCATTCTTGTGATTTCTCCTCTTGTTTGTTTTAATTGCAATTACTTCTTTCATACTTAAAAGTTTATTTTTGTCTCACTGACTGATTTCAATTCATGATACTTTTATTTGTTGCAAAGTTATATGCGACTGCTTGATTACATAATCCTTGATTAGTTTGTATCTATGATATATCCTGTTACTCACCGATAATGTAGAATCTCTTGTCACATATTACAACCCTCTTTATATGTCCTCAATATCATTACTCCACTGTAATGCTACACTATCCAGTTTTACTGTTATGTAAATTTGATATTGAAATAATTTAGATTGTAAGCCATTGATGGGGACTTAACGGAACCAAAATGAATTCATATTATTCTGCTTCATTCTTTAACTAATTAATTTATTATTTGACTTAATTAATATCTTAGAAATATCTTTTTGCTTATTTTACAATTTTTCTGATTTTATTCTTATGGCATCAGAAATTTTTACTTTCATTAGTGAATTAAATTTTCACTAGACTTGGAATTCTTTTTAACCTAGAAATTATTATTATTATTACTACTATTATTATTATGATTATCATACGGCTTTAATACTGCTGTCGTATGTTAAATATTTTCATATTATTACTATAATTAGGTAGATATTGATTTTCTCAACTAATTCATCATTCATTCGATAGATATTATCTTTTTTTAGAAATGTCAAAATGATCATTTCTGTTGATTGATATAATCTGAATATATTTTCAGAATTAGTATTGTTATTTTCCGTTTTAATTGTTAAAAAGATTGAAATGTAGAAAAGTCTTAAAACTAGTACATTGATTCAAAAGAAAAAACTGGCATGAACCAACTAAACACATACACTCAATGGTTCCCTAGCTCCTTCTCATACATATAGAGACAAGTTATCTTACCTCCATCCTTTAATATTATTAGTCGCTCAAATTAGAAAAAAATCATTAAATTTCATCATGAAATTCATGTCTTATTGATCTGCTGATGTGCACTGGGTTGATTTTGAGAAAAAAAAATGCATACCCAAGGTTTTAACACTTACCGGTCAATTAATCTAATGGTAATAGTCACTATTTTTTTTTATCAAATTTAAGTGGTGATTGTCTGAGACACCCTGGTCGTGTGTTTCATTCTTTATGATACTCATCAACTGCATTGTCAAGGAGGACATCTTGTACTCTGGTGCTAAAAGCTATCCAACTTTATTCAAAACTCATAACAATACAATAACATTAAAACAATGTGTCTCAGTTCAAATAATCGATCATCAAAATATATCACTCAAGGAAGTAAATAATATAAAAAACCATAGAGGAAATATTTCTTTGTTTATCTCTTTTTCTATACGAAAAGTTAAAATCGATTAAAAATGTTGATTGAAATGTTGATTTTTAACTTATTCTTTGTTATTACTTTTTAAAATTTGTTTTACAGCAACACATAAGATTATAATGATTCATAAAGCAATTATATACAATGTGACTTGAACATATACACAGAAATAAACTATTTTATAAATGTTTATGTTATGTATATAATATCTAGTAAGTGATCTAAAATAAAAGAAAAATATAGTTCTCGAACATTCGGACAGTAAAATGACTGATATGAAATCTTTTAAACAAATACATGTATGATGAACATATTTTCAGAAATCATATATATATATATATATATATATATATATATACATTTGTTGAATGTAAATTTTTTTTCACATCATTGCATAGACCAACTGTAATCTGCTCTTGTTACATACAAACATATTATTTCGCTTTATGATGCTTCTAATTACTGTCGTTAATATTTACAATCTTTCTTTTTTTCAAAATGTGATTTTATTCTCTTCATGAAAAATTCAAATAAATTTCTCGAGAACAGGTTCGAATGAATTATGACTGTAGAGTGGAGTTGAACCCATGGTCAACTGATCTGTTGTCATGACTCACTGACAAAGAAATATTTATGATTATGTACTGAAATGATTCAGATAAAAAAAATCAACAGTTCTTTTTGTTCAGATTCATTAATTAGGAAAACAATGAAGCAGCGAATCGATATCATAGTTATTTGATTATCTAACATTGTTTTTGAAAGAATAGAATATGTTTCTCAAGTTACTTTCAAATTGATTATTTGTTTGTTAGTTTGTTCAGAGGAAGTAGTGATTCATTTTCATCATGATGTTGTTTACAAACATAACCATCCCGTCATCAACATCGAGACCAGGAACAATAACAATAACAACAAAAGTGAGAACAAAAACGAAGCGAAAAAAAATGTATTCTACTCATTGATTTTATTCTGGTTTACAATAAAATCTGTATTTTGTCAACAGATTTGTTTTCCTGACATCAAAATAGATATAAGATGAAAAAATTTAAATTGTAATCTACATTTGAGTGAATTAGTTTTAGTTACGATTTATTGCAATCAACAAGAAATTATAATTAATCATTAGACTATTTGAATAAATTATTGTATAATTATGAATAAACTATTATTTTGTGAATAATAATTTATAAATTTCACCACTAAAATTATACAGCTCAAATAGTTATCTCAGAAATTTTTAACTTTATGAATCTATCAGGTTGCGCAAAATCTGTAGATTGATTAGAGTTAGAGATTAACACCGGATGCCGGCCCAGTGGTCCAGAGTTAGGGCATTCGCGCGCAAGACCAAAGGTCCTGGGTTCGAATCCTGCCAGGTGCAGGAGTTGTGGATGAGCACTGCTGATGAGTCCTATACCAGGTAGTATACTTTATATAATCTATTTTAAGAATCCCCTGCGTAGATAGATATCCAAACTGACAGGTTTATCATAAATAAGGCTCTCTGTATATTTTTAGTATAGTAAGCCTATTATACCATCAAACTATTCAACTAATGATTCTGAAGAATCATTATATGAACGTAGAAATCAACTGAAGTTGAATATCTTCTTTCATGTGTTTTTAATCAAATGAGTATTGAAGTTAATCATTGAAATATCAGTTTTAAACTAGAAATAATAACTGTTATACAGATATTCATTTATTCCTTTGTTTAATTGACATCTATTTATAATGAATGGCAATTGTAGCACAATAGTTTATTATTCAATACGAAGTACTGCATACTGATTGACTTCAAAAAGCGTATTACAGACTGTTTTTAGGCAAATAGTTCAAAAATGTATGTAAGGCATAATATTATAGTATGCAAGCATGGATTCAGAATAATTGTCTCTTGTAGACATTCAAATAAAGTGTTTACTAGGTTAAAAGTTACAAGTTACAAGCACAGATTGATATGAATATCGTATACGAAATATGAATAATACTGTTAATGATTTGTTTAATTTTCCTCAGCTGTAACACATTTTAGTCAAGATTTTACTAAATGAGGGATGTATGTGACAATCACCAAAAATGTACCACTCCTATCAATTATAATCGATGGGAAATTAACTTTTCGGAAGAAACTATTTTTCGTTGCTTTATTTTGTGCCATTCTATATGGTTTGCAAATTTTCACTACGTGATAGATTCATATCAATTTATTGATTTCGTCTTCGCAAGAGTTCTTAGTTTTGGTTACATTTCCGTAATCTATATATATATATATATATATATATATATATATATATATATATATATATATATATAAATTAGTTAATTAAAATTTACAGTATCAGTTAACGAATTTATCTGTTAGTATACAAATGTTCACAATAGTTGTATGGGCGTTGTGATAAATGTATCATATGTGACTGTATATACTCACTTTAAGGATATATTTCAATAGTTTAAAGTTTATTCATTAAAAATCGTATGAACTACTTATCAAGCGGTAATCCAGATGTAGTTCAGTCCGTTTTATTACTAATACAATTACGTCTTCTCACTGTTTTGTCAAAATTTATTAAAGGGACACATTGTTTTAATACAAAAGAATTTATTTTGCATATCTGAGATAAGAAGAAACGCAAGTCCTACCTATTACTACTGCTAGCTGCACACACCTGCTATCTTTTGTGGAAGATAGATCACCGACTAGTATTCCTCAACCAACTCAATCCTGGATTCTCCTTTCTAGTTGTTTCCAAGTGCTATTCACTCTTTTCACATCTACCTACAGTTACCGATGGAATGTGGTATTTTGATCTTTTTCTTTTAATGTTGCTTTCAATATTCTACACTACGGCTTGACATTTGATGCAGCTTGGTGGTTTCCACAATGTCTGTTCTATCCACATGATTCCACTAACAGCCATACACTAGATGTACTTTAACTTTTGACCAACATGTAAATATGAATTACATAGAAGTTAACTTATTTGTCAAATATGTTTGCGATAATGCAAAATGCTGAAACAGATTTTCATTTCATTTTCGGATTTACATATTTTGTCCTGACATTTCTTTACTATGATCGAACAAAGTTTCTACTTTACTTACTTACGCCTGTTTACCCCAATGGAGTATAGGCCGTTTACCAGTATTTTCCAACCTAATCTGTCCTAGGCACCTCTTTCCAGTTCTGTCCAATTTTTGTTCATTCTTCTCACATATGTCTTGATTTCTCGTCGTAATGTGTTCCTTGACCTCCCTCTTTTCCTTTTACCTTGAATGCTCCAAGTGAGGGCTTGTCTTGTGATGCAGTTGGGTGCTTTTCGTAGTGCGTGTCTTATCCACTCCCAGTGCTTCTTCCTGATTTCCTCTTTCGCTGGAATTTGGTTTGTTCTCTCCTACAGTAGGTTGTTGCTATCAAAAACCTTTTCGTGGTCAATGAAGTTGAACAAAGTTAATATTAGCGTTATCATTACTCTTTATATTTCCATGATTATCACTATTCACTAAATGATTTACAATGAAAGATTGTAGTTTTAATGAAATTCTATTACTGGCGCTCACAAGAGCGTGATCTTATTTGTGACAAATGAATTATCATAAAATTAAAACGAATAGAAATAGATATTATTAAAATTAATGAGAATTCAAACAGTCACGTTTTTACACATTAGATTAAATTGGTTAGTAAAAGATTAGTCATTAAAAATTCGTTGATTTTTCCTCAAACAAATATGGAAATAAATTAAAAAAATAATCGGTAAATAGGTGCATATCTATACATAAAAATCAACATTCACTTCTCATACTTTAAACTATACTACTGAATATGAAATTGATAGTGCTGAATGACGAAATATAGTATGAATCGAGCACCGTATTGAGCATAAATATTTTAAATATTGTCATATTGATATTTGTCTGCGTATTATTTTTATATCATTTCATTAGACAAGTAGATTTGACAATGCTTTTTTGTCTATTTATTAAAATCATATATTGTGCATTGATTAGGAAGAAGTAGTAGGAATTGAAACTAGTGTAAACTAGTTCCAACTCTCATAAGATAACATTTTTCCGCATTATTTACTTAGTTTTGTAATTGAAAAGTGGTTTAAGATACTTTAAAGTAATACTCTTTGTAATACTATGCTGATTTTTTTTTAAAAATAAGATTGGAAAGTGACCTTGTCAGTGTTTTTCCCAGATGTAAGCGAAAATGACAGTAATCTTTAATAAACTGGACAGCCTTCTGAAATATCATCTGTTCTATTGCGAATAGTGTTTACTTCAATAATACTATAACTTGAAGTATTGTTTTTGATTTTGTTGATTATTTAAGACGAATATTTTGGCGAATTATTATCTCGATAGACAAACTTTTTGAACTTCTTCACTGACTTATTTATTAACAACACAAATGTATCTTATTACATTGAAAGATTGTTGTTTGAATAAGATGTGACGGATATTTTGTTGCTGAGATATAAAATTTCCGTTTTTGTGATGCAAAAAGAAACCATAGAAAATAAAGCTTGTTAAAATTTTTATAGACGAACTTCTATCGTAGATAAATGATAGTGTAGTGAAGGAAAACACAGGTGAAGGCAACCGAATTGTATTTAACAAAAATTACAGAGTTACTCAGTAAAATAGGAAAACCATATTGTAACCGTTAATTTGCAAATCTTCAATCCATCGTCAATCCATTGTCTGACATTTCACTATCCATGCGTTTCACACAAATTCCATTGTGTTTCCACTCTTCCTTTCTTGATCTTCCCTCATCTTCTGCTGCCAGACATTACGTTTACACTCGCGTCATATACTACTTATAAGTAGCGCGCACCACAATAGTTGTATAATATCGTGAAATACAGACAGTTTGAAAGCTAAACATCTGAAAATCGGTCAATTGAAACGGAAGGTGTTATGACCTTAGTGACATATATGTAAGCTTTGTAACTGATTCACAATGGTGTCGTGAATTAGAAATTCCGAAGAATCTGTTACCACGATGAAACAGTTATTCATTACAATCTGACATTAAGTTACTTTTTTGATGCTTAGAGTTAGCCCTAAATATAATTAATCTTCATAAAACTTCATGTAATAAAAACGTGTACAAGTTGAAAATTTATCTTACATTAGTCTATGACTTTTCACTGTTGTACAAATTCATTTTTAATTATATAAATGCTTTACAATAATTATTAGCAAAATTCAATAGTTCATAATATTCCGGGTTGAAATTATATCATTAAATGCACACATTATCAAGTCTAAGCATGTTTATTTCATAAAATTAAATATATAACAAACACAAATTGCACTATTTCAACACTTTTGTTATTTTACGGTAGAGATACCTACGGGTGAAATGAGAGTGATTCATTTAAATTTTTTTTTTTTAAAAAAATTGAAGTATAAAAATGACTCATTTAAAAATTATGTAGACAGACAGACAAGCAAGCATAGTTACTGCTAGTAGTAGTAGTAGTAACAGTAGTATCTATTATATGAAAGACAAAAACTATTAATTTGTATTTATTTCCATCATTTTTAGTAGACTATAGACCGAATCCGTCTATGAAATATAGGTCAAACAAAAATTACATTAAAAAATGGACACAATTCTTACAACAAGAAGTAATATTAGCCAGGGTGATTATTTTTCTTTCGAAAAGAATATTATAACAATCAATGTGTGTCGAGTTTAAATTTTGTCTCTGATGTATTCGTTTCATTTGTGTGAGTGAATATAGTTAATGTTTCAAGGGTTCAGTAGTTATATTCATTGTCGGATTAACGCCAAAAGACCTAATCGGTAATTTGTCATTATCATATTTTTCTTGAAAAAAAAGCGATTTCTGTGTTCAAAAATTACAGCAGTTTGAGATTTAAAATGTGTTTCAGAGCTGAAATTATTCACTAACCACTTAGTATTTACGAAATATGTCATGTTCAACAAATTTCATCATTTTCTCATTCACTTGGTGAGTGAATGCTGTATGTAATATAGTAATTTTTGTCAACAGATAGAAGGTATTCACAGTTGTTTGAAATGATCA
The DNA here is from genome assembly GCA_944470395.2 of Schistosoma turkestanicum. Lineage (NCBI taxonomy): Eukaryota > Metazoa > Platyhelminthes > Trematoda > Strigeidida > Schistosomatidae > Schistosoma > Schistosoma turkestanicum. The sequence continues at coordinate 51,343,031 of OX103971.1, forward strand.
TGCTTAGTTTACTACACTCCAATATTATGAAAGTTAAGGATTGCAATAAAATCCTTGATATGGTTCACATTTATATGCCTTCTACTTAAGGGATAGTAATTCGCCTAAACGACTTAATCTTACATAGTTAGTGAACATTAACTAACTCTATGGATAACCTGAATCGATGGTAGATTTTAGAAAACTTCTGAAAATTTTTCACATTAACAAACGTTTCTTAATTATATTCAATGCTGACATCATGCCCACATATATAAAAACAAACAGATTTCATTAGACATGAAAAATTTAAATCAATATCTTCATCTTTACAAGTTGAAACTTGCATTGATACATAGATGTCTTGCTGATTAGGTTTACTGAAATAAATTTCTCAAATTAATATATGACATCATCATGATTATTACGGCTATGATTGATTAGAAGCTAACTATTAGAGAAATGTAAGCGATTAATTAAATAATGAAGGGACTCTATAACTTCACGTTTATTAATATATACAAAAAAATCGTAGTTACTCAAATGTTATTATCGTAAATGAAGTGTAATTTTTTGTGAAAAAAGTGACTGGAATTATTGATTTGCGAACTCAGCTGATTCGGTTTGGAAATCCATAACAGCCGAATAATGTTATTTAGGCTTTTCCCAGTCACACTAAATTTTTAAATATTCTTTTACTCATTAACTCGTTGACATTTTCCGTATTTCAGCTCAATTTTTTTCTTTCAGCTTAAACTGATTTCCGTTTTGTATGATATGATGTAGTGAAATGTATGAATGATTGTAACCGTATTCAATATTTTGTACCTGTTTGAGTTTTCTAGTCAACAACTATTTAAGAACTATCATTTTCAAACCACAATGATTTTTTTATCCTCATTTCACTAGGAGTTATGACATTAACATTAATACATATACTTCCAAACAACAAGTATATACTATTATAAGACTGTGGAGATCGTTGAGTTTCATTGAAATAATGCATTGACCAATGTTAGACCACCATTAGAAACCTAGAAGAATTGGACAGTCGTTTCGTCTTAGTATGAGACTTATCAAGAGTACATTCACGACCTCTACCCGCCGGGATCGAACCCAGTACTTTAGGTCTCGCATGAAGTCTCTTTGCGGCCATGTGGTCTGAAGTTTAAGCGTTCGTGCGAGAATGAATGTCCTGGCTTCAATACCCGCGTGGGGAGCTCGTGGATCTGCACTGCCGATGAGACCTACACTAAAACAAAATGGCTGTTCAGTTCTTTGAGGTTTCTAATGGTAGTCTAACATTAATCGATTCACGGTTTCAGTGAAAAGTATTGAAATTCATGAAAATTTAAAATAAAACAATATACTAACTAACAGTCATTATTGTATAAGTTTAAAAGAGAAAAAAACATGTAAAACGGATCTGGAGTCAAAAAATTAGGATATTTGACATTTTACCATTTGGCCATGATAAATTTGAAAAATATATGACTAATACTAAACAGTTTTCTCTAATAATTGATCCCAATGAATGTGTCAGTAAAAAGTGAAGATATAAGATAATTATTTCTTTGCATTTTCATGACTAACTAGTAATGTTATTTCTACACTTGCGGTTAAGCATCTGGTCGGTCAGTCATTGCATCGAATTTATAATCTTCGGACTTTTGCACAGTGCAAAACTGTTTCTCTTTCCTTCACAACTCAAATCCCTTATTTGATTGAAACTATTATCGTAATGTCTCGAGGATAGCATGATACTGTTATGTGACCGATATAAAGTGAACCCAGTGGTTCTTATTTTCTAAATTCTCTCGATAATCGATAAACCAATAAGAAGTTCACATACAATCTAATTCTGATTGTTATTTAATCAGGTGCCTTGTAGAGATTTATTGGATGAATTGATTATTGATTTTATATATTTATTGATTAACAGTTTATATTAGAGAATAGAAATAAACAATATATATATATATATATATATATATATATATATATATAAATTGACCTATTTACTATCTAGGATTGGATAGTGTGAACTGTAATGTTTCAAGTCTTTTCCATAAAAAACAAACTATATCAACATGCATTCTTTGATTATATAACCATATACACGTCTACGTACGTGCATACATGCGTAAACATTCAAATAAAACTCGATTATTCATAATAATGTAGTCATAATATTTTAATCATTAAATATCGCCAAAACTATTGACATTAATTTCGATAATCTAATTGTGTAGGTTTTGTAAAAACAAAATTCTATTTTGGCATTAAACATCACTGATACTCTTTATTTGTGTTAGCTGTTAGTAAGTTAACTGATGTGTCTTTTATTATTTCTAACTTGAAATAACTTATTAAACGGATAAATTACCTTGAGATGACACTGACAATGATTATTTCAAAAGAAGAAAAAACTTACTATGATGTTGATTAAATAATATGTACAAATAATCTTTAGATTATATGTTATCTTAATTTATTAAATAATTAAAAGTTGTATTATCTTTTCAAATGAACAATTATTAATTTATTTGTAATACAAATTAATTTTTTTTTAAGAAATATTGGAGGGTCGATTCCTGTTAGTATGCAACTCCTGAGTAGTGTGTGCAAACAAACACTCAGGAATCAGATCGAAACCATTAAGGACTAAGAGAGAGACTATACTATCTTTAGATCAATAAGCGGAAATTCTGTAGTTCATATTACTAACTTTCATCATCTTAAGGTATTGAGTTATGCGGATTTATAGTCAGATTCTAAAACAATAAATAATCACATATTCACTTTCAAAGTGAAACTAAGACTATTTGGTTAAAAATCGGAGAAAACTGACAAACGTAGTCATTTACAAACAGTCCAAGCAAGCCTAGATCGACTTAATATATTAAAATTTGACATTATGTCAGATCTTTATGTTTTGCTGGAAAATACATCAACAGCTACTGTATTAAAAAAAGAATGATGGGGTACATGCTTACGTGCATATTCAATTACTGTTTCACTATTCATGAGTTAATTTCGAAAGACCCCAAATCATGGTACATGAGTTAGAATATCAAACTTACACAAACTATATGAGATGATCTGTCACCAACACTTATTTAGTCTAATTTACTGGTTTTATTTAATATTTCAGCTATAAACAGAAATGAATTTATGACTTATTTTAATATTAATCTGGATTTGAAGAGATAAAGTAGAATTTAACCTTACCTACTAATCAATTAGATTTAAAACAGCGGCAGTGGAACTTATCAACATTTGGTTACCAAGACGCTGAAAAGTGATAAACATGCGAAGACTGTGATTATTAAAGTTTTTAAAGGTAACTTAAAGATACTCTATATCTAAAACTAGAATTGTAATTGAATACCAATTCATACACAGTGGCTTGAAAATATTTCCCTACTCCATTCCTAAACATTACTTCTAACACCTAATCTAAACACCTAACCCTAACTTTAAACCTTGACGCCATTCACTTTTTTCTATATTACCTGCATTCTGATTGGACAAAACTGCTTCATACAGTTAGAATAAGAATAACTTCTACTATAAGGTACCTCCACATTACTAACAACAATTAAAATGAGTAGTATTTTGTCGCTGACTGACGGGTTAGTATTGATTATCATTACTAGCTCATTGCTCACTTAAATATTAAAAATCCATAAAAATTACATAGTATCCGTTGATAGTGAACAAGAGAATTCAAAAGAACTTTAACTTTATTTGGGACTTGTTCAATGCCAGCTACTGCGTTTTGACAGGAACATTTTTACAATACCACTAATTCAATTAATGTTGGAATTTCTCGATATAATTTAAAATCAGGTTTTTATCATATCTGTTTGAATTAAAAGAGGGGCGTAAGCGACGGCACTAGTTTCTATAGAAATGAGTCTTTATAATGTAAAGAATAAAAGTAACTGGTTATTGCAAACTATTTTTAACACCGATTAGAACAGATTTTAGGAATAATGAGCAATATCCTTTCCTCCAATAATCCTCGCCAAAAACGTTTAAATCATCAATTTTGCATAAGCCTTTATATTTTTAAATTTATTTTTTTGTCTTTTCATCTATTCTATTTAAGTGTAGTGCGCAAAAAAATGATCTGTTGAAGAGAATACACTTTTCAGCTGTTATATTTAGTTTATTTAATCAGGTTAGTTGCTAAGAAAAAAGTTCAAATTCAATCGTTTCTTTTATTCTAACAAAATAATCGTATTTTGTCTACATGAGTAGAATTATTTTTCCCAAAGATCAAGTAATATTATTCGGTATCTGTTCACAATAAACAAGATTAGTATGAATAATTTCAAAGTAGTATTAGTAATAGTAATAGTAATAGTAATAGTAATAGTAATAGTAACAGTAATAGTAATAGTAGTAGTAGTAGTAGTAGTAGTAGTAGTAGTAGTAGTAGTAACTAAAAGACTTAAATTTTTTCCAGAATTCTCTTCTGTTCAATGTTCATAAAGTAATAACTTTTAAGTGTTATTCTTTTAACAGGTAAATGTATATGTTGTTAAGGTATTACATCAATTACACCATAAATAAATCAGTAATATTAATTAAGTAACTTTCTAAAATAATGAAAAAAAAATCCTAAAACAGCAGTTTATCACGTATACATAAGAAGTGACTTTGTATTCGAATGACATGTGTCAATAGACAAAATGCATAGGTTGATGTAGGCGTACAAATCATATTATGTCAATCATACTACTAATAGAAATGACTGAAAAAATGAATAAAATCTGATTCATATTAAATATAGATAGATAAAACTATTTTTATATCATCATTATTACTATATATATATATATATATATATATATATATATATATATATATATATATATATATATATATATATATATATATACTTGAAGTTTTTTCGTTTAGAGCTTAAAAGGTTGAGTACTAGTCATCATAGGACAAGATTTCGCTTTTCAAGAGGCTACAAGTTCACAATGGACAACTTGGCTATTGATTCTTTACATTGTAATCCTACAAACAGCCACTTAAACGTTTTGTAAACAAGTTTTATAATCCATTTTGTTCACAATTAATATAAAAAAACTTGGCAAATAATTTTTAACTAATTTTTAATAAATGCTTCTAGACATTGTTTATTTTGACTAGTCTGTTTTACTGAAATAATATAGAATATCATTATGAAATAACTGAACACAATATCAACAGTTTTGATTTTAGAGACAAATGGTTTTAAAATGAAGAATAATCAATGAATGTTTCAATTCAACTAATTCATTGACTGTCCTTAAAATGACCTAGATATAGATTTCTCAATAGTTATTTATTTATTTAAATCATTATCTAATATATGCATTGTTGTGTAACACTTAACAAATTTTCACTTTTATTAACATAATCATACACGATAATATTGGTAAAAGTATTAGTAGTACTAGAAGTTTAAATGTTTTTAAGATTCGCAACTTAAATGTATTCATATTTGATAATGCAAGAAATGACAAGATTAATAAATGTATCTATTGCAAAATAGTATAGAAAATTATGGTCACGCGAAAAACACAACTGAATTCGGTGGCAATTTTCAATACAGATATCAAGAAAGTTCTACTTTATGGAGCGGAAACTTGGAGAACTACGAAAGTCATCATCCAGAAGATTTAAGTATTCCTCAACAGTTGTCTGCGCAAAATACTTCGGATCCATTGGCCAGAAACCATCAGCAACAACCTACTGTGGGAGAGAATAAACCAGATTTCGGAGGAGGGGGAAGTCAGGAAGAAGCGCTGGAGTTGGTGAATAGGACACACTGCGAAAAGCACCCGACTACATCACAAGACAAGTCCTCACCTAAAACCCTCAAGGTAAAAAAAAAGACGAATGCCAAGAAATACATTACGACGAGAGATCGAGACAGGTATGAGAAGAATGAAAAAAAATTGGACAGAACTGGGAAAGGAAGCCCAGGACAGAGTAGGTTGAAGAAAACTGGTCGGTGGCCTATACACCGTTGGGGTTGACAGGCGTAAGTAAATAAGTAAGTAAATTTGGTTACTGTAACTACTTTACATCATAGTTAGGTAGGAATTTTCATTTTTACTACCGTTAATTGGGAATATTTGCCGAGTAAGTATTTCTGTATCTCATGAAATAAGTTCAATTCGAAGACTTCTAAACGAACTGATACTTAATACACTTGTATTGGCAGTTTGTACCTTCACATTGATAGTTAGAACTGTGCATGATCAGTTGCATTTGACATAAGTGCATCCTATGCGGACTGCCTGAATATAACCATTAATTCACTTGCATTATAAGCAAATATAGATAGTGGCTAGTATTTGAGACTTGTCAGCTGGATGATACTTATTTACTGACTTCCATCATCATGGTGTATGAAGATTCCAAATTACTAATGACAGAACACATTTCATGATTCATTTTCACTTATATTTATTCATAGAGTAACAAACCTTCTTGTCTAATGAATTTCATTTATCGATTAAACTAACTTATGAATCTAAGGGACACAGAAAGAATGAGTCATTAAATTGGTAGGATTTGTCTACACTCAATGATATATAGATCTTATTTTAAAATGATGTTTTGTAAATATTAGACAATAACAAATCGAAAATAATTGAGCGTAAACAATAGATCAAGTGGTATATTATTTTGGGTGTTAATCCTCCTATTGTCATTTGACATCTATCTATAAAGAATGTGTTCAATCATAATTTTTCTAATGTGAATAGTCTTAATCACTTATGAAATGCTTCACTTTTTCGCATCTAATTAACAGTTAAATGATCACACTAAAAAGAAATGGAATCTTCTGTGTAATAACTAGTGACAGATACTTGGAAAATACAAAGTTTCCTCAAAACATCATTCAGACTGCACTATTATCTCTTCTATCTCCTGAAAGTGATTGTTTGTTTTCCACAAATACATAATGTACGCACCTTTGATAATAGTAATTCATTTTTATGAAATAGATAAAACATAATATGAAAACCTTCAAAACTATTGTGCACAATTTAAAACTTAGATTATTAATATGGATGCAATTCCTATAAAATAGTTTGACGTCATAGAGTGAATATAAAAATTCCGTAAAAATGATTAAGGATTTTTTTCTGGCATGAACCTTCTTAAAAATGTTTACTGTCAAAATTCTTATGAAATAAAATTTTTGACAGATCACGGAAACATCATATTATTATCCAGCTTGTATGTGAAAATCCAATCGTTCATAATTTCAAACATAACGTCTGTTGGTCATCATAAACATAGTCTAATCATTATTCTCAATGTCGTCAGCGAGCATTTACCTTCGGTCTGAAGAAGGACGATTTTTTCACAGTTGTACCGCTTACTAAATAAGATTTAAGCTATTATATTTACCGGTAAAATTTCGTTTGACATCTAAAATAATAAAGTGATGAGAAGTATAACTATATCCATAGTTCTTAAAATAATAAGAGTTTTCAAATATCATTAGAAACTAGATGCAGTACTATTTCATTTCATAAAGACTGAAATTGTTGATATAACTGAATGTTATATTGAATCATAAAATATGAAAAAAGTTAGTAATGCGCTTAAAGATCACATTTCATTAGTTTGACAGAAATGTGATATGATGTAACGTCTATGCCATCATATTTTACCATTAACATAGTTCATTTCAAGCAGAACATCTCAACAGTAATATCTGCCACTGTATATCTAACCGATATAAGCCTAAATATTAATGAGATTCGTATTTTGTTGATGAAGGATAAATATATCCGAATGAAATGTAAACTTAAAGATAAAATCTTTTGAACAATTAGAATAAAAATTGTTTATATTAACTTAAGCAGCCTAAATTTCTATTTAAATTTAAACGAATTTATACAAGACAAACTGTTTACTATTTATGTTTTTATCGACCAACTCATTTATTGAATCATATTCCGGCATATACACTAAAATCAATCGCACAATAAGTTACCTTTTATTTAGGATCATTTAGCAATCTAACTCATTTTAAGATTCGAGTTATTTTAAGAATATTTATTTGGATTTTATGGGTTTTTTTTAAAAAAGACATTTATAATTTATGGAATATAAGTAGTGCATTAAATAACTCTAACACTGTCTGTAACAACGTAATAAATGCGTATTTACACTGCTTTATTTAAATAAATCTTAACTACAACTGATTAAAAAAACAATACAATTAATGTTCTTAATCTAAAGTAATTAATCCCTCTTTTATAAATAGTTCCGTTACAATACCCCTAATTCAAATATTTATGTTAGATACGTCACTAGGCACGCTTGAAGCTATTATGGGTTCACCTTAGTCGATAAACGCGAACGAGGTAGGCTACCTTGATCCGAAAACGGCAAAACAGAAGTCTTGATAAGCGTAGAAAATATATTCTACAAACACCCAGCAAGCATAATACAATCAAGCACACAACTCTCATTTATTTATACATCATAGAATAGTCCTTGGGATAGTCAGAAAAAAAGCACACTAAAATACACAGTAGCCAATCAAAGACAAGGATTTTCCTGGTGGGAAATGAAATATCAAGGTCAACTGATCAGCCCATGCTCGCCACATGAAATCCAAAATTAAGGCATTTATCGATCGAGTTCTAGGGATCTAACGTCCCCAACAATTTAGAATGGATTAAATGAAAATCCTAAATGCTTTTTTTATTGTCTTTCGGAAATGATAATATTAGAAAAGATATGGACCATTAGATAATCTAGAAAAAAACACGTATTCACGAAATTTCGATGATGATGATGATGTTTCTAAAAAAACTAAATGATTGTTTGAGTTAATTAAGTATTAAACACTATGAAAAAACATGATACTCTTCCAGCGAAAGGATGAGAAATTAAATTAACTATTTCAACATTGTTTGTTTATTTTTTTTCCTAATAATTAGAAATGTCTTACTGATATTTATTATAATTCTGATTGTTGTGTTTCTGTTATTTAATCGATGGTTTACAAATTAATTTTAACTAATTGTAAATGAATAGCAATCAGTTCATTGGGATTGCTTTGACTGGTTATCTGACTGTTGACCGATGACATTCATGTCAATGGAAATATATATATATATATATATATATATATATTTACAACAAACTTCTTAGTTTTGTATATTAAACAATTTCAAATTAATTCAGTCGGCGAAATATCGAATATATGATTTGTCTTTCTACAATACTTAATTACCAGAAATAAAGATAAGCATACTTTTTTATTGATCAATCTTTTTGCAGATATAGTGAATGAATATTTTGATTTTATCCTGTTGGATCTAAATGTAACCAATTGTATTCATTTTGGTTTGAATTTCAGTTTTTAGGTAGCCATTACATCAAATTTTGTGGATTATTAATTGCTGTCGGTTTAAAAGATAGTATTCAAACTAGGTTCGTTTTGCGTTTACTCAATTTGCAGTCGATTCGATTTCATGGTCATTTAATGAACAACCCATTAAATCAATACAACAGCGTTCTTAAATTGTTTAATAAACCTATTTACAAACTTAGCACGCTATATTACTTTAATACTATTGTAGTAATGCGCATGTTAAATGCAGTTTATCGATTAGTTACAAATGAGATCGTTTATTGATCTTTATCCACATTTTCACTGACAAATCCGCTCCCAGTTAAGTTGAATACACACTCAGGTGCTTGTCAACTTTATAATAATGCTCATTTCACTTTGTATGGAAAATTTTTTTCATTTCTCGATGTCTAAAACTGTTTGTACTTTAAGCGCTTCATTATGATTAGAAAGTATATTAATTAGGGAAAATAAATAATGCGATTCAACATAGACGTATTTATTGTATCCACGAGTTTGGGATTGTAAATCAATCCCCATTTTACATTAATCTAATGTAAATATTTTCTTCTCTATTAACTAACATTAATAAAAACCACTAAATAATATAAAGGACTTAAATTTCACGGTTTCAATTCTATGTAGGATTACTGATAAATAATGTTTGACAGTTCAATACTATAATTCTGTGGTCATCCAAGTAATTAATACAAACTACCATTTATGAATAATAGTAAGAGTTACTTATTACAAAAATGTTCCCAACTGTCGGCGAACGTATTATGAATAAACAAAACTAAAGCAATAAACCCTTTTTAGGCATCAATACCAAGGTCGAACTTGATAATTTCAAAGATAAATTGAGCGTTAGGTGGAAAGCAAATAATCAAAAAAAAGTGATTATAGATTTTTGATTATATCTAAATGTATGGAAATTTGTATTTCTGACATTTCTTGACTTAATGCAAGTCACCGATTCAGAGCAGATAGATATGACAAAAAGGCTGTGATCATTTTATTATCAATAAAATTTTGGTTGAAAATAATCTAATTCATAGTTAATAAGACTTGATATTGAAACTGGAATTCAGGATGTGTGTTTCTGTCTTGTTTAGGAATCGTCAATTCAATATACTTGTTAAATCCTAGTGTTGATGTTCACACACTGAGGCTCAAACTCAATGCTTTTTATTTCAAACTCCTAATATACTATCCACTAAGCTACTGTGTTTAAATAAAAACACTAAATTACACATTATTGAAACCATGAATCGATCAATGTTAGACCACAGCCGTTTCGTCCTGGTATGGGCCTCCTCAGCAGTGCGCATCCACGACTCCTGCACCCCGCAGGATTCGAACATTGATCGATTCATGGTTTCAAAAAATGTGTAACTTTACAATCTTCACAACCCCGTAATGCAAACATTAAATTGTACAATCGATATAAAATTTTATTCATAACGGTTTGTATTAATCACAGAATATTATACTATTTATTTTTGTCTCATTTAATATTGTATACAAGTGACTTAGATTAAGATAGAGAGAAATGTTTTAAGCATTACAATTCAGTTGATTGCGTGAACCAATTAGTGATCTAAATCTAAATATCACTAAACAATGTCATAATTTAATCAGCATCAATTAAGTAATTTTTTTTCATTTATTTATATATTTCATAGTAAATTAAGCATAATTAAATTTGTGAATAAATGACAATCAACATTAATTTTTATTTAGATGAGTTTGATTGATTGAATATCTTTTAAAACTAAAAATAGAAACAATGAAGTAACAAAAAAAATAGACAGGAAAAAGTGAAAAAATGGTATTAGGATTGAAAGTAAGAAAAAAAACAAATAATCATCTTCTTTTGTTGACAAAAGTCACGTTTATTGCTTTGGACAATTTCTGTTTGGAAATACAATCAATACCACTTAAAACTTGTAACTTTGGAATTCATAACGTATATGGAAGATTCTTGGGGATACTTCAAAGATTTCCGTAAATACTAATATACATCATATGGTAATAAAGTCAGATGGAGCTTCAATAGACTTTTAGAGATTCTTTTGTTTTCTTGCATTCTGACGTCTGGGTCTATGATCAATTGATAGATTAGTGCTTGATTTTGTTTCAGGTCATTTCATTCATACCAATTTTCCATATCGCATACCAGGAATTAAGAAATACAGATTTACTATAGTTGCATAAAACTCAACGAATAATATCAAGTATTTGCATTTTTTTAAATTGTAAACTTTCAAATCTAATCGTTCTCAATGACACAGACTCAGTCGTAATTTTCATTCTTCAATTAAACGCTGAGTTTACTGATTGTTTTAAAAGGAATTTTATTTATTATCTCATGAATTTATGCTTACTTCACTAATATTATCGACGCCTAATCTTCTCTACTACGAATAGAACTGTTTTTATACACTACTATGACATCGAGTTGTGCTGATATGATACTTTTAATTGAACCGATACATATGTGACATGTTGTGGAACAATCAATTGAATGGAACTCACCACTCCACTTCAAATTCATTGAATACGAGAAAGCATTTGATAGTGCGGACAGGACAACACTGTGGAAGCTTCTTCGACACTACGGTGTGCCTGAAATGATAGTCAACATAATACGGAATTCTTGTGTCGGATTAAACTGCAAAGTCGTGCACGGAGGACAACTAACAGACTCGTTTAAGGTGAAGACCGGTGTCAGGCAAGGTTGCTTACTCTCACCCTTTCTCATCCTCCTGGTCATCGACTGGATTATGAAGACGACAACATCTGGAGGGAAACACGGTATCCAATGGACAGTTAAGATGCAGCTGGACGGGCTGGACTTAGCGGATGATCTGGCCCTTCCATCTCACACGCAACAACAAATGCAAGAGAAGACGACCAGTGTAGCGGCAGCCTCAGCAGCAGCAGGTCTAAACATACATAAAGGAAAAAGCGAGATTCTCCGATGCAACACAACATGCACCAACAAAATCACTCTAGATGGAGATTCTTTGGAGGAAGTTAACACCTTTACATATCTTGGCAGCATCATCGACAATCAAGGTGGATCCGATGCAGATGTGAGGGCGCGGATTGGCAAAGCAAGGGCTGCATTTCTACAGTTGAAAAATATCTGGAACTCCAAACAACTTACAACCAAAACCGAAATCAGGATTTTCAATACAAATGTCAAGACAGTTCTACTGTATGGAGCGGAAACATGGAGAACCACGAAAGGCATCATCCAGAAGATACAAGTGTTTATTAACAGTCATCTACGCAAAATACTTCGAATCCGTTGGCCGGTCACCATCAGCAACAACCTAGTGTGGGAGAGAACAAACTATATTCCAGGGGAGGAGGAAATCAGGAAGAAGCACTGGAAGAGGATAGGACACACACTATGTGTCTCAAGACAAGCAGTTTCTTTGAACCCTCAAGTTCAAGTGAAAAGAGAAAAGATAAGTAACATATTAGGACGAGAAATAGAGAAAGATATGAGAAGAATGAACAAAAATTTGATAAAACTGGAAAAGGGAGCCCAGGACAGAGTAGGTTGGAGACTACTTGTCAGTGGCCCATTATCCATTGGGGGCGACAGGCGTAGGTAGATAAGTAAGTAAATAAATACTTTCATGATCAAAGTAACACATTGTCATTTATTAGGATCATTAGAAACTCTTTCGCAATTATCATGTTCCGATCTCTTTCGAATCTTTATTTAAATGCGCGGCGTAAATGACAGTATACTTACAGCTGAAACGGTGATAGAATGAATAGATTTTGTGCAGCTGTTTTTCCGATGTCACGTGTTTTATATTAACGTGGCACAACAAAATACAACCAGTTCACTGAATACAGGATAAGCACAAATAAAAACACTATTATATTCCAATGCTGTATATTGAATTCAATCAGTATTATATTACCATTTATATTTCAGTAGTATCATTCTAAAACACGTATTTTTCGAAATTATCAAAAATTGAAAACAACAAACAACACAATAGTGACAGAAGGTTTTTCGAACAAACACGCGAAAAAAGAAATAAGAAAAACTAACAAAAATATTCTGCATTATGATAGCGCAATTAAAGATTACAAAAGGAGAAGAGGAAAATTCAAATACCGGACGGAAAACATATTTCATGAACAGAATTTCCATGAAAAAAAATAAAACGTTACGGAAGAAAAAAAATAACCATCCGGACATCCCAGCTGATTGTCGCATACGACGCTTCGCATACTCACCAATACACTCTCAGTCACTTGCACAGACACCAACTACAACGGACACACACACACACAAACATCATCAGACCACAACACCACCACATCAACACAACACACATACCGACACCACTGAACACCAGCTGAACTAATTGCCTAACACGCACACATCATACCACACTACGACCCATATACATACGCACCCACACATTCATCAACAACACACCGACTGGTCAGTTCGCCAACCAACACCAATCATCAACTAATCACTCTGTACTGACATTCACTGAGTTGACATACAGTCAAGTCATTCCCACACCAACTAACCGACCGTCGAATATCTCACCCGCATTCGCTCAACCACACTAACCATCACAACCAAGATAGGCATTGTTTCGACTCAGTCAGTGTTCACTATGCTGTTGTCTGGTCTGCGGCTGACACGTCCAATCTGGCCTGTGAGTCGGTGTTGTCGCGAGAAACGATATCGTCGCAGTCCGACGTGATCGTGATGATGGTGTGTGTCTTGACTTGACACTCCCGTCATTGTTTGCAATGTCGCGACTAATCGGTATCCAGTGGAATAGAGAGGCATGCGGAAACGAATCGCCCAGAACAATTCGGACGGTCGAGCATCTCCACTCACAACACTCACAAGTTCGCACAGTCTGAGACCATAACACCTGCGACAGAATCCATCTCAACCAATTCACTCATTCTGCTCAACTCGCAACAACACCAACATCAACAACGACAACATTGCACAACAGGTCACAATGGAAGGACTCGAGAACACTGATGTGTCTATCGGAACTGTCGGTTTTCACTCGACCGGACGGTGATGAGAGTGTAGTGTTGAGTGCCGACCAACCGGAGAATCGAGTGACTTGTGCGACATGCACACACGGGACACATGCAATACAAGTGAGTGACTCAGTCGACGCAGCTGCATCAAGACTGCAGATGCGACTGCACGACGAACGGTCTGCTCGTGACCACGAGAAATTGTGAACAGCGCACCGATGCCAGAAGTCACATGCCGTTGAATTGTCGAAAGCGGTCGGGTCACAGGTGGAACGCACTGCACACGCGACAACTCTGCGCCGACACAGTGGACACGCGTGGACAGAGTCGGTGTGGAGATGTGAAGGTCTGGCAGTGTGTACGGTGTTGTCACAGTGAGGGATGCTGGTTGATGATGGCAGAGCAGTGGTGTGGCCTCAAAAGCCGCTTGCTGGGAGTGGGGTTCGAACCCACGCGGGGATACACCCCAGGGGATCTTAAGTCCACCGCCTTAACCACTCGGCCATCCCAGCTGATTGTCGCATACGACGCTTCGCATACTCACCAATACACTCTCAGTCACTTGCACAGACACCAACTACAACGGACACACACACACACAAACATCATCAGACCACAACACCACCACATCAACACAACACACATACCGACACCACTGAACACCAGCTGAACTAATTGCCTAACACGCACACAGCATACCACACTACGACCCATATACATACGCACCCACACATTCATCAACAACACACCGACTGGTCAGTTCGCCAACCAACACCAATCATCAACTAATCACTCTGTACTGACATTCACTGAGTTGACATACAGTCAAGTCATTCCCACACCAACTAACCGACCGTCGAATATCTCACCCGCATTCGCTCAACCACACTAACCATCACAACCAAGATAGGCATTGTTTCGACTCAGTCAGTGTTCACTATGCTGTTGTCTGGTCTGCGGCTGACACGTCCAATCTGGCCTGTGAGTCGGTGTTGTCGCGAGAAACGATATCGTCGCAGTCCGACGTGATCGTGATGATGGTGTGTGTCTTGACTTGACACTCCCGTCATTGTTTGCAATGTCGCGACTAATCGGTATCCAGTGGAATAGAGAGGCATGCGGAAACGAATCGCCCAGAACAATTCGGACGGTCGAGCATCTCCACTCACAACACTCACAAGTTCGCACAGTCTGAGACCATAACACCTGCGACAGAATCCATCTCAACCAATTCACTCATTCTGCTCAACTCGCAACAACACCAACATCAACAACGACAACATTGCACAACAGGTCACAATGGAAGGACTCGAGAACACTGATGTGTCTATCGGAACTGTCGGTTTTCACTCGACCGGACGGTGATGAGAGTGTAGTGTTGAGTGCCGACCAACCGGAGAATCGAGTGACTTGTGCGACATGCACACACGGGACACATGCAATACAAGTGAGTGACTCAGTCGACGCAGCTGCATCAAGACTGCAGATGCGACTGCACGACGAACGGTCTGCTCGTGACCACGAGAAATTGTGAACAGCGCACCGATGCCAGAAGTCACATGCCGTTGAATTGTCGAAAGCGGTCGGGTCACAGGTGGAACGCACTGCACACGCGACAACTCTGCGCCGACACAGTGGACACGCGTGGACAGAGTCGGTGTGGAGATGTGAAGGTCTGGCAGTGTGTACGGTGTTGTCACAGTGAGGGATGCTGGTTGATGATGGCAGAGCAGTGGTGTGGCCTCAAAAGCCGCTTGCTGGGAGTGGGGTTCGAACCCACGCGGGGATACACCCCAGGGGATCTTAAGTCCACCGCCTTAACCACTCGGCCATCCCAGCTGATTGTCGCATACGACGCTTCGCATACTCACCAATACACTCTCAGTCACTTGCACAGACACCAACTACAACGGACACACACACACACAAACATCATCAGACCACAACACCACCACATCAACACAACACACATACCGACACCACTGAACACCAGCTGAACTAATTGCCTAACACGCACACAGCATACCACACTACGACCCATATACATACGCACCCACACATTCATCAACAACACACCGACTGGTCAGTTCGCCAACCAACACCAATCATCAACTAATCACTCTGTACTGACATTCACTGAGTTGACATACAGTCAAGTCATTCCCACACCAACTAACCGACCGTCGAATATCTCACCCGCATTCGCTCAACCACACTAACCATCACAACCAAGATAGGCATTGTTTCGACTCAGTCAGTGTTCACTATGCTGTTGTCTGGTCTGCGGCTGACACGTCCAATCTGGCCTGTGAGTCGGTGTTGTCGCGAGAAACGATATCGTCGCAGTCCGACGTGATCGTGATGATGGTGTGTGTCTTGACTTGACACTCCCGTCATTGTTTGCAATGTCGCGACTAATCGGTATCCAGTGGAATAGAGAGGCATGCGGAAACGAATCGCCCAGAACAATTCGGACGGTCGAGCATCTCCACTCACAACACTCACAAGTTCGCACAGTCTGAGACCATAACACCTGCGACAGAATCCATCTCAACCAATTCACTCATTCTGCTCAACTCGCAACAACACCAACATCAACAACGACAACATTGCACAACAGGTCACAATGGAAGGACTCGAGAACACTGATGTGTCTATCGGAACTGTCGGTTTTCACTCGACCGGACGGTGATGAGAGTGTAGTGTTGAGTGCCGACCAACCGGAGAATCGAGTGACTTGTGCGACATGCACACACGGGACACATGCAATACAAGTGAGTGACTCAGTCGACGCAGCTGCATCAAGACTGCAGATGCGACTGCACGACGAACGGTCTGCTCGTGACCACGAGAAATTGTGAACAGCGCACCGATGCCAGAAGTCACATGCCGTTGAATTGTCGAAAGCGGTCGGGTCACAGGTGGAACGCACTGCACACGCGACAACTCTGCGCCGACACAGTGGACACGCGTGGACAGAGTCGGTGTGGAGATGTGAAGGTCTGGCAGTGTGTACGGTGTTGTCACAGTGAGGGATGCTGGTTGATGATGGCAGAGCAGTGGTGTGGCCTCAAAAGCCGCTTGCTGGGAGTGGGGTTCGAACCCACGCGGGGATACACCCCAGGGGATCTTAAGTCCACCGCCTTAACCACTCGGCCATCCCAGCTGATTGTCGCATACGACGCTTCGCATACTCACCAATACACTCTCAGTCACTTGCACAGACACCAACTACAACGGACACACACACACACAAACATCATCAGACCACAACACCACCACATCAACACAACACACATACCGACACCACTGAACACCAGCTGAACTAATTGCCTAACACGCACACATCATACCACACTACGACCCATATACATACGCACCCACACATTCATCAACAACACACCGACTGGTCAGTTCGCCAACCAACACCAATCATCAACTAATCACTCTGTACTGACATTCACTGAGTTGACATACAGTCAAGTCATTCCCACACCAACTAACCGACCGTCGAATATCTCACCCGCATTCGCTCAACCACACTAACCATCACAACCAAGATAGGCATTGTTTCGACTCAGTCAGTGTTCACTATGCTGTTGTCTGGTCTGCGGCTGACACGTCCAATCTGGCCTGTGAGTCGGTGTTGTCGCGAGAAACGATATCGTCGCAGTCCGACGTGATCGTGATGATGGTGTGTGTCTTGACTTGACACTCCCGTCATTGTTTGCAATGTCGCGACTAATCGGTATCCAGTGGAATAGAGAGGCATGCGGAAACGAATCGCCCAGAACAATTCGGACGGTCGAGCATCTCCACTCACAACACTCACAAGTTCGCACAGTCTGAGACCATAACACCTGCGACAGAATCCATCTCAACCAATTCACTCATTCTGCTCAACTCGCAACAACACCAACATCAACAACGACAACATTGCACAACAGGTCACAATGGAAGGACTCGAGAACACTGATGTGTCTATCGGAACTGTCGGTTTTCACTCGACCGGACGGTGATGAGAGTGTAGTGTTGAGTGCCGACCAACCGGAGAATCGAGTGACTTGTGCGACATGCACACACGGGACACATGCAATACAAGTGAGTGACTCAGTCGACGCAGCTGCATCAAGACTGCAGATGCGACTGCACGACGAACGGTCTGCTCGTGACCACGAGAAATTGTGAACAGCGCACCGATGCCAGAAGTCACATGCCGTTGAATTGTCGAAAGCGGTCGGGTCACAGGTGGAACGCACTGCACACGCGACAACTCTGCGCCGACACAGTGGACACGCGTGGACAGAGTCGGTGTGGAGATGTGAAGGTCTGGCAGTGTGTACGGTGTTGTCACAGTGAGGGATGCTGGTTGATGATGGCAGAGCAGTGGTGTGGCCTCAAAAGCCGCTTGCTGGGAGTGGGGTTCGAACCCACGCGGGGATACACCCCAGGGGATCTTAAGTCCACCGCCTTAACCACTCGGCCATCCCAGCTGATTGTCGCATACGACGCTTCGCATACTCACCAATACACTCTCAGTCACTTGCACAGACACCAACTACAACGGACACACACACACACAAACATCATCAGACCACAACACCACCACATCAACACAACACACATACCGACACCACTGAACACCAGCTGAACTAATTGCCTAACACGCACACATCATACCACACTACGACCCATATACATACGCACCCACACATTCATCAACAACACACCGACTGGTCAGTTCGCCAACCAACACCAATCATCAACTAATCACTCTGTACTGACATTCACTGAGTTGACATACAGTCAAGTCATTCCCACACCAACTAACCGACCGTCGAATATCTCACCCGCATTCGCTCAACCACACTAACCATCACAACCAAGATAGGCATTGTTTCGACTCAGTCAGTGTTCACTATGCTGTTGTCTGGTCTGCGGCTGACACGTCCAATCTGGCCTGTGAGTCGGTGTTGTCGCGAGAAACGATATCGTCGCAGTCCGACGTGATCGTGATGATGGTGTGTGTCTTGACTTGACACTCCCGTCATTGTTTGCAATGTCGCGACTAATCGGTATCCAGTGGAATAGAGAGGCATGCGGAAACGAATCGCCCAGATGATTTCGGCGAATCGTCGATGACGATTTCCTCTGTTTAATTTTAAAATTTTTTGGGAGTCTGAGATTTTACTGAGTGCCTGCTACTTGATAATTTTTCGAATTTTATTTTTCTTGCTCTTTGTTTTTTTACTCTGTTCGATGTTTCGGACGTAGTTGCGTCAAACAATGAGCGCGTTAGCCTCGCTCTGATTGTATAAGTTCCTTCGCGACGGACGCCTGTCCGTCCTTTGCAGAGGATGCTAAACTATTCACTGCTGTTAGATGCGCGCTGATTCGCTATATATTATCTTGTTAGAGCTATTCAATCACATGGATTACATCCCAGAAGCTTCTCATTTAAAAACTATAGAGATACTAACGTTGTATCTATTTTGACTTCTCTTCGGCTTTTTTATTTCTATTTAAGCTTTCTATTTGTAATATAATCTTTTCCTGTTCCACCGTGTTCTGAGTTTGGGACTTGTCGAGTGTATTTTTGTCAGAGAACACAAAGCAATAGGAATTAGCTGGGAATGATTCAGAGAGCGTTATAACCGTATGTGTACACCGATTTATGTCCAATAATATTACAATTTGCTATTTATTTTCACTTTAGTACTTCTTATCGTTGCTTGTACCTCTTAATACATGAGAATATGCTGCTCAATCTTCATGGTGGTAATATTTACTAGTGATAAATTGTGAGTGGGACTCCGCTATCATAAGTTCGGTAACGTTGTACAGCTCAATAATATTCTATGGATTTGAAAATTTTTTTAGCCTAATCTCTGAGCCTTAACTGTTTGATTTTCAATCAGATATATATTTTGACGATAATCTAGTGTAAATAAGTCGTTTTTAATATTCATAAGTACGTTTATTCATATAAAAATTGGACATAATTATATGCTCACAAGTATTAAGTTCTTCATGGAAAAACTACTCATCAATATTTAGAAAGAAGGAAAATCATAATTATAAAATAAAATACAAAAAACAATTGTACTACTACTGTTATTCTCAATATTATTGGAAATGATACAATGAAAGACTTTGTTAATTATATTTCAACACTTGATAAGTAGGTTGATAAAACAAACACTCCAAAATAATTAAGCTATAAAAAAAACAAAGCGAGTTAGTTATCGATTGATGAAATTAATTAAACGTTTAATTTCTTTATGATCACAGGACATAAATTTTTTACACAGTTTGTAAAACTGTTCATAAATATACTTAGCCGTTGATAAACGATTATAACTTTTTAAAAAATCTTGACAATTATTAATTAATGAATTATTATACGGTTCATTTGAATCAATATGATTGGATTGAATGATTTCTAAAAAATAATTTATTTCAGCCTGTAAATGTTGTTCAAAATCGACATGATGAAAATTCTGTCTATCAAATTCACCGGATAAAATGGATTCAGATAACTCTGTACTATGAATATTTTCTAATAACACTGTTGAATGTAGCATGGTTAATAAATGTGCCGGTTTGAATAGAGCGAATTCATTTGCAAGTTTAAAAAACTCAAATGATACCGGTAACAATGACGAAGAAGATGATTGTATGCAAAATAAACAAATAAAACTTAATAGAATAATTAACGATATTACAGAATAACCAGATTGAAAATATTCTATTGTTAATAAGTCAAGTAAATCACAAGTACGCATTAAATTAATGATATCTTTTTTTAATAATTCATCAAATCCATTTAAACAATTCGGTTGAATAATTTTAATTTTTTCAATCACTTCTTGTTGAACAGCACGATAATGCCTAGTTTGTATAGTAAGCTTATGAATTTGGTTGACTAGTTCTAAACGTTTGTTTACATGATTCTCTAACAATTCATGTAATTTATCGAAGAATATTTTAAGTTGACAAGTGTAATTATCAAATTCCAATGATAATGATGATGATTTTGGAGGTAAAGAATTATTGGCATTGATAAATTTTCTAGTTTTTTTCGTATATAATACAATGCAGAAATCATTTGTATGACAGTCTGCTTTTTGTTTTGCAACAAGATTATTATAAAATATGAATTCTTGTAAAACTGGCCAAAATGTTTCAGGATGATCAGTTTGTAGTTTAAATTTGAGTGTTTTTTTGCATCTAACTGTAATATAAATACACTGTTGATTAGTATTTTTGATATGTTTCAATCTACAAAATGATATACATATTGTAGAGTTATTTGGTATATTATGATTAGTATTATTATTATAATCAGTAGTATTATTTTTAGTCAAAAAATTTGGGAATAAATCAAATAAATGTACATTTTTTAAATGATTATTCAAATTTGTTATTAGTTGAAAAACTAAAGAAAATTTCCCAGTGATTTGATCTTTATGTACAATGGTACTAGAAGTAAACAAGATTAATGGAAGCTTGATACAATGTGTAATACAATTCGTAACTGAATGAGACATAAACGACATTGAATAATCAGTAGTTGACGGATTGATTTCTTCATTGGTATTATTACTGGCATTGTTTAAAGGGGTGAAAGTGTAATACAACATTAAAACTACAGTTATATCTAATGGCGGTTGATCAATTATCAATGATGATGTTTCATTTTCTTCATCTGTGCATTGATTCACAATATTACACGTTAATGTATATGAATACTTATATGAATTATTATGATTGATTGAAATAAAATTATAATTATTCAAATCATTAGAAAAAATTTCTATATAATTAGGTTTTATGATAATTGGTGGACAAGAATGAATTAATAGATAAACAGAATTAAATTGTTTCTTAGAATACACTTTTGGAAATTCAATATCGACATCAATAAAGCATAATTCATTCACATCTGCATTCAGTCGATTTGAATTCAAACGAACAGCTGTTTTCAACTTCGGAAGAGAAACTTTTGCGAAATTAGTCTTTTTATGATCATTGTTAGAGAGTGATGAAGATGAACGATCTTTTAATAGTTGATCAACACGTTTATTTACTTGAAGGATTTCTTCATTGAAACTTTCATTGTTCAATTGTGATTGAACAGAATCGACTTTATTTGAATAATTGTGACCATTCTGATTTAATTTCATGATATTTGGGACGACGGAATTAGATGGATCAGTGCCAAGATATGACAGAGTGATTCGCCCATTTTTATTAAGTACAACAATTAGACCAGATGAAAAATTTAATCCAATAACTGGAAGTGTTTGACCCTGATAATTATTTGATTCCATTGTGAACATAGGCATGGATATGTAAATTGCACCAAACGATAACAATGCAGACCATAAAAGTTGTGTACCCTAAAATTAAGTAAAAGTACATCGTTAATGTTTATAAAACGATACATAAGGTGCTAAATAAAGATGGTGAATGGGTTGATGAGATAGGTTAGTTACTATGTATGACTACAGCCTACCTTGATACGTGGTTCGCTAGTATAGGGAGTAATGTTAAGAGGAATTTAAATATGATTAGACCGATATGTGACATCAGTTCATAAAGTCATTAACTGTTGATTTCAGTCGCGTTGATAGGTGTGGACTACTTAGTTGGAGTCCAGGAGATTTATGGTGATAAGTGATTGGAGATATTCGATGAATCGGCTAGGAATGGGCCGTAATAGCACACATTCATTTACATCTTATCTACCCTTGGACATTGGGTTTTAAAATTATCGTACACTTTTCTTCTCCATGAATCCATTCTTTCCCCTTTCTTTTTATTGCCTATACCTAATTTTTTTTCCACTTTCATCAACAGTACTCTTACCTTTACAAGTCTGACATTTTCCTTGATTTCATTTCTCTGTGATGATATGGGTTGGCAAAATGACCCAATGTATATATGCTAGGTTCTACGCTGCTCATGACTGACTGACCTATACCTTTTTGACAGTAAAATTATATTGAGCTTTGAAGTTACTGATAGCCAAATAAATGTCTTATATCATACTCCGTTGATGAATATAACAAGTACACGTTATTTGCACTTCGGACATGTAAGCCAATCAGCTAGTCACCTGCAATATAGAACTTAGTAAGTACGTACGTTAATTCGAGTCGCCACATCACATTAGCACAGAGATCGAATTGTCGATCCGAATTCCATAGTAGTACAGGTAGTAGAAGTATTAGCGGTAATCAAAAAGATTAGGAATCGAATATATGGTGAAATAAATTTAAAAACACAAAAATAGTCATGAGGAATTCAGATTATAATTCAAGAGAAGATAAACAATGGATACATCTGAACCACTGCAAGCGATTTTTAGACATATCATTCTAAGTCTCTAACCATTGGTTACGACTGCCTTGCGGATCCCAACCAGGTAGTCTACATATGCTAACATGGCTCAGTCCAGTTGTCAATGACTTCATGAACTGGTGCAATGTTTTGGTATAGCCGCCCCTAGCTTTCTTCCAACCTATTCCTGCATCACAAAACATAGCTCATCGAGGAAGTTGGTGGTTAAACATACGCACGTCCCAACCACCCCAACCGATAAACACTCACTACTTCATCAATTGATATGACATACTTACCTATTAACCTTTTCCTAATACCACAATTGCTTATTATATGATTCGAGAATATACGAGCAATACTTCAAATATACAGATGATCGGATACTAGTAACCCACAACTATCCTTTATTCTTACTGAACATGTTTCACACCCATAATGTAGAAAGGAGCGAACTACAGAGCATTAAACTCATCCTTTGGTTAACAGATGGATATCTCGCCAACGCTATAAGTGACACAAGCTTGTAGGAATCAGTCGAGTTTACTGTATCCGTGACGATAGTCGGACGTCAGGTCATCAGGACTGATGAGACTCTCAAGATAAGTGAGGCGGTCGACACGGTCCATTAGGTATGTCTTTCAGTATCAAATATTGCAATTCGATGGTAAAATGAAGGGCTTATATTGGAGAGTAGTCTTTTTTGCTATCACAACTATCGGAAAATATGACGGATTCGATCTCTTTCTGTACATTAAATAAAAAGTTCTGTTTATAGAAAGAAGAGAGAACGAGCACATACCAGCAAACTTCGATTAAAATGCTTGTGATTAATGGCTATATTGAGGTAGTATGCTCACGATGCACATGTGGTAGCAGAGACTGATCATCTATAGTGCTTAATATCAACGATGG
The DNA here is from genome assembly GCA_944470395.2 of Schistosoma turkestanicum. NCBI lineage: Eukaryota > Metazoa > Platyhelminthes > Trematoda > Strigeidida > Schistosomatidae > Schistosoma > Schistosoma turkestanicum. Next base: position 51,367,713 of record OX103971.1, read on the forward strand.
GAAAATTTAAATAACCCCTACAAATGAAGTAAAATTTAGATCTGTTGTACAAGCTAGTAAGCGTCTGAACTCAATAGCTAACGTGTTGGGGGCTTGAAGCTAAAGGTACTGAGTTCGAGCCACCATTCGAACGTTAAGATGAATGCAGGTATATCCACCTGACGAGTCCCAAATAGAATTGAACGTGCGTCCTGGATTCCACTGCTAGCCATCATCAAAACTTTACTTTTATTTGTATTTTGAAAGAAAAAATTTATAGATAAACTACAAGGCATTTGTTGACATACTCATTTAACTTTCTTGATGATGCGATATTGAATAATTTGATAAAATGGATAATGAGGATTTTATTATGAAACGGAATTGAGGTCAACTAGGTCCAAGCACAATGAATCAAATAAAAATAATAACCATTGAAAAGTTGATAAGAATCTAGTGAAGAGTTTTGCCAAAAAAACAACTAGATGATGCATGATGAGTGTGTATGTATGTAACATTGGTAAGTACACTGAAAAATCTAGTGAAATTAGTTGCAAAATCAGTCAAACGGTTTAAAAGTTATCCTGAAGCTAAAAAATGTGATAAGCTCCTACGTTTAGATTTGACTAGGGATACAATCAAATCTCGATTCACTTGAAAAGTTTATTTAATTGAACAATAGATATCTAACAAACTGAAATGCATAATTTTAAAATATTCTGCATAAGTCATACTGAACAAGAGATATAGAATGAAGAATAGTAATGGAAGTGGAGAGATGGTTGTGATTAAAGGTCTATTTACTCCAGTGTCGGTAGCTGAGCTTTAACATTAGTCCTCGCTAAGAAAGGTTAGATCAAAACCAGATACTTAAAACCTGCGCTTGGTGAGTTACAAAAAGTAATGGTAAAGAAAATGGAGTTGGGAGGTCGTCAGTACATCTGAGAAAAATGCGCACAAACTTCCCATATCCAAGACCCTGAAGGTAGGAATCGAATCCAGTATCTCTGGCCTCGTGTGAGAACTCTCAAGCTCTAGACCACTGAGACATGATCCAATAGTGTACAAGCATAACTCCACTCAGTTCATGATACTGTGCGACTATTCTCATGTGAGGAACGATTGCTATGTGGTAATAGGATTACATACTTATAGTTTACCTCACGTTGAAGATGAACTTATGTCAACACTGAATAAATCATTTACTTCATGTTGCTCCACTTATCATCATGATTACAGGGGAGCTTGATGTACACCCAAATTACTAGATTGTATTACAGTATAGTTTAACCAATAATAATTTACATGTGCTTGAAAGGTTGGTGATGTAACATTACTGTGGTGTGGGCAACCGGGAAGTAACATCCATCCTCATGCCCGAGACCAAACTGGTCACAAACAAATCCTTATTGCGGAAAAAACTATATTTGCTTACTTTAAATACAAGTAACTGATTTTTCTCCGTTGTTACCAGAAACCTTGGCACCCAAGAAACTTGACTTTGCATATTGGAGAACGATGAGTTTCTTATTGAATCAATATTTACTTCTGAATAACCATATACACACAATTGTCTGGATGGAATGTCGATCCGTCGAGTAAACAGTATTGAACCAGTATCTGAGATAAGAAAAATTCGTTTTCTCCCCAATGCAATTATATAGGATAAGGGATAGTGTTTATTAGTTTTAACTTCAGAATCAATTTTCTCCATACTAAATATCGGTTCTTCCAAAATAATCGACCAATCTAATGAAATATTTTTATGATTAGCATGCAATATTTGTGAGTGTTTAGTATTAGATGTAAAGCTAAAACAATATAATTTTATTGAAGCAGCTGTTAATAATGAATTGATTGATTTTACAAATATTATAGGACCAGGTATAAGAATATTTGGTAAAGTTATTTGAAATAATTCTCCATTTTCATTGAAAAAGTAGAGAGATGCGTCAACCGTTTGAACACAGATAACATCTGTTTGAATTTGTTCAAAAAATTTGCCAAGAAGTAATGTATATGAATCCTTTTCAACAGTAAGTTTAAATAATGGAGTTAACTTCCAAGATTCTAGTGGAAAAGAATCACTACATTCTTCAAACGAATCATTAGATTTTGCGAAATCATAAACAGATATCATTCGTGAATGCAAGACTACTATTTGTTGATATTGAAACATTTCTGAGACAAGATTACCACAATCTATGCATAAAATAGGATGCTCAGTATTGTACTCGAGACATAAATCATTAAAATTGTGTAAGTTATCATTTGATTTTTCACCAACTGAATTCTCAACAGCTCGTGGTAAGAAAATGGACAAAATGCCAAAGGAAGTTCCAAATAAGATGAAATATTGAGATTTATGCAAATTGTGAAGAGGTCTTAACTTCAAACAAAATCCATCCTCAAAATTAGTTGTATGCAGCTGTGATGACCAAATATCACAAATTTTAAACAATGACATTAGTGACTAATTTTGTACTTGGAAGGTTAACCATAAACAGCATTTACTGCATATATCAGACTTTGATAAACATTTTCATAAGATTGTGATTGAAAACAATTTAGTAGTTGTTTAACTACAATGAATAATGATCATTTAATTAATATGATGACATTTATCCAGTAGTAAGTTGAAATGAATGAAGATTTGTCCTTCCAGTACAAGAATCTAAAAAAGTATTATTAAAAAGGTTATAGTGATGACACTATCTAAATAGGTAAATAAATTAGTGTTAAACAAATATTTACAGATTTCACATCAAGGTTATGATGATGGAAACCAAAGGAGAAATAACATCTTCACAAAAAATATGTACAAATGATGTGTACAGCTCGATAGTTAAACAATGTCAACAGTTCGGATCATAGATCTCTTCTTAGAGACGTGATAGCGAACCCAAAAAATATTAGTCACAAGGGAAGTGTAAAAATTAGACATTCGGCAAAATGAACACTCTCAGCAATAAATAAGACAATAGTGCATGGAAAAGAAGAAAATATGGGAATTTCGACACTGTTTAAGTATAATAAGGAAAAATACAAAACAATAAGTTGAAAGTTAAGCGTGATGAGTGTTTACTTACAAACATATAGTAAGCATCAGCCACATGAAACAACGCCACTAAATGTATAATACTGACACTGGGGATATGTTAGTTACAGATGCAGTTGAAGTTTTAAAACTTTGTTGTTTACCTCAACGAACCAAAGTGAACAAACGGGCGCTGTATTGAGAAAATGTTGGAAAAGTTCTGGGCATGATATTGTGCTAATAAATAAAGTCACTGATTACAGATCTAACCATCGATTATTAATTATCATCTCGTGGACCCTAAGCAGGTAGTCGACAACTAACGACATGACTCAGTCCACTTGTCAATGATTTCATGGATTTCTGCCATGTTTTGGTCTGGCCAACCCTAACTTTCTTCCAACCTACTCCTACACTACAAAACAATGGGAAGGAAGGGGTTGGAAAAGGTCAACCCTAAAATTATCACGCCTCACCTTACTCCACGGATTTCCGTCTCCGGCGGTAAGGCCATTTGAAGAGCGGAGCTAGCAACTCGGAAACTTCCCATAAAAAGATCGTGCGTGACCAGCCTCAAGCAGTTGTCCCTTGGGCTACGTAGTAACGCTCCCAGGTCGCTCAGACCAACGCTAATCCGACTTCCTCCTTAGGTGGATTCATCTGCACCATTGCAAACGATTTTGAGCCATGTCGTTCAAGGTCTATAACCAATGGTTAATTTCGTCTCGTGAACCCCAACCAGGTAGTTAATGTCTACCAACATGAGTCAGTCCACTTGTCAGTGACTCCATAGATTTGTGCAAAGTTTTGGTCTGACCGCCCCTAGCTTTCTTCCAACCTATTCCTACATAAAACAGCTCGTCGAGGGAGCCGCTGGGTAGGCATACGTATCATAAGTCCCAACCTCAGCCATTCCTACCTAGTACCCGTTTCCTAAATATAGCATTGCTTACTCAGTTGTCCCAGGATACACGAGCAATGCTACGGAGATAGCTATGGTCGAATACTAATAAACTACGAATGTTCTCTTCTCTTACCGGCAATGTTTCGCAGCCATATAGTCGGACAGAGTGAACTGATGCGCAGTACACTCGTCCTTTAGTTAACAAACGGATATCTCGCCTGCGCAAAAAGCAAGGCAAGTTTGCAAACTCGAATCGAGCCTTCTGTATCCGTTCTGAGGTCTCGCTACCCATCAGGCTATCATCACTGATGAGGCTCCCCTGATCAGTGAAGCGGTCAATACGCCCAACTACTTCACTCCCTATCAATAGTTCAGGTGCTGATACAAGCCAATCTCAAAGCAACATTTTGCATTTCGAAGGAGAGATTCGCATTCCAAACATGGTTGCACTGTTGCTTAGGCTAGCCAAGAGACACTGCATTTTATTAGCGTCTTCAATCAAGTAGAACTATATCAGCATATTCTAAGTCAACTAGTGAATCCCCTGGTACAAGGTCCACTCCTGAAATTTCAGACGAAGATAATTTTATATCGAGAAGTAGGTCTATGAGTAAAATCATTCACTTCACCCTTGTACTGTCAAGATAAAGAACTGGCGAGATTCATGCTTTTGGAAGCCCAACTACTGCTTACTATGGCCTCGTTGGTGTACGTATGGCATTGAGTTCTAAACCACAACTAGCTCTCTTACACTGGATTTCAGTAGACAGTTGCCTGTGCACTGTAAGAACTCGGAAACATAGGGACACTCGCCGTTACCTCCTCGTCATCTCTGCCTACGCTCCCACTGACTACAGCTCACATGAAGTAAAAAGCGAATTTTGCGAAGAGTTTTTGGGCCTTCATCAAAAAGCTATGCGCCCCGATATAGTTATATTGACTTACTTTACTGCTGAAGTAGGTAGACCAGGTAAAACTGAAAGATATGGGTGAATCTTATGGTGTCGTGACACAAAGAACGTATAATGGTGACCGTCTGCAATGGATATCACTAGCATCTATTTATTTGATAGATACTCGAAAACTTATCCCATCTGTACAAGCACGTATTTATCTGCGTGTGGCTGAACGTAAGAAATACAACAAAGAAACCCTTCAAAGTTCTACTTGATGATAGCAAAACCAAGCGTATAATTCAGGAACAACATGGAAAACAGTTAGGCAGTCATGTAAGTGATGCTTGAAATGATATCCAAAAAACTGTGGAAACACTAGTGATACCTGCCAGTAAGGTAAACCAAAAGGTTAGGGGGGAGCAGTTGATTTCAGTAGCATCCGCTGATTTGATAGATGCTCGTAAACTTATCCCATCTGGCTCCGAACGTGATCAGGAACGGGGTCAGCTTGAGAGCACGCTAATAAAAAGCCCACTCAAGGATCTCGAACAGTGGTGGGTGGCGAAAGCAAGAGAGATCGAAAAGGCAGAAGCATTAAGTAACATTAGACAGCTATTTCGATTTATCAAGGAAACTATTATTAGAACTCCTTCTGTTAGTGACACTAACTTAGAAAAAGATGGGACTAATGTTCATTCTCAATCCCGAATTTCCTAACCGAAGTGCTTGTTCTACCTACAAATGCATTTGTAGTGAGCGAAGACACCTTTGAAGAACAAAACAAACAGCCTTTGCCATATACTTCAATATAGCCGAGCAGAGGTGAACAGAAGTATTTGCCGATTTGAAAGGTATTTTCAGTCTCCTGTATGGTAAGGTGTATGGCACGAAATTTCAGATGATAATTAACAACCAATAACATCAATCACCTGACATAATCCGTCAAAAATTAAATTTGAAACTAAGCACTAATAACTTCACAAGTGAATGCATACGCACCAAGGAAAACGCTTCAAATAGGCTTCTTATCACATTACCAAAAGGCACATTGTTATTGTCTATTTCTTAATTTACGTTATGTTTAATTGTCATTGACCTTGATTTCCTACTTCAAGAAATAAAACTTACTAGCAAATCTATTTTTTACTCTGAGTAGCGGAAATGAATATCAAGCTTATAAGTAGGCGACGACGGAACCGATTTCTCACAAACATATTTACAACTGGCCTGAAAATACTGAATATTACAGTTATTTACAGATGTCATCGTTAGTCATATCGTTTGAATTGAAAACTTAGAGTGACAACTGATCAATAAATTTAGGTAGTTAAATGAGAGTAGGGATGAAAACCAATAATCTGTTACTCAACTATCATACTGCAAGACATTTGTACACTCCTAAGTATGAGTAAACTTGAAATTTTAGTGTAGTTAACGCTAATTCGATAAGATTATGAAGTGGTTTGCGTATATTCAGAATATACCTTGTATACTAGAGGGACGAACACAGAGTAGGGTGGGTGACAGGAACTGAGCAAGAGAAGAATAAAAGAAGAGGCGAGCTAACAGCCCAGAAAACGCTAAAAATGCTCCTAAGTTTTAAACCACCCCAATAAATAAAACCAGTGACCAAACAAACTTTAGATCAAGAGAATCCGAGGAACATAATTAGAAGCGAATGGCGTAAAGATTTGGGATTGCTACAGAGTATAAGGAACGAAAAAGTAGATTTCAAAACATAAGTTCACTTCCTAAAACAACAGTTACATAAAGCTCAATATCCAAATATCCGTGAATTCTTGGAGCTTTCGCAATAGTCATAAATGTTTTTAGTTTCCAAAGAATCAGTAAGAATTTTGCTGTAAGACCGCAGATTGGTGGAATTTTTGAGCGCTACTGAAGTCTGTGAAAATTTCAAAGAAACAGTGTGCGAATATTGAAAACCGCAAGGTTTAGAGCTTTCTCTAAGAATAATTTGACATATTAAGAAACAACGGTTCAATTCAATATCACGAAAGCAATATATCTCCGGTGGGATTACATTGCAGTCGACTTAAAGATCGATATTGATACGATACAACCTGAGGATTTCACATTCTAACAATGTAGAATCCCAGAGAACTATGAGGCAATAATGTTTAGACAGTAAGGCATAAATTGGGGTCAAAGACATGCGCCTTTATTATCTTCTCTGAGCATGTGTAGTCAATCGTCAGATGAAGTTAGAATAAACGTTGAGGCGCAAAACTCACCATACATTTTTGAAACTGTGACGTACACCAAACTTTGAAAATGAGTCGGAAAATGAATGGTCAGCTTACAAACGATTTGTGAAAGATTTAGGCTTTATATCTCATTTGTATCACTATAATGTGATTAACTAGTGATTCACATAGGTTTGTTTGTTCTCTCTAATTTTTATCGGTTGTTGATCCGATCTTAGCAACGCAATGCATGGGTTTATTAAATGATCACATTCGGCTATACAGAAATTTATGTAACTGCTTTTATCAGTCACTTACGTTTCACGATATCGAAAATTCGAAAACACTGGTAAATAGTTTTTGGCTACCATTCAACATAATGTTTAGCAAAATCGTTTACTAATCAAATTTAATACAAAAGCATTTTTTTATGTTAGTTAAGAGTTCATACTGAATCTCCGTATCCATTGTATGTAAGGGGCAATTCTAGGGAACATCTATCGTTTAGCTTAACTGTTCTGTCATTTACTATGCATACTACATGTTTACCAAATAATTGAATAAACTTCAAATATTATATCCCTAGCTTTTTACCATGCCTTTCCTTCTTTGAAAAACAGTTCTTACATTGCTGTGCCTCGCTGTATTTTTTAAATTGCCTAGGGGCGGGTCATATTTCATAGATCTATATCACTCTCATACTTTATCATATCTTCGAAATGTATTTTCTTCTAGTCTCAAGATGGAGTCGTATCTGAAGCACAAATAAAGGCTACCAGGAGAATTGGAATGCTGTCTTGTAAACTGGACTCAAAGTACTGTAATTAAACTAATTTCCCACAGTCTTGTCTTCATGTTTTTGTTATCTCCAACAGCAGTTCAAGACAGTTACAGCATGAAAATAATTCCTATAAAGTCTTTCCCACATATTTTATCAATGCCCTTTTAATTCTTACTTTATATTCCGATTTATAATTAAGGCAGCTGTTTTCAGTACTCTAACGTCTAATATAAGTTGTGCTAGCTTCTAAAGGGTAACTTTGCCCTCTCCAATTCGATAACTCCTACAGTTTCTTGACTGTGCCTCTTCTTCGTTAGTTCACCGGATGGCCTCTTTCCAACTGATTAGATTTTGTTACTATGGGAAACAAATTAAAAGGACAAAGCTGTTTTTACTTTTTAGTAGCCATATTTCTGAGATTTTAATCTTATCAATCTTATATATAGTGGTTTGTGTACAAGGAGAGGTTCTAATTTCAACAATGTTTATAAAATAAAATTTTTTAGTCCCAGTAATCCTAAGTTTCTGGTTGTTATGCGTTTTATATATTTTCAGGTTCACCAAGATGAATCTCGTTTATGAGCTACTTAAAACACTCGGGGAAGACGTCATTTTGTCTGTTGATAGAAAATAAGCAAGGCAGCCAAGTTATTAGAAAAAGATTTTTAGATAATCCTGAACACTAAATCAACCAATAAATCAAACATTCTGTCGCAAAGTAAATAATGATGACATATTAGCAGAAAAGCGAGCTTTCGCGCAAAGCTAGTAAAGTGTACAAAAACTGGTGTAAAGTGACCTTACTTACCTACACTTCTAAATTTGATATAACCAAACTATTTTCACAGTTACTGAACAATTTACAAAATCCATTTTAAACATGAATGGAAAAATTGGATAACTTCATCACGAAATAGATTTCATTCAAATGCTTTACCGAAAACAAGTTTGAAGAGTGCGTATAACAGTGATCTTGAGTTCGGAATAAATCTCGATGTGTGGTGTGATAACCCTCAGTCACAGTAATGATAGGTTCGTAACGAGCATGCTTATATCGGTGAACCTAGGTGATAAGGTGATGTTAACAGCCCTTAGACCCAAATAATGATGTTACTCATTAACCAACCAGAGATTCGTGTGCTTGACTTCCAGGTTCACTTTACTTTCAAATGTTATTGATACTACTTGGCTATTCACACAGAAGCTTCCATCATGCTTCTCAGACTGTTAAAACCCCGAAAAGCTTGACTCATGAGCAGCAAACTGATCTTTCTTCAACTCGATGATGTGCTGACTGTATCATCACAATCCACCAAGTATCATATCACCACCATACTTATCTAATACAGACCAACAACTGCTGTGCTTCTTGTATCAAAACCTGCTAACGATTCGTGGGTCAGGAGTGTTTACTGGGATTGTCCGTTGAGCGTGTGTATTTCTGCGACGTTCATCGACATCTTGAAGCATGTGTAAACAGACGCATCAGGTGAACTGAGGGTGTGACACCGCCTCTCTCCATTGTCCCATTCAAGCAGCGAAGTTACACAAGTTTGCTCAATCTCACCATTCCTAACCAACTCTTCATCGATAATGAATGATCTGGAAACAGCTCCGATGGAGGCGAGTGATGGTAGTGTGAATCTGTTAACCGTTAAGAAACTTTTCTTTTTTGAGTATGTAGAAGATATTTCCCTACTATGCAGTGATACTCATGCAATCCACACTTAGTCACTCTCCGTAGGTACGACATGTGCTTTGCAGTTTCTAAATGCAGAGCTATTTTGCTGTGTCCGTTATCACTCTTGGTTGTGAGCAGTGAAAAGTGGTTGGGAAATTTGTATATCTGTCTGTATCTGGCGCGTTGTGTAAGTGCTGATGGTTGTGTGATCGATGGGATCCACTTATGCATGGTGAAAGCTAGAGTGACTCATGCCAATCTGCGTTTTCTTTGAGCCTTCGTGATGTGAGTCTGACTATGAATGGTCGAACTTACAAAGTGTCAGTAATAGCAGTCTCGTTTCATGCTTGTGAGGTTTGGCCTCTCGAAGTTGAGGATGTTCGCTGACTGACTGAGTTTGATCATCGTGATCTAAGAAGAGTTTCTGACATTGAGCGGCAGCATCATGTTCATAATGCAGAAGTCCGGTGATGTTTGTTTGACTGGGTGAAGGTAATTTGATTGATGCCAGCATCTTGAAATGCCAGTTTCGGCGTGTTGTACATGTAGCACAAGTATCATCTCATCCGGTTTCACGTTGTGCATCATTTTCTGACTGTGCGGCTGAGTGGGATGACGGAGTTGTCCAGATTGTGTGATGGTGTCGTGGCATCAATAAGAGCCATACACGAGTGGTCATCGTCGTGCATTCATGACTCTCTGATTAAGTCTCTAGAGACTGTGCATCTCCGCCCCTTAAGGTATTGTCAAACATAGCTCAGAACAGAAATTTCTTTCTATACTCCTTCTTAAATTGAGGGAAACTTCTGAATTTACAAGAATTTGATTTCATTGCATTTATCCTAACTGAACTGATTCTTGTGTTATAAACTAATTCGTCTCACCTACCTTAACTTATTTGATTCAATTATACTCATTCTCATTTCTCGAAATCTTCACAATCTCACGTTCTCGTTGTGTGGAATAAATGTATTTTAGTTTCTCCTTTTCACTCATGTACATGTGTTTTCAAATAATTGAATGAAATGGAATTTTATGATAGAAATAATATGATTTGTTTGTAACTCCAACTGATGTCTGTTCTCGATTAAATTGAATGTTAGATTGCACAAACACTATGTAAAATAATATAACTTAAAAGTGAATTTATGTTTCATCCATTGACATAGACTAACAACATGAGAAAAGTACCTTACATACTGAATACTTTCAATATGAAACAGTGACATTTGATTTTGATCTTCATTTCTTGCGTACGAATATACGTTGATCAACGTCAAACAAAACACCTAGATACTCTAATTCAACTAATTTTGCAAATTTCAGTGACGGTTGAATGATACTGATTGTAATACATATTCTAGGACTGGATTTTGCACAACACTAATATTTATATTCAGATTTTATATACGTGAATAAATTACTTTCAATGATTGTGGCAACAACTGAAACGTTTCTCTTCACACTCAATTGGATTGCATAGAGTTTTGAAAAAATAATTTTTGTGAGTATATGATAGGCTGAGTAAGTTATGTATCACTATCAATCATTTTGTAATAATCACTTTTGTCAGTTGAAATAACTGACTGTCTTTAGCTGAATCATCTACCATTCATAACCGGGATTCCATTAGTGGCTATTTTTTCCTATTAAGGGCTCTGAAGTGCGTAGTCGTGGATGCGCACACCTCAGAAGACCGAGAGTAGGACGAAACAACCATCTAAATATCCCGGTTTTTTAATAGAAAGTTTGGTAAAAATCATTTTGTCTTTTAACTGTGAAAACATTACAGTCCCCACAAATCCCCTAATAGTTTGTTTGTTTGATTCAGAGTAATAATTTTCCGTGCGATATATATTTAACAGACTAAACAACGTCTACACATGGTAACTGATTATTTACATATCTGTGTTATAGTTTTAAACAAACTTAATTGTTTATTCTATATAAAAATATCTCCATAATATTTAGTCAATAAAATGTTTTAGATTTATCTGTACGTTTGGACTGATATTAGCACATAGTGATATATCCTTCAGTACCTAGTCAGTTTTGTTGATAATATTCTTTCTAACTTGGATTAAATTTAGTGCCTTATATCTTAGTGATATTTGTATCAGTTCGATCTACTTTGAAATGTCATTTATTAAACGACTTTTTAATTAACTATATTAAACAATTCAAAATGTAATACTTGCTGGTCTGTTTTAATTAATTACTTTCTTTGGAGTAGATAAGATTAGGCTGATTGTCATTTGTTTTGGTATATTGATCAAAAAATGATTGCAAATTAACAATTTACTCATATTCTTCCTTAACCAAATCAAATAAAATTTAATGAAAGTTTTATAACAGTGGCTTTTGAGATTTGGATTTATCCAAATTGTTTTTATTAAACAAGAATTATATTCCTATAGTGATCATTATTTTTGTTTTGAACAAAAGTGATAAAATGCATAGATTTCAAAATTATAACAGGATAATTGTATCTTCTTAAATAATTCCGATAGAAGTTTTGTAGAATAGGAAAGTAGCTTTTGTTACAAACTGACTTTAAGTGAATCAGTGAAAATTAATGGCTGCACAACTTTTTCGTCCTAGTTCGACCTAGGAGTAGTGTTTTAATGACAACCAACATGGAGAAGAGCCTAGCATCTCCATGTTTTAAAAATGAAGTTGAACAATTTTATCTTTTCACTAAGATTATCGTTCTTGTAAAATGTTATTTATAATTTACCAAAAACAACCTGATTATGTTGAAAACTAATACTTTAAAAGTTATTATTCTTGTGAGATTTATGATGTAGTTCCTGTGGATTTATCTAAAATAAAACATTATAGATTATAGAAATAAAAGATAATTGAAGTTAAATAACAACTAGTGTGTAATTTAGGGTAAGTATTTCGCCTTGTTTTGAACTCATAATCTGGGTGTCCTTGCTTCAGAATCTTTCCACCATGGCTCGTACGCAGTACATTGCACTAAAAACATTGAAGTGCTATCCACTGATTTAAGAAAGCAATAAACTAGTTCAACAAGTAGAAATCTTATGATAATATTGAGGCAGCTCTCCTAGAATACACAGATGCTAATAGGAACCACAATCTGAACAACGGGAAAATAAAATAATTCTATCAGAGAAGAAGTTTATGCTGTACATACTGTTGATTATAAAGAAATTTAGAGTTATCAATAGTGCTAAATAATCGGGTCCCTTTTGAAGTTCAGGTTTAGTATAGTGTATGTATACTATATAATCTCATTAAACATAGTTATTATTGTCCTCATTGTGAAATACTTCATACCAGGGACAATTAACCTACTTTTGTTTTATTCTTCTCGTGCTAATAGTAGATGACCTTGGATTCGCAATCATTCCAATTCCACATTATAATATTTTCATTTCAATAATTATGCTATTATTAATAATGGTTAGTAGTTTCGTTTCCTGACATTCAAATTTGTATTTAATTATTTTTTGTCGGTGTATGAGTCGTTCGAATGGAGGCTACGATTTTCTATGTGGATACAAATTGATTATAAATTTTTGGATAATGTCAATCAATAGAATCCAGGAGGAGAGTTTTATCTTACTTCCAGACTTGTCGTTTTGATGTATCTACATCCGAACATCGACGTTAGTACTTAGATTCAAACCCATTATGTATTGTATTCAATACCGGAGCGTTAAACCTGTCAGCGTCTTCATTGAATAGAACTATGTCATCGGCATATCCTAAGTCAATAAGTGAGCCTCCTGGTAGAAGGTCTACTCCTGGAAATTCAAACGAAGATAATGTAATATCTAGTAGCATGTTTATGACAAAACTGAACAAGAATGGGGAAAGTGGACATCCGTGACGCGTATGCCTAACCACTGACTGCCTCGTCGAGCTATGTTTTGCGATATAGGAAAAGGTTGGACGAAAGCTAGGGGCAAACAGACCAAAACATGCCACAAATCCATGAACTCACTGAAAATCGGACTGAGTCATGTCGGTAGGTGTCGACTACCTGATTGGGGTCCGCGGGATGATCATAATCGATGGTTAGAGACTCTGAGTCGCATGACTCGAAACCGTTTGCAGGTGCACTTATTCTTTGTGTTCTATGAAATTCTAACCTTCTGAATTACTAATCACCTCTCTTTCTCTTTCTAAATTCACCTCACTGAATTATACTCCTTGAATGATGTCTTCGAAACCTAATCTCTCCAATTACTTCTGAAACTTCTACTACCTCTACTACTATGGGATTTAGATTGACAATTATATATCTGTGCTAATGTGGTATGGCAACTTGAACTGCTGTACTTACGCGCAAAGTTCTACGTTGCTGTTGATGATGATGACGAAACCTGCTATTAACCTACCTATTTTTTATAACAAAACTATAAGAAATAACCTGCCAGAAAATCCACACAGACAAAGTTCATTACTATTTAAACAATCAGTCAGTTGATTGGTAGATAGAAATCACTAAACCAGAACAGTTAATTTTTCTTTAAAATTTGGCTAGTTATTAACTAAAGCTACTTAAATCTGTTCAAGCTATCTATGACTCTATACTTTTTGGTATTGATAAACTTGTTCAACTCTAAAATAGCAACCTTCGTAAATTTATTTTTTGAATGGTAAACAAAGTTGGTTTTGAAAAATATAGCCGATAACATGTTCATTTTTATTGCACTAAAATACATGCTAATTTTTACACAGAGTCACATAATTCACCAATTTTGACAGGATAGATTACAGTGACCTTGAGGATTTGTTGTAATTACCAACTTGCTAGTTTTAAGGTTACATATTTGTCAATGAATTAAACTTTTTACAGTTTTAATAATTAGTAAATCAATTTGTAATTGAAAAAAATATGCTTCCGATAATAATATAACGCTAAAAACAAAACCTATTAGGTTAGTATTTCATAAAATTACTATTATATGTAGTTAGTGCCTACTACTCTATTTCTACTACTACTTCATGATACTTTTTCCAAATTACATTACAGTTTAATCGATGATAATGTATTATCATCAACAAATTCTGTGACTATAATTAAATATAATGATAAATTTTCATAGTTCAATTAAAAGACTGTTAACAGTAGGTTTCTGATAAAATAACTTCAGTGATATTTAACAGATACACCATACCCTAGTAATCATATCGTTTTTCTTATTTAAAAATATCACCTTGAAATATGTTTAAACGACCATATTTCAAAATGAACATGACTGCACACTAATTGATGAATTATTAGTGACCAGTGTCGTATCATTTATTCTTAACTACTGGTCGAATTCTGTCAACCAATTTAATATGTGGCTATCAGTCTAGGTGCCTAAATACAATGTAATTACTAGCTAGCATGAAGTGTACTTGTCCTGTCCCACTCATTGGTTAGGCATTAGGGGAATAAGGAAGCTAGAATGTTAGAAATTCATCCTATGATTATGAAAGAGGACAAAAATGTTTTCCGTTGATGAGTTCATAATTTATCAATAATCGTTTCCTAAAGTATTTAAATTTTTATGAAATTCTTTCAAATAATTAGTTTCAGATAAACAGATGGTTAGGCGTTCGCGCACAATACCCGAAGGTCCCGGGTTCGAATCCTGCGAGGAGCAGGAGTCGTGGATGAGCACTGATGATGAGTCCCATACCAGGACGAAACTGCCGTCCAGTGCTTCCAGGTTTCTAATGGTGGTCTAACAATGATTGATTGATGATTTCAAATGTGTAAAAACACAAAACCTCCAAAACTCTGCCCCAAAATAAACAGTTTAATCTGGGTTACACTGTTAATCCTCTTTATAATCTATAATTATCATATCAATAGAGCTGAGAAGCCAGAAATACCTAATAGAGATGAATCAATTCGATTCTAAACATCAACAATATAATCACTTTAAATCTCCTAAAAAATTCATATTCCTAATTTGGATGTAATTTCCTCTAATAACCCACCAAATGAATGGTTGTATATAATCAGAGCTAACCTTGACGATCTTATCATCTTAGGCTGATATTCCTCAGGAGAAGCTTACAGTATGGAAGCTCAGCATACTGAGATCTGACAAAAATCATTAATTGAAAATTCACTGTTTCACATCTTGAACCTTAGGGTAAACTTGATAATCTAACACTGACTTCATCTAACATCATCTTTAAATAATTCCAAAATAAATCTTCTTTCTTTCAAAAAAATCCTCTTGAAAATATACATAAAACTCTTTATGACACCACTCAACTTATTAGCATAGATTAGATTTAATTTTCGCAAGTTAATAGGAAGAGACTGATGAACGCTTGCTTTATATTTCATTTATGAATCAATAAACTCTTTTACTTTATTCACTTGTAAAGTTGTTAAACTAGATTTCTTCCCACTTCTCTTTTCCCTCTCTATCTCTTTTTTTTTGTTATATTTATTCCAGTAGTAATATGTTGTACCTATTTCTGTCTATCTAATACCTTTTTTGATGTTCTGTTCACATTCTACTATAGTCATTGATTTATTCAGAAATTGATCAACGAAATGTAATAGAATAAGTGAACTATGGAGAGAAAAATGTATGTATGCATGTATTCAGGTAAAATAATAGGAAGGGCAATGTAAGTCATGAATTGTATCTGAATAAGAATTAGGCATAACCAATATATAATAAACGTAAAGTGATTAATAAAACAGTTTGTTAAGTGAAATAGGGTGTGGCTTATCTATTTTACTTTACTTACGGATATTGCATTTAATAGTAAAGTGCATGTATTATTTGATATTTTCTTTTTGGATATATCCCCAAGCAAATTGATTTTCAGTTTAACTATCATACATACACACCGTTCACATTATTTGATCAATGAAACTGTTTTGTACGACTGAAATTATGGATAACATTGTTATTGCTTTGCAAAGTTGAAACTACGAATCGAATTTAGATAGACCACCATTAAGAACCTGAGAGTACTGGATAGCTATTGATGAGATATTTGTTAGTGTAAAATAAACGAGAAAAATTATGCCTAAATTTAAGGTCAACAAAATATTTGCCATTCGGTCTCATAGATTTTTTATGATGATATTAAGTGGGGATCCAGTGAAAACCATAATGGACTGGATAACTATTTCATCCTAATTTAGGACTCATCAGTAGTAAACATTCAAGGAACCATACGATATCGATCCCGAACCTTTTATTTTTGACAATAAACGCTATTACTTCATAAAACTGATCTAAAATTACTTTCAAAAGATTTTCCATAAATGAATCTGACTACCAGTGTGTACTTAATAGGTGCACTTCTTGAAATCCTATCAGGAAAACTGTGTTTTTCGTATTCAGCTAAGTCGAGTGGAACTCAATGATATATAATTAAACTTAAAAAAAGGGTCCAGCTTTATTATAGCCTGACTGAAAGTAAAAATATTAACATCTGACTTAAGGAGACCGATAATGATATATATATATATATATATATATATATATATATATATATATTTGTAATAGACATAACTAACGTTAAAATAAACGAAAGGGTAACTTGTTGAAATGTTTTGATTTTAGGATACACGTAGCGCAGATATTCACCCAGGCCACTAATTATCAATTATTAATCTCTTATACATCATTCTTGATATGGAATATAGGTCAAAACATGTAGAAAGCGTGTCTGATTACCGCCCAACAGTGTATTTATCATCATTTAAGGACTGATCACACTGCATTGGTTTGTAGTGGAACTATTTCGTCGAAATAATACGATTACTGACGTACAAATACTTATTATTGAACATATGTAACATTAACTGTTTTATTGTATATCATTTGTTTATTTATACTAAAAGTCACTTTTCGAGCGCCACCCACGCCATCCCTGCGGATCTAACGATCGTCTCGTGTAATCATCGATTGTACAAGCTGAACACGTGATATTATTCTAATATCACTCGATTTTCTATTAATAAACGTTGATATCCCATATACAATCTTCTGATCTGGAGTTGGTTTGGACGTGTAACCTTCACGCTTCAACAGGTTGTTTAGTGATTTAAGTCAACTGTTAATGTACAGCAACTCAGTCATTAAATTTCCTGGTTGCATAATAAGTTGAAGATTTAGATCAATAAAACTCAATACTCACTAATCGCTAGTGCCTAGTTATTGGTATCGCTTTTCGCATTAGCTGGATAGATAAAATAACGAGTAACAATTTCCTCACCTGTTTTCTATTCAATAAACGGGTCCTGATAAATTGAATGATAATTAATTTGTTTGAGAGAATTATCATTTAAATGAGTGTTTTTGACTGACATTTACCTTAAAAAAACTTGAATTAGTTCTTAGAACCCTTAGCGTATAGTTTACAGTCAAGTATTACTTCTGACACCAAATTTTGCAAAAACTGCTAACAATCCAATGTCGATCAATGTATATATTACTATTAATTTACATTGTGTAATAACTTTTTTACCGAATTTATTTTGATTTATATATCTATTAAGCACAACAATCAGATTTTGCATTTTTGTTATAACGCATCCAAGTTAGTTAGTTAGTAGTTAATCCAGCTAAAGACAGTCGGTTATTTCAACTGACAAAAGTGATTATTACAAAATGATTGATAGTGATATATAACTTACTCAGCCTATCATATATACTCACAGCCATTATTTTTTTCAAAACTCTATGCAATACAATTGAGTGTGAAGAGAAACGTTTCAGTTGTTGACACAATCATTGAAAGTAATTTATTCACGCATATAAAATCTGAATATAAATATTAGTGTTGTGCAAAATCCAGTTCTAGAATATGTACTACATGTAAAGCATGCAGAAAAAACTAGCATTTAAAGATGCTGGCACCAACCAAATTATCGTCACCCAGTCAAACAAACATCACCGAACCTCTGCACTTTGAACTTGATGTTGCCGCTCAATGTCATAAACTCTTCGTAGATCACGATGATCAGAATCAGTTAGTCACCGAACATCCTCAACTCTGAGAGGCCAAACCTCACAAGCATGAAGTGAGACTGCTATTACTGACACTTTGTAAGATCGACCATTCATAGTCAGACTCATATCACGAAGGTGCAAATAATAAGCAAATATGCATGAGTCACTCTATTTTTCACCATACATAGGTAGGTCCCTTCGATCACACAACCATCAGCACTTACACAGCTTGCCAGATACAGACAGATACTCAAATTTCTCAACCACTTTTTACTGCTCAATGGTACTATCAGTAACATTTGAAAGTAAAGTGAACCTGGAAGTCAAGCACACGAATCTCTAGTTGGTTAATGAGTAACATCATTATTTGGGTCTAAGGGCTGTTAACATCACCTTATCACCTAGGTTCACCGATTTAAACATGCTCGTTACGAACCTATCATTACTGTGACTGAGGATTATCACACCACACATTGAGATTTATTCCGAACTCAGCACCACTGTTATACGCACTCTTCAAACTTGTTTTCGGTAAAGCATTTGAAAGAAATCTATTTCGTGATGAAGTTATCCAATTTTTCCATTCATGTTTAAAATGGATTTTGTAAATTGTTCAGTAACTGTGAAAATAGTTTGGTCTTATCAAATTTACAACTGTAGGTAGATTCAGAACAGCTACGGGATTACTCGTTGATAGGGTTAAATACTAGAAATTGTGAGTTTCAGACAACGGGAAGCATATAAACATCTGATTGAATTTCAGTAATAGCGAAAATGTCTTATTTATCCGATAGAACTGAAACTTTATTTATAGAGAAAACTCATGATATGGACAGAATTTTGTTTTAGAATCCGTGGGTTTCTTCAGAATACCAAGGATGTTATTAGTCTAAGTGTTACTGTACCCTACTCATACTATATTCCTATTTTGAGCGTTCACGTGACATAAAATCTTGTTTTAGTTCTTTACATGGTCAAAAAGTGTTAGAGAGAATGTCGATCTATTTATTTAAATTTATGTGCATTTAGCATGTAGACGTAAGGTTACTTTACACCAGTTTATATACATTTTATTAGCTTTTCGCGACTGCTTGCTTTTCTGCTAATATGTTATCATTGCTAACTTTGTGACAGAATGTTTGAGTTATCGGTTGATTTAGTGTTGATCATGATCTAAAATATCTGGTTCCAATAACTTGGCTGCTTTGCTCATTTTCTATTGTGTTCCTCAGCAGTTAAACTACATTAAGTATTTTAAATTTGATTTTATAAATTTTGTCGAAGAATTCTGTGGGCTTTGAAACGTTTATCATACTTAGTTATTTTCGTTGAATTAATTAATCACAATCCTTATGGTTGGAACAAAATCCTATCTTACAGTTGAGTTTTAAATTTACCCGAGGAGAAAGATATGAATTTAACGCTTCTCTAGGGTTGTTTGGTACCCAAATGACCATTGTTTCGAAGTTACAATTTCGCCCTCAGAAGTGACTAATGCTGGAATTTCAGTAGACGAATTAAAACAATCTCTTATTATATAAGCCATTCCATAACTGGTAATAGAACCAGCCATGTGTTAAAATTATACTACTAATTGCAATGAAGTAGTATTTTCTTGCTTGATTTTGTTATGCATCAGGAGATATGTATATATATCACTTAAGCAAGAGATAAAATGTGACATTTTCAATGAGCTATTTAAAAATGTTTGATTACCAATCTTTAAAAATGGTTACATTCCGATCAGGAAAATATAATTCTTATTAGTAATCATTATATTTTTGATATTCCATTTTTCCGTAATAATAACTATACTAATATTTTGTATACTTTACAATAATTATGAATATTTTTGATTTGTTAAAATGAATTAATTTGAGGTATAATGTACAAACTTGCCCTAGTGCTTTATTTGATCCTGGAATTTTACTCTTTAAATAACTGAATGACTAATTGTTAAAACATTACAGAACATAGTATACACATAGAAGAATGAATATATATATATTGATCCATATTTATAGTTTTGTATGCAAAATTTAATCCAATAAACTATATAGCATATGATTAACAATTGTAAACTAGCAATTTTATAGTACTTTGAACATCATCATTTTCATTAATACAAGATTCTGTTGATTTCACATTTATTTTTCGATTAAAATAACTAAAAATGTTCGTTTGCGAAATAATGAACTATAAATTTATATAATAAGATTAAACATTTATTAACAGGCTGGTATGATGCCATGATTAGGACTAACTTAAGGTAGTTAGTGAACTAGATATAAAAGTTTTGTTCGGTAATTACGCTTATTAGCTGATCAGCTTTTATCAATTTCCTATGTGTTTAGATTTTCTGAAATGATCCTTATTAATTACAAAACAATGAACTTGAAAAGTTTGCCTTGACTATGAAATTCTCCATTACTACCAAGTTAAAGATATTTAAAAAAAAGATGCATTATTGTCTCTTCAATGAAAAGTTTATTGATTTTGTTAAACGTTTTATGAGTGAAATAACTAATTATACTGACTTCTATGCATTGTAAATTCTCTTCTATCATATTAGTATTTCAGTGAACAACTTACATTGTCATCAGTATATGATAGTAAAATATAATTTTTTTTGAATAGTTTGTTGATTTAATGAACATATTGTAAAATTCTTACTAATTCAGAATTTTATTTAATTAAAAATTTTTTTTACGCGAACTAAAGATGAAGTATAAATCATAGAACCAAACTCACTCTTATTGATTAAAAAAGCTTTCATTTTCGGCATATTATCATTTACTTAAGCTGTACAGTAGTGAGATTGTCGAAACGAACATTTTATTCGCTGCATTGTTTTAAACTCTTTTTCGATGACACTATGACTTACTTTTGTTATTTGATTAAAAAACTGTCACAAACGGATATATTAATCGAATTCAGAAAAATGCATGACACGAAAATGGAAAGCATTTGAAATGACGAAAACATCACGCATCTGTGGTATATATTGAGTTTCCAAACACGTCATTTTATAAAACAACACAGTAAACTATTATCATTCTCCATACGAGTTCTTAAGACAATAAATTGTGTTGGCTTTTCAACTTATATCGGTTCTTTGATAAAAATAAATAAGGAAAATTGAATAGGGGAACGTGACTAACCTAACTCATCGTAGCACTGATTTTTGAAATGATGGAGGTTGGATTGAAGCCTCAGTCGCACACCGCCTAATATCAGGTATACCTAGTTGCCGGATCAATAATAAAGTTAAACACTGGTTCTTTGCTCTTCCTATGAAGGCTCGGAAGTTTCTGTTTGCTTACATTTTAATTAAAATCCCTATATTTGTATTATAAGTTTGATATGAAGTAAAAATTCCTGTTTTCACATGTGAACGATCATATTCGTTTATTGGTTGCTGAAACGTTTGTTAGTTACTGTGATGTCATGTGTTTTCCCATGGCCATAGATAAATTATACGTGAACAACAGTTTCCTTATATTGTTGCTTTTTCAGATAACTGTTAAACCTCCCTTCTAAAAAGAATGTCTTCCACTTTTTTGTAGTATTGGATGCATTAAAACGTAAACAACTGAAGCATAATGACTTTATGAGTGTAGTCTAGATTCGAGGCGTATTACTTTTGCAGTACTAATAACGTTTTCATTTACTTCACCTTCATTGATAGCCATTACCGAATAATAAAGAAACATGAAACAGTACTAATTATTAACTTTTCTAGCCGCCTGTAAATAGTACATATCTAATCATTGGTTTGTTTGAAACTTCTTGAATTATTTGAATTTTATTAGTGAATAGATTTAGTTATTATTTTTCTCAAGAATCATGATAAATATATTATAACTTCGTAAGTTTAACAATTCTTTTGGTATTTTTGTTGACAAGAAGATAAATATCTAACTCAAATACTTATTGAAAGGTTCCATTCGTTAATCAGTATAATCTACGCGTTCAATCAATAATTTGTCGTAGAAAGAGATTTTTATAGAAAAAATACTTTAAATGAACTAATCAATGAAGTAAGTAGAGAAATACACATATACTTTACTATAAAGTATTACTTTATTGACTACGGTAAATCCGTCGACGTGATATCATAATTTCTAGTAACTAAAATGACTCTTAGTATATTTTTGTCATATGAAAGTTTTTCAAGAACAAATGAGCCTCATCTTACTTAATGATTAATAATAATTATTATTAATCAAATGACAAGGCATATTTATTCTATTTCTTGAAAAACTGTCATGTGACAAAATATACTAAGAGTCATTTTAGTTATTAGAAATTATGGTATCACGTCGACGGATTTACCGTAGTCAATAAAGTAATACTTTATAGTAAAGTATGTGTGTATTTCTCTACTTACTTCATTGATTAGTTCATTTAAAGTATTTTTTTCTATAAAAATCTCTTTCTACGACAAATTATTGATTGAACGCGTAGATTATACTGATTAACGAATGGAACCTTTCAATAAGTATTTAAGTTAGATGGAAATCATCATTTGAACTCAGTAGTTAAGTGGATAACGTGTTGGCGTTTGAAATGAAAGATACTTGGTCTAAGCCCTACAATGAACATCAGTTTTGAGAAGCGAGTTCATCCAGTTGACGATTACAAAACAGGACACAACATACGTCTTACATTTCACTGCTAGCCACTATCCATTTTGGCTAATAATGCTTGTAACTTAAAGACAATCCGCACAGTATGCACACATGTCAAAGAGACTGATCGATTGTAGTCTTAAACATCATTGGGAAGATTCAAACAATGAATTGTTTATCATTATTATTATTGAATTAGTAATCAATGAACTGGACGTTTGTGCAACAACAAACCAATATGGAGACCTTTGAAGGACGCTAGTGACTCTGAAAAAATTCACCTTCTTAATAAGTACAAAAGAGGGCTATGAATTAGTGTGAGGGATTAAGACTAGGATTGAGCGTTGGAAATTCGGGTCAGTAATCAGAGTTGAGACTTTCATCACGAAATGACATCAGCTACAATGCCGAAAGATTTTTTAACCAAATGGATCAAATTTTGTGCCAAAATCATGATTCAATAAATGCCTTTTTCTAAAATTCACATGATGACAGATTATACAGTCGGTCAGATAAATTCACGTCTAAAGCGTTAGGTGATAACAGGAAATTCGGCATGAAACAGTGAGAGGCTACATTACTGAATCTAGTGTACTGGAACAGCTGAAAGTTTTCCTTACTGAACATTTATGAATATAGATGGTCAATATAATATACATGTGTACATTGTTAACATGTTCACATCAAATACCAATGTCGTGCAGTCAGAAACGAAGGAAAACTAATTCTATTTATAGACTGAGAGCATATAAACATATCATGGTGTCAGTTGAGTCCTTGAGGGTAAACAGGCATAGTCAAACTTAGTAAGTAAAGAGATGGGAGGGATGCAAAAACTTGTTCTCGGAATTTTTCAGATGTACGGTCAGAAATTCAGTCGTATGAACACTAAAGCATGCCTCCTGTTTGTAACATAATTTCAACAACTAAGTCCATAAAAAATGAGGTGTGCCTGGTTTTCATTTATTTTTTTCATCCTTGGAAATATTAATAATCTTGTGTCGCTTCTTTACTGCTTAGATTATCCAATGGGTGGAAACTGATTCAAGACTATCTAAATGGGTAAAATAAAGGAAGAGCCACTATTTCAGAAAAAACGAAAATTTGAATTAACAAGTGAATTTAATCTGAATAACCAATTTTCAAATCCAAAGGAAGATAACTACTTTGTGATAGGTCCATCTGATGGTAAATTTTCAAATTCAATTGCCTATAGAAATAAAATGAAGCGTAATAGTCGAAGTATTTCACCGAAAGGAAAACAAGAAAATGTTGGACACTGTTTAAAATGGCAACCACCTTCCCAGATAAACAGGCAAATTCGAAGGTTATCACCTATCCTAAAACTTCATAGAGATGAAGCTATCCAAACAGATGGAACACATACAACACTTGAAGAGGAGATTCGACGAATTCGAAATGAGATCGAAAATAGGAAGCGGATTTTACGTGCAAGAGAGGAAGCGAAAGAGAATAAGAAACATGTTAAAATCGAAAATGATCTTATGGATAAACCTCATACAAAGATTTCTAAACCAGCGGAATATGATTATCCAGTGGTCACTACTGTCCCTGATGCACCACGTGAACACAAAAGTATTAAAATGCCACTTCAAGAGTATTCAAGAAACTGGAAATCAGAGCCTCCTAAAGCTGCAGTTTACACTTCTGGAAAAAATCGTCTTTCAGAATATCAAAGTGCATTTAAAGCACCACAGCTGAATTACAAATTTGAACCAACAAAACCTATTAGACCATACACATGTAAAATCGACAAATTTCGATCCCGTGAAAATCCTTACGATACAGAGTACAGGCATGAATATAAACCTTTTAAATATGTTCCAGTTGATCAGTTAAAAACAACTGCGATAATGGAAAACAAAGATGTAAATATTATTCCTCTAAAACGTCCGTCGTCAGCGTACACAATAAGAGAAATAGCAGAAGATAATATTAATGATGTCGTAAAAGCACCAATTAGAGCTCTATCACCACAAATACATACTAAACCGATGCAGTATAAGAAAAAGTATACTTCAGAATATAACGCAAAATATAGAGACTATTCAGATATATTAGGTATTCCGCAAAATCAAATGAAATTGTCAAATAAAAGTATGTCATACGACTGGTATCGAGAAATATTGAGACTACGTGAAAATGCTGATGCCTATCGAAAACGCGATCGAGAGTCACATTTCTCACGTGAACACTTAGCACAGCTGGAATCCAATTATGTTGATTACTGGGACGCCCCAAGTAATGATACTTATGAGGAAAATTTAAAGAAATATAAAGAAGCCTTACAAATGCCAAGAGCTGGAAAACCATCAACAGATTTGCTTTCTAATCCTGACGAAATGGCGCCATTGGCCAGTCGACGGAGGAGAGTAATGTTAGACAGTCGCAATGTCGCAGGAATAATGGATCAATATGATTACTCTGACACAGATTGTGATCAAAATATAGAATATGATAATGATCATTTATCCGCACACCCATATCATAAATATAAATCAGACGTACAATGCACTAAAGACAATGATGTTGGAATATCACCAGCTGCCACGAAATATAACTATGCCAATGAAGTATATGACAGAGCAAACTACAGCCTAAAATCAGATAACCATTCGCTTCCATTAACAAACTTAGATGAGCCAAGAACAAATACTTCGTACAATAAGCAATGGTCAAATCAGTCTAAATACCATCCATCTAAAAAACAGAACCAGTGGGTCTACAATGAATGTAAACAAAGACAAAGAACATCAGACGAAACAGAATCGCTGACTAGCTGTAGTTCATTGTCTGAGAAATCAATGGAATCAAGCGCACGTTTAGCACGTGAAACTCTGGAACAAGCACAAAAGCAATATGAACGTATATTACGCGAACAAAAACATTGTCGTGAAAACATATATTCTCCAAATGCATATTGCGACTGCGAATCTAAGCCGTTCGAACAGTAAACACAACCAATTTCAAACTATGATAGATGCAACTTTTGTATGTTTTTATAAATGATATATTTATAATAGCAAATGTAAATCTGAATAAATGTGCATGCATAAATAAAATAAAAAGGACGATACACCTCTGTGAATTAAAAAATTACTTAATTCCTTGTTGAATGACCTTGTTTGTATACACTGTCTGACTTTAAAGGGAAGTGATCATCTATTGAATACATTATTTGTGAATTCAAAGAGATAATAGGTTTTCCTACCACAGAATACCAGTGAGCCTACGACTGTGTTTTTACGATTTTTCGTCAACTATTTTGAATGACTAACCGCATCTTTATATTTCGAAAATCTTTGTATTAGTTAGTAATAAAGGCAGATATTATCGAATTATATGCATACATATACATCGAAAGTGGACAACAAAATATATCAAACAAACAGACAGGAAATAGTTTTCTTGAGGAAAGTAGCCACTGGATGTACAATTATATATATATATATATATATATATATATATATATATATATATATATATATATCAGAATGGCTTAAAAATAATTTACAATTACAGCTTTGACTTAATTTATACACGTAAATTTGATATACATTTTGTATACGACACATTACTCAATTTCAAATAAAATAATGCATAAAAATGTGATAAAATCATAATGTACGTGAGCATAAGTTATGCAAGAATTTGTATATATATATATATATATATATATATATATATATATATAATGAGAAATTCTAAACAAATTGTTTTGAGTTTAACAGGTAGTAATGAGTAGAGATAAATTTATGATCACCGGCTAATTAAAAACAAACCTGAAAGAAATAAGTATCAAGAAAGGACTACAGAAAGTTAATTCATTTGACATGAATAAACAACCACATCATCCACCATGGATTATGGTTAAATTTTTAAAAAAAATTATTAATTACTAAGAAAAGCACTGTAAAATACACATAAATGACTAGATAATAAATTAAGTACTTTGCATTTTAGAAAAAAAACATTGTGATCAGAAACAAAATGAAAAAAGAAAAACAAATGCTAAATTACAAAATAATTTAAGAATTGATACAAAAGAAACGGCGCCAACCCTTTTTAGGAGTTTTAAATTTGTTATTATTCTCTGTTATAATACCAGCTGAATGACTGTTGGTCGTTATGTGGTTATTAGTAATAATATTATCCTTATTAGTAGCTTCTGTACAATTTCCATTACATAATACCGACTCATTAGATTTAGGTTCACGTAATAATGCCGGGCCACCTAAATCAGCTACTTTAAGACCACACCAAATAGCTAGATCGAAAACAGTTTTAAGATTTTTCTGAGTCAATGCAGAACATTCAACATACGCTTCAGCGCCTAATTCAATAGCCAAACATTCGGCTTTCTCTTTATCTACCGGTTCTTCACCAATTTTAGATAGTTCTAATAAACGTCCAATATCATTACGTAGATCACATGCACAACCAATAAGAAGAAATGTAGGACCCGGTATTAAACTAGCTTCATTTAGATTTTTCGATTCACGATTAGTATGTACAGAAGATTTTGATTTAGTTGTTACTGACGATGAAAGGCAATCAAAATGTCTTCTTGTGGATAATCCGAATAATTTTGAAGCAGTTTGTTCAGCAGCATTGTTGAGAATGATAGGTGCAGATGCTAGTTCTTTCAACCAAACAGTTTTCAAGGATCTAAAAGTATCTGGTCGAATAACGGAGAAGCACAGCAAGATAACATGTGCATCCAAATAGGAAAGATGCCTCAAAGAACTAACTTCTTCCTGAACAAAGTGTAATAGTAGTTAATAAGGAAAGCTTAAGAAACTAGTGATATAAGGTATATGAAAATATTTCTTTAAGATAAAAACATGACAACTCAGACTCTAACGCTAATCACTGACTATACAGATCACAGTTGATGATCAGTGCAACTGACTGAATGGTACAACAGTACACTAGTCGATATTAAGGTCTATATTCAACACGGGGTAACAGATGTAGGTAATTACGAAAACAGAGACAATTACACCATAAATGAACAACAAAAACTTTCTATATACTAGCCAGTCTGCATCAAAAAGGATCAGCTGTGACTCAGACAACTCCATGATGTAAAAAAATACATTATTCACGTTCAAATTTTATGAGTAACGTAAGTTTTATTTGGCAACGAATGATAGCTAATACATCGAGGTTGCACGCAATATTTTCAGAGAAACAATATCTTCATTTTCTAATCTATTTACAGATAGTTGGCTAGTAAATACGTAAGTGCTACTCTGACGTGCTGATCGAGCTTGCCTATCGAGATTACCAAATCGAGCTACATTGGCTGGAACATATTTTCGTTTAGGTCCTACCATGTCAGGCAGGTTGATTGGAGAACGATCGCACTAAAATCAGCTACTCAAGGTCTGAGCGCCAAGTCGTACTGCTGACTTTAAAGGAATGTGACAGCAGTAAGGAGTTTCCCTCAGACAGCCAGCATCTGCAACGATGCTGGCTTCTCAGAACGGAAGGAAGGGGTTGGAAAATGTCAAACCTAAAAATGTCACGCCTCACCTTACCCCAAGGATTTCCATCTTTGGCGGTAAAGCTTTTTGAAGAGCAGAGCTAAAAACTCGGAAGCTTCCCATGAGAAATTCATGCGTGACCAGCCTCAAGCAGTTGTCTTTTGAGCTCTGCAGTCATGCTCCCAGGTCGCTAAGACTAACACTAATCCAACTTTCTTTTAGGTCCTTTAACAAGCAACCTTCCACGATGTGGGCAGCCGGGAAGTAACATCCACTCTCATATTTGTAAGAGCACATGAGACCAGGTTAGTCACATTACTTTAGTGGCATGTCTATTGATTTATTTACATCCCATTAAGTACTTTACATTTGTGCTCCCATTTCATTCAATAACTCGCAAATCATCAGATTTTATTCTCAAATTATTTTTAGTATTTAAATACTTCTAAACGTCCAGTTAGAATATGTTGTTTCACGATTAGGCTTGCATCGGCACCTGAACTAGTGATAGGGAGTGAAGTAGTTGAGCGAATTGACCGCCTGACTTATCTTGGGAGTCTCGTCAGTACTGATGGCCTGGTGTGTGACGAAATCTCAGCACGGATACAAAAAGTTCGACCGGCTTCTGCCACCTTGCATCACTTATGGCGTAGGCAAGATATCCGTTCGCTAACCAAAGGACGAGTGTACTGCGCAGCAGTTCACTCCTTCCTAATCCACAGGTGTGAAACATCGCCAGCAAGAAGGAAGGATATTCGTAGGTTACTAGTATTCGATCACAGGTATCTTCGAAATATTGCTCGTATGTCGTGCGACAATCAAGCAAGCAATGCACTTGTTAGGACAAGGGTACTAGGTAAGGATGTCACATCAATAGATGAAGTACTGAAACTTCATCAATTGAGTTGGTTGGGACATGTGTTACGTATGCCCAACCACCGACTGACCTGACAAGTGATGCTTTGAGGTATAGGAGTAGGTTGGAAGAAAGCTAGGAGCGGCCAGACCAGAACATAGCACAAATCCATCAAATTACTGACAAGTGGGCTGACCTATGTTAATAGGTGTAGACTACCAGGCTGGGGTGGTCGACAGTAGCAACCGATGGTTAGAGACGCCGAACGGCATGGCTCAAAATCACTTGCAATGGCGTCGGTGCATCTACTCTTTGTGTTCTGAGATGGTGGAAAAAAGTTGTAGCTCAGGTGGATGATTATGGTGGTGTTTCGTTCTCTGAGCTGGATGTTTCGATTGTGGAGATTTCATTGTTATTTTGAACAACAATTTCAAACAAACTTCAAACAGAATTCAAGTATACGAATTTCTCCACGTTTGACCCGTAGCTCGTTCTGTTAGCCTCGATCTTGTGTTCTCTTAAATTATACTCTTCTGAATTCATCATGACCAATTTTGTCTTTTTAGATTGATCGCAATGTGATATTCTTCTCGAATCACGTCTTCGATCCTTAATTTTTTGATTACCGCTAATACTTCTACTACCTCTACTATTATGGGATTTAATTGACCATTCTATCTTTCTGAGCTAATGCAGTGTAGCAGCTTGAGCTGATGTACGCACGTGTGAGGTTCTATGTTGCGACTGACTGACTGACCGACCATCTCCTAGAAACTCCTAGGTTGGTATTAAGGGTTTAGTTCTGTGACTGGATTACCAGGACATGTCCTTCATACATTTTAATATTTTATCATACCAAATATTCCGTAATGACAATACGTTTGTGGATGAATAATTCTAGCTGCTAAATAAGGAGTAGTAACAGAAACGTAACGTTACAGTGAAACAAAGCAGATAGGAACACTCACTTTGCCTCCTGCATCACAGATTTGTAGATGCACTGGTCGTGTATCAGCGCACACTTCGACTAGAAAGAAAAGATTAAAATAACTTGTAAGACGAAGAGCTACATAGTACAATAGGTGAAATTACAAAATGATATCATGATATGCAACGATAGTCTGCGAATGCTGGCTTTAAGTAAATGATTAAGGACAGTGTAATTAGAAACCGAATTCAGTTGTAGCGATGCCGGTGCCTAAACCGGATAGGTAAGTTCGGGAAATACACTTAGGGTAGTGGGCAAACGCCAATTATAAGACTATGGTTCACATGAGATTCAGGATTCTGAGAGAACAAGTGGCGTATATAAACCTATTGTCAAACACCAGCTACTATGAGATTGCATCTGTCAGTGTTGGTCCCCAGACCGTAGCTGTTACCTTGACGTGGTGGTTGGGCTTGCCTGTCGTGTTGACCAAACCGAGCTATATCGTCGGAACATATGTTCCTGTAGGTTCTACAATGCCAGACAGGTCGATTGGAGAACGATCAGACTAAAAGCAGCTACTCAAGGTCTGAGCGCCAAGTCGTACCGCTGACTGCAGAGGGGCGTGACAGCAGTAAGGTGCTTCCCTCGGACAACCAGCATCTGCAGCGATGCTGCATTCTCACAAGGAAGGAAGGGTTAGAAAAGGTCTACCCTAAAAACGTCACACCTAACCTTACCTTGTAGTGAGTCATTCAATTTCTAGCTCACATAACTTGTCCCACTTGTCTTTTGACCTTGTCACTCATTCGTCGCTTGTATTCATGTGTGTGCATGCCTACTCGCTTACTACATGTCTGTCTTATTTTTGTATGACTATAGATTCTTAGTCATGCTTTATCTCTCGGAGTTGGCTCACTAACTTTCTCCCATTCGCCTCATCGATTCATTCGCACATTCGCCCGCTAGTGTGCCTGCACTGTCTGCTTGTGGTCTGCTGTCCCATTTTGTGGTGTGCTAAAAATAAACGAATTTGACACTTCATATTTGCCTTCTGATTTATAACCGAAAGGCATTATTTGGTGCTGATCGCCTAGACGAGTGGATTATGAAGATTAAGAACACGTTGAAATTGGCCACCACAACCTCACGGATTTCCGTCTCCGGCGGTAAGGCCTTTTAAACAAGAGCGGGGCTGACACTTCAAAAACTTCTCATAAAAAGCCGTGGGTAACCGGCCTCAGTCGCTCGGGCTCTGCGGTCACGCTCACAGGTCTCTAAGATCAACACTAATCTATTTTCCTTTTCAGGTTCTTCAAGAAACAACCTTCCACGGTGTGGGCAGCTGGGAAGTGACAACCGCCCTCATACTCGTAACAGCACGCGAGACCAAATCGGTCACAAACAAATCCTTCCTACACCCCCTAACACCTCTCTTATCCCCACGACTAACTCTACTCACATTCCTTTATCAAACTGCACCGCTAATGCAAACGATGCAAGTTCACGGAACGCTAATCCTGGTCTCCTGAAACCCCGTTCTAAATTACATGTTGGAGCTTTTAATGTACGGACATTGTGTGAAATATGACAACAGGCTTCCTCAGCTAGAACTTTCAAATCTCGCGCAATCAATGTACGCTGCGTCTCGGAAACGCGCATACAGGATCCGAGTAGCGTCATTCACTTGACCTCACTATGTCAGAATAAAGAAGTAACTCGTTTTATTTTTCACGTATCCGGAAGCCCTGGTGCAGCTTCCCGAGGTTTGACTGCTGTAGGTATAGCATTGAGTCCTAGAGCAGAACTAGCTCTTTTAGACTGGATCCTAGTAAATAGTCGCTTGTGCGCTGTCCGACTGAACGGGACAGTAAGGACTCGGAAAGATAGGGACACTCACCGTTGTCTCTTCGTCGTATCTGCCTATGCCCCCACTGACTGCAGTTCAGACGAGGTTAAAGATGAGTTTTACAGAAAGCTTTCGGACCTCCTCCAAAAAGTTAGGCGCTCTGATGTAGTAATAATAGCTGGTGACTTTAATGCTTAAGTGGGCAGACTAAGTGAAAACGGAAGACAACTGGATGGATTTTATGGTGTCGCGACCGTCTGTTGCAAGTATGCTCAGATAACCACCTTTTTCTAGCAAACACTAACTTTAGGCATAAGGAAAAACATCTGTTGACCTGGTGACCCCCAAAGTCGTTTTAACGTTGGACCCGACCAGATTACATTGCCATCAGCCACCGATGGAGGGTTTTGATGGAGGACTGTCCCTTGTTCTGGGGCACATGTCTAGATTCAGATCATGACCTAGTGTGAGCGCGTATTTGTTTGAGGCTTACTAGACGTAGAAAGACACCGCAAGGAAACCTCTAAAGGCTTTACTTAATGATAATAAAGCTAAGAATATATTTCAGGAGCAACTAGAAAGACAGTTAGGCGACCATGTAAGCGATTCCAACCTGGAGGCAGATTGGAATGATATCAAAAAGGCTGTGGAAACAGCAATGATATCTGCTAGTAAGGTAAACCATAAGGCTAGGAAGAAGCCGTGGATCTCAGCAGCGTCTACAGAACTGATAGAGGCTTGTAAAATCACCCAGACTGGCTCTGAACATGACGAAGAGCGAAGTCAGCTTAAGCACATGCTGACAAAAAGCCGGGAAGTAACATCCACTCTCATATTTGTAAGAGCACATGAGACCAGGTTAGTCACATTACTTTAGTGGCATGTCTATTGATTTATTTACATCCCATTAAGTACTTTACATTTGTGCTCCCATTTCATTCAATAACTCGCAAATCATCAGATTTTATTCTCAAATTACTTTTAGTATTTAAATACTTCGAAAAGTTCAGTTGGAACATGCTCTGCATTGGGAGATATTAGCTGTTTAAAGCATGAAAAATTCCGGGCGTTGTGGACTTTTGAGATAACCGAAATTCTGATTTTATTGACTTTTCCAAAGTAGTTGATAGTGATTCATATTTGGAATAAAATGAACCATCACAAAAACCTCGGTGTAAATAAAACTAAATACGCCGTAATTTAAACCAATAAACACAAAATAAACAAACGTAAACATAGTGACGTCGGGGAAATTAGCATACATTGATACAACACTAGATGGCTATAACCAAATATTAATTCTAACTGGGAACCTGGATCATATCATGGTCGTAGAAACCCATTCAGTTAGTCAGAAGTAACGTAGAATCTGTTACTTATATGGATTGGTTCAAGTTGTTGCATTACATCAGCATAGTGAGGTAAAGTTATCGGGATGAAAACAAAGGTTTCAAAGGCGTAAAAACAGCCTCACGACTTATAATAAGCTCTTTTCCGTCTAAACCCACTGGTTTGTAGTTCCGGTTGAGACTACAGATTCATCATGATTCGCCATAAAATGGCTTCAAAAACTGGGACATTTCAGGTAGTTTACAGGGTTTTGAACTACTTAGGAACAAAATTTTCATCGTTATACCAATTCTACTCGCACATTAAGATCAGGAGTTATGTATAAAAGAAGCTAGGGAACTGGGAAGCATTACAAGGCCTGATCGTAAATCTCATGTTAAAAAAGACAAAATAATATAAGCCTATATTTACTGTCATAAAAAAAGGATCAAAAGTGGCCCATTCAAAACTTGCCAGGCCTTTAAAGATGATTTCGAATATTATATACCTTTACACTGGGTCCTTATGACGAATAAATACCATGTTCGACAGACCAGAGCCAACTATATAATAGCTGATTACTGGACTTCACATAGAAACTTTTTTTTTTCGAGACAAGAGAAATTTCAATGAACTATTATGATAGTTTTAGTCATTTTCGAAACCTGTTCTCAGAAATAACAAAGACTGATCAACCCCCCCCCCCATGTTAGAAAGAGTAGAACTAACCGTAACTGGCCAGCTGCTGATCGACTAAAATCTTTTTATGTATGAGTTAAAAACCAACTATCCCTAAGATCTAAAAACTATGTGACAATACAAACTTTCAAAATGACTGGACTCAATCAATTACTACAAGCAAATGGTTTGACTAACCACAAAATGTATCTAAGGCAGATGGCTTGTATTCCGCTGGATAATCATTAGAAGTATAGCTAACCACCAAACTTGTTTTCCCAACTTGCTTGTCACCGATAAGGATACACTTCACAGTAGTAGGACGTTCAATTTCTACCTCGTGCCCGGACGTATGTTCCGACTGTATTTCATTTATACGCGACGACTGGGGTGAGCATCCACTTTCAAAATGTCTCATTATTACATCCTAACATAAGATGTATTTGTTCTACATATGAATTGTGATATATTTATTAATGAGGGAATAATATGAAAGCTCTTGCAATCGCAATAATAATCCAATGAACCCGCCAGTTTCGTATGAGTAATAAATAGCGGATTCGAAATCCTACCAGTTTAATTACCAGTTTATCTTAATCTCATGTTAGTGCGACTTCTGACTGTTTTCGATTGTTTACTTTGTTAAAGATAAGTGCGTTGTACTTTCTTACTTGGTCATCGGTTAACTTTTTCTCTTGTTGCTTCTTCCAGATAATCTGACATACTACTTACAATCCCCCAGCATTCAAGTCATTTTCACGCTAAATGCTACCTTACTAAAGGCTGGATGTCATACATATATGAAGTCTCACTCCTTAAAACTTTGGCAGATGGAAACAATGAACTGTTTATTTCTTGGGTTTTGTATCTGCATATGTGTTTGATAATGAAGACTCTATTTTTACCACGGTGTTTCTGGATCTGAAAGTCAGAAGCATCGGACGATAATATGAACTGGGGAGATGGTTTAAATAAACTTAGTTTTTAGACAATTTTTGGAATTACTTGGAATGATTCATAATTTCATTCACCATGCACAAACAATTCGTTTACCATGAAATTTTGTATAAGTGATTACTATAATTCACTATTCACTATCCACATGCTATACGGACTGCCTTCACGAAAAAATGTGTTCGCATATACACCGTGTCCTAACTTCTTGGTTACTGACAATCATATTGTACACATTTTTAGCTCAAGTCATACAGCAAATAACCTGTCATTAACACATGAACACCTTGGATCTATATTTGTGATATCTTGGAATTATTTGACTTAGATCATCACAACTGTATATATATATATATATATGAAACTGTGAACACTCACCATTTTGACGATGACAAGTAATTTACATATTATGTGTTTACTTGTCTTGCATTCTATAGACTTATTAATGTATATACCTACTGACTTAAGTTATTTCGTCATCTTTTGGTACTCCACAGAAGTAGTTGGGTAGATAACCTCAATCGTATTCACCTCCACTACCTTAAAAAGTACTGTATGTAAAGGGACAGAGCATAAATAGTTATCGTTACTGATTGAAGCTGTTAGTAATCAGAAATGTGCTCTCAGATAGATCTGACAATCATAATCTTAACTGAAACATGGCTATCCCCTGACGTTGTAGACGAAAAGGTGAGCTTGCAAGGCACGGCACTCTTCCGAAGCGATAGGGTAAACCAGACAGAAGGCGGAAACACTATATATATTAAGAGCCATTTTAAAGCCGAGAAACAACATGACACCTAACTAACCGAGGTAACAGATTCATGTTAGTGTTGTTTCCACACAAAAGGCACGAAATACTTGGGTGGATGGATTTACCAGACCCCCTCAAAATAATATACTGACTGAGACAATACTGCAACTGCCACTCCTGGGGTTTGATCAAATACTCTTAGCTGAAGATTTCAGTACCCCATCTCTAAATCTCAGTGAACGGGGTACAACACCCACTGATTGGTTCCTAAGACAACTCGGAGCACTCAGTAGAAGCTGTGGGCTAGTTCAGCATGTATACAGCACCACTAGATGGACTAAGGATGGAAAATCCTCAAACGTGGATCATCTGTCAACAGATGACCGGCTCCTGGTTGAGGATGTTCACATACATAGACCAACAAGAAGTACTGACCATGACACACTCTTGTTTAACACGGTCATAAACGAAACTCTTAGGCAGGTCGAAAACCAGCCCTACTATTGCTGCACTATGGCAAAATACACGAGCGTGAGAAAGAATCTTCCAAAGGCACATGGCCACGGGGATAGCTGAGG
Organism: Schistosoma turkestanicum; assembly: GCA_944470395.2. Lineage (NCBI taxonomy): Eukaryota > Metazoa > Platyhelminthes > Trematoda > Strigeidida > Schistosomatidae > Schistosoma > Schistosoma turkestanicum. The sequence goes on from OX103971.1 coordinate 51,404,222, forward strand.
CTAATAGGAGATGACTTCTGGTAAACAGTGAGAGACATCATCCAGAATGCTATCCTAAACAATGGACCTCAGTCATAGCACACACCTGGGGATAGAAGAACATGGATTAGGGGTCGTATTGAGCACTTGCTACAGGCGAAAAGAAAAGCCTAGTACAAGCGGAAGGTCCTTCTGCAGGATTCCAACTGTAGTTCTTACCAAGCATCGGCGTACGGATGCAGTGTCAAAGTTCAAAGTGATAGGAGGCGCTTTCAGACGAAGCTAAGTGTCCAAATACAGGTGAGACCTAAGTATTTGTTTACGCTCATGACCAAAATGAAACTTTTGAATCAGTGTTTGTATTGCTTCATAGGTCCGGATGGAAAAGATTTCACCAACCTAACCATTAAATTAAACCAAGCACCTACATATTCAGATTGCTGCTCAAACATAGTGCAACTTGATAGCCTAGGTAATAATGGACTTACTCCTGACCTAGTAGAAAATTAAAGACTTTGCGTGCCAGAAAGTCATCAAGGTGTGACAATATTCACCCCGGAGTTTTGAAAGAGTGAAAATGCTCTCAGTTCACCGATATGTGACCTTTCCGGGCATTCACTTTAGTCACACCAACTCCCAGCTAAATAGATACAAGTTTCTGTCACTCCAATATTCAAAGTGGGAGATTGAAAGGATCCAATCTGTTACAGACCAGTTTCATTTCTAACAATACTATCAAAGGTAATGGAGGGGCTGGCAAACGGACAGATTAGGGATTACATGGATAAGAAAAGCAGATCGTGCACATACAGTCGTTTTATAGAATGGGACAATTGCACATCCTACTGGGACCGAAAAGAACCGGTGCACATAATGTTTCTAGACTTTGAAACACAGTACCCACATTACATAATCATGAATGTTGAGGAAATGGGTTTTTGACCCCCTCTTATATTGGCTTAGAAACTACCTTGAGCGTAGAAAGTTTCGTTGCAAGGTAAATAGGGTGCACGCGAGTTGGCGAGTTTCAAAATCGGGAGTTTCAGAAGAAACTATCTTAAGTCCTCTTGGCTTCCTGATATTCAATAATGACCTGTTAGACAAGTTGGCTCATTGACATTGATCTACTCAGACACTGCAAAGATCTAGAGGTCCGTTATAAGCGAAGACGATTCGACTGACCTCCAAAAAGATCTCATATCCATTGAGGAATCAGCAGTGAAAAATGGTTTAAAACTAATTCAGAGGAAATGTTACTTTGTGTAAATTCTGCCCCTCATGACGCAGACAACTGACGGCCTCAACGGACGCCTACTTCCTGCGATCTCGGTCTAATAACCGCTAAAAGCCTCAAAATGGGCTCGCACTACAAAGGGGACGCAGCCAATGCTGATGAAACTCATAACTTTAGGCGAAGAGAAATCGGTGTTATCACTGCAGAATTATTATTGACACTGTTTTAGACAGATACACACCCACACCTTGAGGTTCACAATGTCGTCACACCCCTCTTTTTAGAAGAAACATAAATCTCTCGGATAAAGTGCAGGGGCGAGCAACGAAATGGGTGATAGGGTTGATGAATGATACTTCTGATGACAGGCTCCAGCACTATGGATTGTTCTACCTGATTTCCATGATAATCTGAAGTGGCGAATAATATCTTAGACACTCCGAACCATCTCAACGTGAGCATCTTACCGAAGCTCCACCACCACGCTCCTCGAGGTAATCCTCGAAAACTGCTCTTCAGATCGTGAACACTCAGGTTCGTGCACACTTTTTCTCATTAATAAATGTTTCAACTTGAAATGCTCTTCCAGTAGATGCGGCCAAGTAAAGACTTGATCAACACGTAAACTCAAGTACAACTTCCAACTGACTAGATATAATGCAATCGAGTGTCTTGACCCACATCCACTGGACACTACCAAACACCTGAAACCGTGCCGTAAGAACAAGAATCGAGCGGAAAGACATCAATTTGTTCATGTTAGCTCGTGGAAAAATATATTGGATTTTGGAAGCAGATAGTTTCACAACTAACAATTTGGAACCTTTTACAAATCTAGGTGTGTGCACTTTCGTCACGTCAAGAAAAAGATGGCCACTTGGATATAGTTTATTACCAAGCTATAAAAGTGGTCTGTTGAGGTGAAGAATAAAGAGAAACCCAACCTGAAACTTATCAAGAGAAATTTCAAGGATATTATTTCAAGGATATTTAATGGATGCATCAGAATGTTCCATTATGTATCGCACACAATTCAAATCGACAACGACGAGACGATGATATCATTCGACGTAACAGCCTTATTCACCTCAATAGAGTCAAGCTTATATAAAGAAACTCATTCCCTGCTACTAGCCAACGACGCAAACATGCAAAAATATACGAAACTTCAGAGCCAAGGTCTTCTAGAACTCTTCGATCTAGGGTTAACGATGTATTTTCAATTCAACAATAAAGTCTACGACCAAACAAAAGGAACACCGTTGGGATCACCATTATCAGAACTCATCGCGGAAGCTGTAATGCAGAGGCTAAAAGCGTCGGTTTTACCAGTGATCAAACCAAAAACGTTGGTTCTCTTTGTAGACGATACATTCATCACTATCAAAAGGAACGAGCTGGAGAACATCTATATATATAGTTTTTCTTCTGTAATATAATTTACCACATTTAACAGAGAATAAAAGAAAACTATTTTATGATTTATTTACAGGTCGAATTTATAACATTCAATCAACAAAATTTATGTTCAGTAAATTTATAGTCGACTAAATTCTGATCATATCAGTTATTTCATTTTATTGTGTATTGTATAAGATTTATTCAAAATGAATAAGTAAGGTATCGAGATAGCAAATTAGAGTGATTATAAAATCATAGGAAGTAAATCTTTGTTATTTTATTCACTTGTATGTTCAGAATAATTATTGCTTAAGGCGTTTACAAAAATATAATGACAAGCTTTTAATATTATTCACTCAACGATTTAGCTCTAAGGCATACCAATATATATATATATATATGTATATATATATATATATATATAATACGAAAGAGATTTTTATTCCATTTCAAGTTTCAACTAATAACTCAGACGGATTACATAAATACCGATGATTTTCGGTATTGTTGAACTAGAATATTGTGTGAATTATATGCATTTTTATTATTTTCATCTGTAGGGATTTGAACCAAATCTGCTAATGACGAAAATGTTATTTTCAACTGTTTATTATTTCACTAATATTTACCATTATTATTACTATAGTTTCAGTGACATTTACGTAAATCGATAGAAGGATCACTGAAAAATGATTATTTATTTCTCAATATTGAGAGCTGTGCTTTTTTAAAATGTATCTTACTATTCAGTAAGAGATAGTATATATTGATTGGTAACTTAGAAATATTCTCTGTTTAGTACATGTCTTATTCTTACATGGTGTATCAGTTATCTCATTATTTCAGATGTATTTTATTAACACATCTCAATTGGCGAAAATTCTCATCGATAATTTTCTCACAAATATTCACAGAAATGGTAGTACATGTAACTGATCGTTTTAGCTGAATAATTCAATAAATATACCGAAAAAGAAAAAGTCCATTTCACATTCATTAATTTCTACTGAAATTACCTATTATGTAAACTAGATTCCAATAGAGACAAAATGAACATTAATAATAACCGATCAAGATCAATAACGACAAGACAAGCTTTCAGTCGTACATGGAGAATTTCAAATACTTCACTTCTATTTGGAGTTTGTTTTGATGATGTTGTTCAGAAGAACAATGAAAGCTTCACAACCAAAATATCCATCTCAGAGAACGAAGCACACCACAATAGTCCATCAGGGCTAAAAATGTTCTGCAACATCTCAATATATTCTTTACCCTGGGTTTATTTATCTTTTCAGTGACAGGTTCGTTATTAGTATCTACTGGTGATCATGGTCAATCTCGACTCAGTCTCCACTAAAGAAAATACACAGGTCATTACATTCGGGGGATGATAGTTTGACATAAAGCTGAAAATAATATTTTTGTTTGAGTGTAATCCAAACTCAGGTTTGGATTGAAGATTTAGTGTCTAGGTGGTTTAGATACGCGTTATTGCCCAGTTAAAATCCGGAAGAAAGATTGGGTAAATAACGGTTCTAACATCCATTATAAGTATAAATGTAAATTATTACCTAAAAAAATACAGCCACTCAGTTATTCCACCAAAAACCGTTCAATTAATCAGTTAGCTGCAACAAATAAATGTGATTCTATCCTTTCCTGAAAGATCCTATTTGTTCAAAAGATAATATTTGGTTGCTTTATCACACAGAGTGTTTCATATTCTAGAAGAGTGCTTCAATTCGAAATCGAAATACACAATTCCAGTCAGTGCATGCAACACAGTCAAAGGAGGTACAAGACAATATAGCTGTCTTCAAGTATAAATGTCATCTAAAACAACATAATGCAGTTCAGAAATATACATAGAAACTCAGTGAAGGCAAAAAATAGGATCAAACATTACGATCTCAATGGAATCTAACAGAGTAACAAAATGTACAACTGAAGGAATCAATTAGAAAAAATTACAAGTGTTTACATGGAGGGATTTTCATAAACAAAACCTTCGAAGATGGATCTTACACCTATAAGAAATGTCTTCTGAGAACACTTGGTAAGAGGCCTTCGACAAAATCCAGGTGTTATTAGTGAAGGTGGACAGTGGCTATTAATGGAATCCTTGATCCATACTTTGTCTTATTTAGAGCTCCTTTGCTCAACGTGCCTGAATCTTGGAGTTAGTGTTCACTCCAGCACTCGAACTGACTACTTACTTAACCGAAAGGTAATTTAGAGCCATTCTGCACATGATGCACATAGCCGAAGAGACTGATCAACTGCAGTCCTAAACATCAGTGGGAAGATCCAAACTAATGAAGTGTATCATTTCCTTTCATGCCACAGGGTCTATACGAAGAAATACATAGACAGCTATTTGTTGTGATGAGTGAAAATACTCTGTAGAATTCCTAGTTACCTGATGATGACGCGAGAAGAATTGTATGGTACACCTTTTGTATCTACAGGTACAATTAAATGACAAATGGGTTGTCCATGGGCATCACAAGTAAGTAAGTCTAAGGTCATGGATCCTGGATCCCGAGGCGCTGTAGTAATTGCTGCTGTTTTAGTCACTAGTGTTGGTGATTCATCATACTATGTATCACTGATTACAGTAGTCGACTCAGTCACTATTTATGACACGTGTAAATGGTGAAAGATTGCAGCAAGGATCTAAAACAGAAACAAATAGTCCACATTCAACAGATAATCAAAAAGAGAGAATACGATGTGCCAAAACAATGACTTATATTTCCAAGAATTAAACTACGTGGTCAAAATACAATCGAGGTTGGGTTGCATGAACAGCCTTATACATCATCCTGTAGGCTCACATTGTATACGACTTGCTTCTCTTCTTCCATAAAATTTGCGTCATGACACTCTGCAGTAAAAAGTAAGAGATCCACATAAAGAACTTAAAACTTAATGATTTTCACCCAATCCATTTTCAACCTAAATTATTAACAAATCGTTTTGACGATCTGTGACTAGAAAGATTATAACAAGACCCTAATTACCAGTATCCAACTAAGATGCAAATCTCAATGAATGAACAGTTCACAGAATCTGGTAGATAGAATTGAATTTTGAAGAATCGAGTGTACCGCTGAAGGAAGTATCATTTTGAAATCGTTCTTTCCGATGCTCGTTGACTTAGTATCCTCATGCATTGTCTCGTGTCTAATTGTGTCAAATTGCGAAAAAAACTCACCTATAATTACCAGAAACCATTCAAAATTCTTTCGTAAGTTTTTTAGCGTGCAGTATTGCCATGTTAATGCAGATGGTACTCCAGGAAGGCAGACGATGCCTTGTTATCATTTCTAGAATCAAACTTTCACACATGAATGTTACCTACAGTTAGTACGAGAATTGCTTATTTCTACAGATTCAAGGCCAGCACACAATGATAAAAGAGTTAGAGTCGTATTTAATGTCTTATGCTACGTAATAAATCCAGACTCACATAATATAAATGGATTGAAATTTAGTCCATTTTGATTCAAATCATCACCTAAACATTCTCTTATCCAACTTCCTGTCTTTCTAGTTATATCAATATACTAGATAAGTGCCTAGTTTACACCCAGATAGTTAAGTTTAAAGTACAGGTTAGACTTTCCATACTAGGAGTATGCATTCAACAATCCTTTCATTCCGAATCCTTATAGTGTACGCGTTTCCTAGTTTCCGTGTGTTCGAAAATTCTACCATGCTTGACAGCACTTGTGATATTCACTATAGTAGAGAGTCAAGGAGTTCTGATACTTGGAATTTAGGGTGGGGGGTGGAGACCGAAAGAGTAGATATTGCCGCACCAATGCAAGGGATTTTGATTCATGTCATTCATAGTTTAATCATAGCTTTGGCTTTCGCTCGATAAGACAAGATAAGTGAGGCGACTGACTCGCTCAACTACTTTACTCCTTATCACTAATTCCGGTGTTAACTCAAACCAATGCTGAAGTAAAATTTTGCTTCTGGAGGTTGTTAATCGCATCTCAAATGTACTTGTATTGTTGCTTAGGGTGGTCAGTATCTTCACTAAACAGAACTATATCATCTGCGTATTTTTAAGTCGGCAGGTGAATTTCCTGCTAGGTTAACCTCTGATAAGTCGGAAGACGAAAGTATTAACTCTAAAAACTAAACAAAAGTGAAATAAAGTGGACAGCCCTGACGAACTCTGTTTGTGTAGACGCATAACATCACTAGCCGTTACACAATACTGTTCCAAACGGAATAAGTAAACTTGTATATTTTAATCGGATTTAATTGTCACAGGTATTTCAAGCACTAGTTTAGTTTGATTATTTAAATTATGATCAAGTGTAAGATACCAAGTATCGGTGACAAGTTATTAAGGCAGTTTATTTTTATTGCTCAAGAAGGCCGAAACATTCGTCAAGTATATTTCGTTTTCCATCTATTCTGACGCGCAGTAACGACTAGCATAGAAGGGAGTTAGAAAAACCCAGTCAAATCGATACACGACATTAATCTTAGGCCTGTGCTGAGACAAATATCCTGGTTGAAAATCAGACGGTAATCGTAATCGACAGTCGAAGACATTGAGTAATGAGACTTGAAATCCGAAGTAGCAGCTCAAACTTATCTATTCACTATTTCCCTTTGTCTTGAATTTTAATATTAGAATGTTACACTCACCAAGTCTATTCGCTCACTTAAACTAAGTTACTTACCTTCATTTTGTCGCATACTACCACTATTATTATTGTTTAGATATTTTAGTGGTTGTCATAGTAATTTCCCTTCTCCTTGTTGGGTTGGTGTGAAAACGTGAACTGATGCACACTCGATCTAGACAGTATGTTTTCTCGGATTGGTTACAGTATTGTTGGCTAGAAATAAAAACTTTCTAGTAATGAGTTGTCCATACCATGTACTTTCTGTTAAGTTGGGCTAAAAATCCTTAGTTACTTTTGAACAATGGATGAAGATTACAGCTTTGATTCCCATCTTATCCTTGTACATCATTGCTCTGAAGACTTGTTTAGAAATATTTATAAAGTGACTTGGTGGACACCAGTCAAATCGGAAAATCTTATTCTTAATTTTTGTGAACGGAAATCTGAAGCAATTGTCCGTCACGGTAGTTTCTTCAGGTTCAGATGTGCATTAGAATTGGAAGTATTCCTTATTACGGTAGGAAATTATTTCAGATGTTAGAGGTTTGAGAGGAAGCGGTTGGTTTTATAAAATTTGGGCGTTTAATAATAATTTCATGGAATTCCATTATGAGAGAAGTTGGTTATGGAACGCCATATATACCTTTTTGCCTTATATCCGTTCCTCGGTGTAGGATTATTCTAGTGATAAACTATAGTCAGTCAGTTGCAACGTAAAACATCGTACTTATGTACTTAAGTTCGTGTTGCCATAACACATTAGCACAGAGACGAAAATTTAAAATCAAATCCCATAGTGATAAAGATACTAGAGGTATTAATGGTAATGAAGAAGACTCGGCTTTGAAGATATTATTCAAGAAGTATAATTCAGTGAGATAAGGTTAGAAAGACAAAGGTAGAGGTGCTGACGATTCCAGAAGATTAGGATTTGAGAGAGCTCAACGAATGGATGTACTTGCGCCATTGCAAACGATTCTGAGACATGTCGTTCAAGGTCTATAACCGTCGGTGACTTTCGTCTCGCGGACCCCAACCAGGTAGTCTACATCTACCAATATGACTCAGTCCACTTGTCAGTGACTTCATGGATTTCTGCCATGTTTTGGTTTGACCGCCCCTAGCTTTCTTCCAACCTACTCCAACACCACAAAACATAGCTCGTCGAGGCAGTCGGTGGTTGGCCATACGTAACACATGTCCCAACTATCTCAACTGATGAAGTTTCACTACTTCATCTATTGATCTGCCATCCTTACTTAACACCCGTTTCCTAACGACAGCATTGCTTACTCAGTTGTCCCATGATACACGAGCAATTCTCCTTAAACATCTATGATCGAATACTAGTAACCTACGAACACGCTCGACTAATTCACTCCCTATCACAAGTTCAGGGGCCGATGCAACCCAGTCTTGAAGCAATATTTTGCATTTCGACGGGAAAGCCGCATCCCGAACATGCTTGCCTTGTTGCTTATGGTAGTCAGAAGACTGCATTTTGTCAGCGGAGTCGTGCACCCGTAACAGCACACGATAAACTATAGTCATTTTCCCGAAACTGCGGTTACTTGCAGCTGAATTTTATTCGGTCCTTGGATTATGCTGTACGTATAATTATTCATTCTTAAGCCGATCTACAAAACGAAAAACGGGGCAAAAGTGCGTATCACTTAGGATATGTTGAACTCCTATCGAAGCAAACATACTGCCTTAACTCTCCTTATATATATATATATATATATATATATATATATATATATATATATATATATATATATATAACAGCACAGATACAAAAAGTTCGACTGGCTTCTGCCACCTTGCATCACTTATGGCGTAGGCAAGATATCCGTTCGCTAACCAAAGGACGAGTGTACTGCGCAGCAGTTCACTCCTTCCTAATCCACAGGTGTGAAACATCGCCAGCAAGAAGGAAGGATATTCGTAGGTTACTAGTATTCGATCACAGGTGTCTTCGAAATATTGCTCGTATGTCGTGCGACAATCAAGCAAGCAATGCACTTGTTAGGACAAGGGTACTAGGTAAGGATGTCACATCAATAGATGAAGTACTGAAACTTCATCAATTGAGTTTGTTGGGACATGTGTTACGTATGCCCAACCACCGACTGACCTGACAAGTGATGCTTTGAGGTATAGGAGTAGGTTGGAAGAAAGGTAGGAGCGGCCAGACCAGAACATAGCACAAATCCATCAAATTACTGACAAGTGGACTGACCTATGTTAATAGGTGTAGACTACCAGGCTGGGGTGGTCGAGACAGTAGCAACCGATGGTTAGAGACGCCGAACGGCATGGCTCAAAATCACTTGCAAGGGTGTCAGCGCATCCACTCTTTGTGTTCTCTGAAATTCTAATCTGAACTCCTCATGACCATTTTTCTCTTCTTAGATTGATCGCACTGTGATATTCTTCTCGAATCATGTCTTCGATTCTTAATTTTTTTAAAACAGTGGTTCCCTTTGATAAAATTTGAATAGAGAAATAACATGTTGCTTGTATGTGACTGACGAGAAAGCACGAAATGGTACTATCTCACAAAATATGTCTTCTTATTTCTCTCATAATTTTTTTATTTACCGCTAATATTTTTACTACCTCTACTATTATGGGATTGAACTGAAAATTTGATCTCTGTGCTAATGTAGTGTGGTAGCTTGAGCTGATATGCACACGGGAAAAGTTCCACGTTTTAGCTGACTGACTAACTGATATTTTAATTAGAAAACCATAATGAAGTAGTAAATTATTTTATGTAACTTCTGTGATTGAATCGCACAGTCAGTCGTAATTTTTTGATCCAATAATTGCACTTCTAAATAGTAAGGGCGGTGATTAAACTACATCTCTATGCAGTTTGAACTATCCTGACGAATTGGACCAGTTTCAATCGTTAAATTGTGAATGATTTTTCGAATTTTTTTTTCCAGTAAATATTAAATCCTTACTGGCATATCGCGGAGCAATCACTGATATGTTCTTCCTAATCCTTAGTGCTTAGTCATATTCTATCCATCTGTCTGTCATGTAATCGCTAGTCTAAGTGACCAAAAACCATATACACTATGTTATCTATAGAATATATGGTCTTACTGAAATGTATTCCTAGGACTCTAGATCTGTGACCACCCGACATCTAACGGAAGCTGGAAAATAGCATACTTAACAAAATATATGCGTTTCAGACTGCCTTTGACTAGCTTTTTTTAAAGGATAGTTATTTTTAAGATATTTTTAATTGAATTCCAGTTAGTTTCTACTGAGAGTTCCATAATTTTTTTGTTCGTTTCTAGATGACAGAAAGTTGGTCAATCGAGTCTACAGTTCATTTTGGTTCACATTCGCTGCTTCCCGTCACCGATCTTCAAATATTGTGGGACCTACTTCAGTGTAGGTACTGCTGGTTCAGACGCATTTATCACCAACTTGCAGCCGAGGAACTTAGGTCAAATTCAGCTGTAGCGTCAAACTCTCGAAGAAGTTCTATCTCGTCTGTTCCTTTCCATAGTCTTACGAGAGCGATCCAAGCAGTCTTACGTGGTTTTAATCTTAATCGTATATGCCCATCAAAACTACACTCAAAAGCGGCTAACTTAGCATCTCTTCTGCATTTACATATAAAAACAAATTATCATCATATAACTCTAGTTAGCACTAAATTCTGCATCAAAAGACAGTATTGGGTCTGTCCTTCCCATGGACGCCGTCTGTTCGATTTGCTATACTGTAGTGGTAACTTCAGTATTCCGGAGCAGGGCGATGAGTTGGATTTCAATCTAACTATTCGTTCCATAATTCCCCAGGGTCACTCTGATTTCTTTCGATCTGTTCAGCTTTCAAGCTCTTCAGATGAGAGTGATGAACCAGAACAGACATTTTCTGTTCAAATTCACACTCCAGAGCTGTATATAGTAAAATCAAAGCCAACGGGTTCCCAAAATCATATATCCACAAAGGGATGTTCCTCAGAATCCAAACAATTCATAAGCAAACAACTTTATGAAGTTAACAGAAAATGGTCTTTCATGTACAGTGCAAATGAATTAAATTCTAAATACCTTCACGATAAAAACGAGACTCGACGTTTCTGTGATCCCAACTACAATGAAAAGAAACTAAATAATTCAAAACATGTGCATTTTCCCAGGGGAAACCCTATTTCTGCTGTCTACAACCTTTATACCTATGCCATAGCAAGCAGGCTAGAACGGTCAAATCGTATTTGGGAATTAGAAGCAAGGTCTCGCTACTTTGATCGTTTGAGATATTTATTATCAAGTGGTTTCGAGGCAGATCTAGCATCCCAGTTGGCAGAAGGCGACGATGAATCTATAGAACCTCACTCAAGTGTTAATGCAGTTCCTGAAAATAATTCATCCAAACTAGACAATCTCAAACCTACGAATGCAACATCTAAACGTTCAAAATCTCGACGTCGCAAACGTAATCGAAAACATGTATCTGATACAGTATCCTTGCTATCTTCACATTCACATAACGCAACTGACTCTAATATTTCACAGAATAAAATTGATGATAATTATCAAACATATGTATCGCTTGCATAATAACTATCAGATTAAGCGAATTTCCTGTGAGCCTTTGTCTCAGTTTATTGTACAGTTTATATTAGTATCTGTGATATTTGTCGATAATTTGATTGCACATTATTTTTTATACAGAATCTCACTAACTAATTACTGTTCTCAAATGCCATTATTTATGGATTTTTGTCTGGTGTTGAATATTGGGTAGTAGATTAATCTATGCTAATATTCGAAAGTAGAGTTCTTGTCTATCGTGTCAGCAATCTCAGACAGAGACAGATACAACTCAGAACTTCGTACGTACGTACAGCAGTTCAGGTTGCCATGCCCCATCAGCACAGAGAAGCAACTGTCATTTCAAATCCAAGAGTGATATTAATAATAGAAGTATTAGCAGTAATGGAGAAGATTAGGGAGCGAAGATATTATTCAAGAAGTATAATTCGGTGAGATAAGGTTAGAAAGACAAAGGTAGAGGTGCTGACGATTCCAGAAGATTAGGATTTGAGAGAGCTCAACGAATGGATGTACTTGCGCCATTGCAAACGATTCTGAGACATGTCGTTCAAGGTCTATAACCGTCGGTGACTTTCGTCTCGCGGACCCCAACCAGGTAGTCTACATCTACCAATATGACTCAGTCCACTTGTCAGTGACTTCATGGATTTCTGCCATGTTTTGGTTTGACCGCCCCTAGCTTTCTTCCAACCTACTCCAACACCACAAAACATAGCTCGTCGAGGCAGTCGGTGGTTGGCCATACGTAACACATGTCCCAACTATCTCAACTGATGAAGTTTCACTACTTCATCTATTGATCTGCCATCCTTACTTAACACCCGTTTCCTAACGACAGCATTGCTTACTCAGTTGTCCCATGATACACGAGCAATGCTTCGGAGACATCGATGATCGAAGACTTGTAACCTACGAAAGTCCTCTACTCTTAACGGCCAAGTCTCGCATCCGTAACGTAGGACGGAGTGAACTGCTGCACAGTACACTCGTCCTTTGGTTAGCGAACGGATATCTCGCCTGCGCCATAGTTGACGCAGGTTGGCAAAAGCCAATCGAGCCTTCTGTATCTGAGCAACGTGCAGATATTTTTGTCCACAAAAATGTTAAGTTTATTCAAACATATATAGTTCTTCGCAGCATGTCAAAGTCTTACATTGAATAATATTTTAGCTCTGCCCGTGTCTTGATCTGTCATCAATAAGTCAGTGACGTTTCGTAGTACCGAATCAATAAACAACATAATAAATTTTATGAAATTATATTCTGCATTTATTTAGGATGCTAAAAATAATAAGATTTTACATTTCAGTTTAGTGTTAGGCAATGAATGGGCTTTCACTGCATATCTGATGGGAGAATATATAAGTTAGGATAACATTTATCAGAGAAGTCTCATGAAGCCTCCAAATGCAGTGGTATGGTTAAGAGTGGAGAGAGTCCACTCTCCCTCGTAATACTCATTTGACCAATCGTGTGTGATCAGTACCAGGGGAGTTCCACTAATTGCTTACTTGGAATGTGGGTGTTGTTTATGAAATTGAGAGGACGAAAACCAAGTGTCGTTTAAACCGAGTAAGTGGGTGCGGAGGCTCCACCTTGGGAGTTGGGAAATCCTGATTCTAAACCAATGGTGTATATGGGATCAGGGATCCTGATGGAACGAATGGTGTTGGTCATCGGCTACCTCGGGATCAAATCTCAATGTTGCTCGACTTCCTCGTGGATTGGACCTTTGGGTCGGTTAGTGGCCTCCCAAGGGAACAGCTCACATTGGTTTGGGCACCCGGGTAGTATCTTGGCCCACTCACAAATTCAATATTTTTGTGGCGTATAAATATTTAGATCCCCCTTTGTACGATTGATGATGTGCTTAAATAGACAACAAGTAGATTTCACACTAGTTAGCTCATAAAGCGTTGTATGCCCAAGTTTGTTTCCATATACATATAACTCCACAAATGACACCTGTTAGAATAGTGTGTTGTACTGTTAATTTCATGGAAGCGAACATACGCAACCGGTTGATGAGATAAATACTTACTGTTTTTTTGAATCATCCTAGTAATTTTGGTTATTTTTTAAGCAACAATTTATGCATTTGGAGATCGTAACAAAGATATGTTTACTTTCTTTACATAATAAGCGTGAGAGTTAGGAAGAAATCAAAGATGAGTCACAGATAACTTTCTGTATAACTTTTGAGTCAAATCGTTATGAAATTTCATGCAATCAGTTCCGTTCATCAACTTATATAAAGGTATAGCAATTGAGGCTGAATGTAAATTCATCATATTTCGTGGTTTCTGATCATCTGCTTACGACCATCTACGTACTAAAGTGTAACAATGAGGTATAATATAATATGAAGCAAATGATACTGATGGTGAAAAGAATTGTAGAAGCAAAGATTGATAGTAATAGCTACATATGTACCTGTTTGTGAACAGGACTGAAGTTATTCAACGATGGAGTTCGAATAGAAACATGAAGAGAGGATGTGATAGTTATCGAACGAAGTCCGGAAACGATTAAGATGCATGGTGACAGTTCTGGGAGTTATAGAGAGTTTGCATGTGTTTTAGATCGGAAATTAATATAGAATATTTGGAGCAGTGAAGTGGTATTTGCCCAGAATTAGTTATTGGAGAGTTACATAGTCAGTAATGGTAAATCTTTCCATCATCAATGTCAATTGCTCCACATTATATCAAAACTTATTGCTACACTTCATTAAATATACGGTTCTAAGCAGCTGACGAGAAACCGCGAAATGTAGTGAATTCATATTATTCTGTCACAGTTATTGTTTTAGCCTTATCCAGATTTTTATGGTAATTCTGTTGATTAAGTAGTTGCTTTAATGGAAGTCTAGAACTCAAGACCAGAACTATAATTCCACCTTCATAATCTCATTATTCGTAGACTTTTCTGCAAGTTGTCTATCATAGTAGTTTGAAAAAATGGCAAATACAACCTTCATTTATCTATTTTCCACTAATATCATATAAAAAACAACGTCAATCATCATAGTTTTACTATTTTAAGTCATAATAAACAAGACGCTTGTTAATTTATTGAGTAAAAATGTGATGACGCCTTTGTTTTTTTAATCATAAACTTGTTTTTTCTTTTTTTTATTAGGTGAGTGTTAAATAAAACGTTATAACCAACCCATAAGCAGCAAGTTTATTCATCATATAAAGTGAGGCTAAATAAATTTACTGAAATATCAAAAAGCATGACTTGATAGATAAACTGTAATAGCTGTGTACAGTAGTGTGTTTCTGCCGTCAACTGTAATGTTGAGACCAGACCATTAATAAGGAACGCAGTCAGTCAGCTACAACGTAAAACTTTGCCCGTGTGCATATCAGCTCAAGCTACCACACTACATTAGCACAGAGATCAAATTTTCAGTTCAATCCCTTAATAGTAGAAGTAGTAAAAATATTAGCGGTAAACAAAAAAATTAAGAATCGAAGACATGATTCGAGAAGAATATCACAGTGCGATCAATCTAAGAAGAGAAAAATGGTCATGAGGAGTTCAGATTAGAATTTTAGAGAACACAAAGAGTGGATGCGCTGACACCCTTGCAAGTGATTTTGAGCCATGCCGTTCGGCGTCTCTAACCATCGGTTGCTACTGTCTCGACCACCCCAGCCTGGTAGTCTACACCTATTAACATAGGTCAGTCCACTTGTCAGTAATTTGATGGATTTGTGCTATGTTCTGGTCTGGCCGCTCCTACCTTTCTTCCAACCTACTCCTATACCTCAAAGCATCACTTGTCAGGTCAGTCGGTGGTTGGGCATACGTAACACATGTCCCAACAAACTCAATTGATGAAGTTTCAGTACTTCATCTATTGATGTGACATCCTTACCTAGTACCCTTGTCCTAACAAGTGCATTGCTTGCTTGATTGTCGCACGACATACGAGCAATATTTCGAAGACACCTGTGATCGAATACTAGTAACCTACGAATATCCTTCCTTCTTGCTGGCGATGTTTCACACCTGTGGATTAGGAAGGAGTGAACTGCTGCGCAATACACTCGTCCTTTCTCGACCGTAGCTACTACCTTGACGTGGTGGTCGGGCTTGCCTATCGTGATGACCCAATCGAGCTATATTGGCTGGAACATATGTTCCTGCAGGTCCTACCATGCCAGGCAGGTCGATTGGAGAACGATGAGATTAGAAGCAGCTACTCAAGGTCTGAGGGCGAAGTCGTACTGCTGACTGCACAGAGGTGTGACAGCAGTGAGGTGTTTCCCTCGGACAACCAGCATCTGCCTCGATGCCGCCTTCTCACAAGGAAGGAAGGGTTAGAAAAGGTCGACCCTAAAAGTGTTACACCTCACCCTACCTCACGGATTTCCGTCTCCTTGGGTTAAGGGTGCCCACTAAGGGCTTTCAAGAGCGGAGCTAATACTTAAAAATCCTTTCATGAAAAGGCCGTGCGTGACCGGCCTCAAGCAGCTGTCCCTTGGGCTCTGCGGTCCCACTCGCAGTTCTCTAACACCAACACTAACCTATCTTACTTTTCAGGTTCTTCAAAAAACAACCTTCCACAGTGTGGGGAGCCGGGAAGTGATAACCGCCCTCATATCCGTACCAGCACATGAGACCGAATCGGTCGAAATCAAATCCTTCCTACACTCACACATACCTCTCTTCTCTCCACAACTAAACCTACTCACATTCCCTTATCTCACTGCACCGCTAATGCAAATGATGCGAGTTCACGAAACGTCATTCCTGGTCTCTTGAAACCCCGTTCTAGACTACATGTTGGAGCATTTAATGTGCGTACATTGTGTCAAATAGGGCAACAGGCATCATTAGCTAGGACTCTAGAATCTCGCTCAATCGATGTATGCTGCGTCTCGGAAACGCTCATACAGTATCCTAGTAAAATTATTAATCTGATTTCACCTTGTCAGAATAAAGAAGCCGCTCGATTTACTCTTCGTGTATCCGGTAGCCCTGATGCTGCTTCCCGGGGTCTTGATGGCGTAGGCATAGCATTGAGTCGTAGGGCAGAACAATCTCTCCTAGACTGGATCCCAGTAGATAGTCGCTTGTGCGCTGTCCGACTAAACGGGACAGTAAGGACTCGGAAAGATAGGGACACTGGCCGTTGTCTCTTCATCGTATCTGCCTGTGCCCCCACTGACTGCATTTCAGACGAGGTAAAAGATGAGTTTTACAGAAAGCTTTCGTACCTCCTCCAAAAAGCTAGGTGCTCTGATATAGTAACAATGGCTGGTGACTTTAATGCACATGTAGGTAAACTGAGTGAAAATGAAAGACACCTAGGTGGATGTTATGGTGTCGCGGCTCAGAGAACAGACAATGGTGACCGTCTGTTGCAAGTATGCTCAGATAACCGCCTATTTTCAGCAAACACTAACTTTAGGCATAAGGAAAAGCATCTTTTGACCTGGCGACCCCTAAAGTCGTCTCAACATTGGACGCAACCAGACCACATCGCTATCGACAGAGGACTGTTACTCGTTCTGGGACACATGTTTAGATTCAGATCATGCCCTAGTGAGAGAGCGTATCTGTTTGAGGCTTACTGGACGTAGGAAAGACACCGTAAGGAAGCATTTTAGGGTTTAACTAAATGATTATAAAGCTAGGAATATATTTCAGGAGCAACTAGAAACAGAGTTAAGCAACCATGTAAGCGATTCCCATCCAAAAGCAGGTTGGAATGATATCAGAAAGGCTGTGGAAACAGCAGTGATATCTGCTAGTAAGGTAAACCATAAGGCTAGGATGAAGCCGTGGATCTGGATAGCATCTATTGAACTGATGGATGCTCGAAAACTCATCCCGCCTGGCTCTGAGGGCGATGAGGAGCGAAGTCATCTTAGACGTAGGCTGATAAAAAGCCTACGCAACGACCGCGAACAGTGGTGGGTGGAGAAAGCAAAAGCGATGGAAAAGGCAGCGGCGATAGGCAACAGTAGGCAACTATTTAGACTCATCAAGGAAACTGGTATTAGGAACCCAACTGTGAGTGAGACTATTTCGGAAAAGGATGGTCTTATTATCCATTCTCAATCCAGGAGACTGGACCGATGGGCAGAACACTTTAGGGATCAGTTCAACTGACCTTCTGCCTCTCTTCGGTTATCCACGATCTCCAGTCATCCTGAATGGCAAATCGACGTAAGCCCCCCTAGTCTTTATGAAGTTGAGAAAGCGTCAGGAAATCTGAAGCGAGGGCGAGCTGCAGGTCCTGATAAACTGACCCCTGAGATATTTAAGGATGGTGGTCCAGTTTTAGGAGCTAGGTTGACTGAGATCTTAGGTAGTATCTGGGAACTGGACACAATCCCATCCGACTGGTCTCAATCACTGATTGTCCTAATCTATAAGAAAGGACAAAAGTCTTCTTGTGACAATCACAGGGGAATAAGTCTAACTAATACAGTATTTAAAATGTTGGCCTTAATAATATTTTGACGCTTAAAGGAAGCTCGTGAAGAGCAGATTCGAGAAAACCAGTCTGGTTTTCGACCTGGACATGGTTGTATAGACCACATCTTCACACTACGACAGTTTGTGGGCCACAGGCACACATTTAGGCGCCCGACGATTGTTGTCTTCCTGAATCCTAAGGCGGCATTTGGCTCTGTGGATCGTGAAGTTCTGTGGCAGTGTCTATTACTGAAAGGTGTACCAAAGAAGTACATTAACAAGCACCCTACTCGAACACCACTGGTCGAGTGAGAGCTTATGGCGAACTGTCAACGGGATTCTTTACTTCAAGTGGTGTCCGTCAGGGATGTCCACTTTCTCCATTCTTGTTTTATTTTGTCATAGACATGCTCCAAGATATAACCCTATACTCGTCTGAATTTTCAGGAGTAGACCTTCTACCAGGTGGCTCGCTTATTGACTTAGAATATGCCGATGACATTGTCCTACTTGGTGAAGACGCTGACAAAATGCAGAGTCTTCTGACTACCCTAAGCAACAATGCAAGGATGTTCGGGATGCGGTTCTCACCCTCGAAATGCAAAATGTTGCTTCAAGATTGGGTTGCATCGGCACCTGGACTAGTGATAGGGAGTGAAGTAGTCGAATGTGTAGACCGCTTCACTTATCTGGGAAGTCTCACCAGAGCCGATGGCCTGGTGACTGACGAAATCTCAGCTCGGATACAGAAGGCTCGATTGGCTTTCGCCAACCTAACTCACTTATGGCGTAGGCCAGATATCCGTTTACTGACTAAAGGACGAGTGTACTGCCCAGTAGTTCGCTTCGTCTTACTTTATGGCTGTGAGACATGGCCAGTGAGAGTAGAAGATATTGTAGGGTTCTGGTTTTCGATCATAGGTGTCTTCGAAGCATTGCTCGTATATCGTGGGACAACCGAGTGAGCAACGCTGTTATTAGGAATCGGGTGTTAGGTAAGGATGGCAGATCAATAGACGAAGTAATGAAACTTCATCAGTTGAGATAGTTGGGACATGTTTTACGTATGGCCAACCACCGACTGCCTCGACGAACTTTATTTTGTAGTGTAGGAATAGGTTGGAAGAAAGCTAGGGGCGGTCAAACCAAAACATGGCAGAAATCCATGAAATCAGTGACGAGTGGACGTAGCATTGCGGTAGTTTTCGACTACCTGGTTGGGATCCGCGAAATGATAATAATCGATGGTTATAGACCTTGAACGACATGTCTCAGAATCGTTCGCAATGGCGCAGGTGCATTTATTCTTTGTGATCTCTCAAATTCTAATCTTCTGGATTCGTCAACAACTCTAGTTTTGACTTTCTAAACTTTTCTCACTGAATTATACATCTTGAATAATATCTTCTAATCTTAACCTCTTCTATTACTTCTAATACCTTTACTACCTCTTCTACTATTGGATTTGAATTGACAATTACATCTCTGTGCTGATGTGGTCTGGCAACATGAACTGATGTACTCACGTACGAAGTTCTACGTTGCATCTGACTGACTGACACTCGTTCTTTGGTTAGCGAACGGATATGTTGCCTACGCCATAAGTGACTCAAGTTGGCAGATGCCGATGGAGCTTTTTTATCCGTGCTGAGATTTCGTCACACACCAAGCCATCAGTACAGATAAGACTCCCAAGATAAGTCAATCGGTCAACCCGCTCAGCTACTTCACTCCCTATCCCTAGTTCAGGTGCCGATACAAGCCAATCTTCAAGCAACATTTTGCATTTCGATAGAGAACCGTATCCTGATCATCCTTGCATTGTTGCTTGGGGTAGTCAGGCGACACCGCATTTTATCAGCGTCTTCACTAAGCGAATCTTCTGGTTGAAGTTCTACTTCCGAAAAGGCAGATGAAGAGAATGTTTCGTCCAGAAGGAGGTCTTTGAAAAAATTAAACAAGATAGGAGAAAATGGACATCGCCGACGGACACCACTCTAAGTAATCAATTACGATGATAGTTCGCCATAAGCTGTCACTCAATCAGTAGTGTTCGAGTAGAGAGCTTGTATAAGGTTAATTTACTTCACTGGTACACCTTTCAATGACAGACACTGCCACAGAACCTCACGATCGAAAGAGTCAAATGCCAAAATGTATGTCTGTATTCCATAACGTGATGAAGAGTGAATATTTGGTCTATACATCCACGTCCAGGTCGGAAACTAGCCTGTTTTCCTCTAGTCTGCTCTTCACAAGCTCTAGTTAGGCGTTGAAGTATAATCTAGGGTTAAACCATTCGTTCTGTTATGAAAGCTGACTTTACAACACTTAGACTTGAAAAAACAAGATCGCATACGTATAAGCAAGCTACTGACTTTATCTGCTAGATGAAATTTAAACTCAGGTTAGTTTAATGGATTAGTCAAAATGTACTGGTTGTCCTTCGAGTTTATTCTGAGTCAAAAGCGATCTCTAAATTGTATTTTTTGACTGGGTGCGTCATTAGCGGTTGTTCCTCCAAATCCCTACACATTCAACTTTAATACCTTTAAGAAAATAGGCTATAAGTTCATGGTTGTACGAGGACCCAGCCTAAATCAGCTATACAATGTGGTTTTGGGATTTAGCTCTAGCTTATAGAATTAAATATTGCTGAAGGGATTGTGTGTCAATCAGATGCTGCCTATGGTCTTCTATGATAGGTATTAAAATAGTTTGGTTATCTGATACCATTAGATCCTAGTTACACAGCTATGGGCAACTAAGAAGAAGCATTTAACCTCATAATCTTAGCAACACTCCTATCTCTAAAGTTTATCACTAAAGGAGTATTTAAATGTCTTTATAACCCTTCAGCAATGTAGATAGTTAAAACGAATGATTTTATAGGATATTCAGATTATAGTAGTGAGAAACGGGATTGAAGTTCCGTTTAATTTGAAATCTCAACTAGATTTATCCTGATTCCAATACTGATGTCCACACCGAAACTTGAATTCAATTCCCTTCGCTTCAAGATATAATACTTTTTTGATTCAAATTTGTACTAAAACTTGTATTGCTATTTTTTATTACTTTGAATCTTACTTTATTTCGCCAATATGTATATCCATAACTTTTAACAGTCAAGATCCCTGAGATAAACAAGGCATAATGGAGTAGCGATTGAACTGTAGACTTTGATTAGAGTTTCGAATGATAGAAATTGGCAACACCATAGTTAATCAACTTTTTTTTCTTTGTAGAATGAAGAGAATTATATTACCATTTTAAAATCAAATGGTTAAAGCAAATAATAAAACAATATCTGTTCTTTATGCGCTGATTTCGTTATTTATTATAAGTAATTCAAACAGGTATGTTGAGTAGATTAGGATTCGGAAAAATGAAAACACAAATTCTACAATAAAAGCGGTCATAATTCGTTAGCTGATTTTGTTGTAACAAGCTCATTTGTAGGAATTTTCCAAAAAGAACTTTTTTTCGCATTTCTTAACTACTAACAAAACTAGTAATCTCTTTTTTTGCTAGAACGTATGAATTATTGCACACATCAAAAACATGAATTGACAGAAATATAAAAATCGAAATCTGAAACAAACCTTTTATCGTTTAGTGAACATACGTGTGGCATCTTATTGTTAACTATTTAGGTTTAGATGACAATGGAATATTTACACCATAAAGCACGTATCACACATTCAAAGTGAATAAAATATGCTTTCTTATATTCTTCATTTGACAAACGCCGCTGAAATAACTTACATGATTTATTATTTTTGTCGGAAATTACATTTAATCTATTATACAATTTATAGTTCTATTGGATTTGAAAACTTTCAGTACAATTACACAAGTAATAAATCTTAATCATTCATTATTCGTGCAGTTAATCGTTAAATGTACTATTAAATAATCATCCATTGTATGACCACAATTTCTTGTCAACAGAAATTGTACTAAAAGAATTAAATAGTACTTTTAAAATATTCTTATCAAAAAGAGTATTTCATTAATAGTTAAAAATAGTCACTGTTACTGAACATTCTAATGTATCAACTCATATTTTTTATCATCAATAAAGTATTAGGAAAGAAATAAGAATTTGAATTCCCATTTAAAAAGTAAGGGATTTAAAATATTTTCTGTAAGAATAAAAATTCAACGTCAGATTTCTCAAACCGTATTTGCCTGGATAACCTACGGTAATGGATTTTATGATATTATTCTTATACAATTAAAAAGTTATATTTTTACAATGAGTAAATAATGGTCACCTCTAAGCGTTAATCAACTGAGAATAGTAGTTAATAAGAAAAACACTTTCATTACATATTAAGTGTTCAGAAGAGTTAAGCAATATCCAGATGAAAAAAAGTCTAACTGAACAATCAGAGAGTAAATAACACTAAGTTTAAAGAAGTGGAATAAAATTGAGCGGATTAAGTAAAGTTGTGAATTTAGCAAACATTGTGCTGATGAATCTATAAATATTATGCATAAAATATCTGAATACTAAGAGATTTTTAGTAGCGTAAATATATTTTGTCAAACATAGTAGTCGGCTGCAAGAAGTAGTTCTATTTCGATATCACGTGAAATGAACAACATAATTATAACATTTTTTTGAATCCGAGTTGCGTCTGTACTATGCAGATTTGAAAACTTATTTCCGTACTGTATTGTTTTCAATTTGATATACTTTTGTTTTGATTTAACCACATTATTTCGAGTATTTGATTAACGATTCTCCTATCTGTTTTATCTGTATAAAGACGCAAAGTGATTGATCAGTAATCTGATGAATTTATCCTTTGAAGTAACTAACTAATATTAAACAAAACCAATAAATTCAACTGTTTCTTCTTGAAGACTTAAAAGAAATCATTTTTGAAAGTTTCCTTAACTAAATATGTAAAAACGCGATGTCAAAAGTAAACTAGATATTCTCTGAGAGGTATATAACAAGAATCAATAAACCCTGTGCTTCATTTGTACAAGTAAGGCATTTTAATATTAACTGGATTTTTCTCGCTTATGACCTTTAAACTTATTTAATCTGTCCAATAAACTTTGCACAATATAATGATAAGATACAAGCAGTTTCTCAAATGAACATAGCATTAACCTGAATTTTTAAGTTTTCTTAGAAACTTACGATATTCATGAGCTAATTATCTATTAAATCATGTACATATTATTACTAGCATAGATAAAACTAGTCGCAACATTTCAACTTATTCATAGATTCGATAAAACCAGAAGAATCACAATGTAGTGGAACAAAATTTATTAGTTTTCAGTTTAATAAATTTTTTAAAAAGAGTACAAATTGACTGATAGAATCATACTGAAAGATATATGGAATACCTACCGAGATCAGCTGTTTATTTTTGCATTTGCAAATTTAATCATTTATTTGGAATAAATCATCAGTTATGACTGCCAACAATTTGAGTTTAACACATCTAGTTTAAAGAAATTGTTTTATCTAACAAGGTGACAATGATAATAATCATCTAGCAGAAGCTCTTAAAGTGTTAATTCTTCAAACAGTAAAAAACAACAATCGCATAGATCTGAGAAGAAGCACTTCTAACTTCTTTTTTTATCCTAGTTGTTATCAAGTCCAGTATGTTAGTAGTTATCCCTACCATAAAATGATGTGAGAGATCAAGTATTTTGATTGCTCTTTTAAAAATATGCTTAAAATATTTAAAAATTAAATTAGAAACTAAAGGAAACTTCTGTTTTAGTATCAACCACATTTAATCAGGAAACGGATATTGCACCAATTAATTTGATAATGAATCTTTACATGATTTGAATATGTACAATAAGTTAATCAGAATATTGTGTGTATAGTTTGTCAACAAATTTGATTAGACGGAATTACAAACTAATGTTTAAAACAAAGAGAAAGTAGAAATTTAAATCGTTTATAGCTTAGAAAAACAGATGAAAACATTAATCTAGTTGCAACATAGTGCATTGGTACATTAAACTGATTAGTAGACTATAATGTTTTTGAGATGGTGGATAAAATTTGTAGCTTAGGTGTATGATTGTTGTGCTGGTGTTTGGTTCTCTGAGTTGGATGGTTTGGTTGTGAAGCTCTCATTGTTCTTCTGAACAACATCATCAGTAAAAACTTCAAATAGAAGTAAAGTATTCGAATTTCGCCACGTTTGACCCATAGCTTGTTGTGTTAACCTTGATCATGATTGATTGTTGTTGACCTTAAATATGCAGATGTTAGCACCTTTGTTTTGATTGTATCCACCTTTTGATCTGTTTCTTGATCCTATGTCACCTATGAACTTTTTGATTCGTTGATAAATTGGGTGAATGTCGATGTGTTTGTTAATTTCTGATTGACCTGATTGCCAAGCTTCTAGAAATTCTCTAGTTTTCTTTGTGCTCCCCCTATCCAGTATTTCCACACGGTTTCAATCGATTTCATTGTCACAATCATTTTGAAAGCTTCTGTTGTTATATAACAACATCATCTTGACAAACTTAATATAGAATTGATTTATTCGGAACTCTCCATATACGACTGAAAGCTTGTCTTGTCGTTATTGATCTTGATCGGTTATTATTAATGTTCATTTTGTCTCTATTGGAATCTAGTTTACATAATAGGTAATTTCAGTAGAAATTAATGAATGTGAAATGGACTTTTTCTTTTTCGGTATGTTTATTCAATTATTCAGCTAAAACGATCAGTTACATGTACTACCATTTTTATGAATATCTGTGAGAAACCTATCGATGAGAATTTTCGCCAATTGAGATGTGTTAATAAAATACATCTGAAATAATGAGATAACTGATACACCATGTAAGATTAAGACATGTACTAAACAGAGAATATATCTAAGTTACCAATGAATATATATTATCTCTTACTGAATAGTAAGATACATTTTAAAAAAGCACAGCTCTCAATATTGAGAAATAAATAATTATTTTTCAGTGATCCTTCTATTGATTTACGTAAATGTCACTGAAACTATAGTAATAATAGTGGTAAATATTAGTGAAATAATAAACAGTTGAGAATAACATTTTCGTCATTAGCAGACTTGGTTCAAATCCCTACAGATGGAAATAATAAAAATGCATATAATTCACACAATATCCTATTATCAACAACACCGAAAATCATCGGTATTTATGTAATCCGTCTGAGTTATTAGTTGAAACTTGAAATGGAATAAAAATCTCTTTCGTATTATATATATATATATATATATATATATATATTGGTATGCCTTAGAGCTAAATCGTTGAGTGAATAATATTAAAAGCTTGTCATTATATTTTTGTAAACGCCTTAAGCAATAATTATTCTGAACATACAAGTGACTATTAACAAAGATTTACTTCCTATGATTTTATAATCATTCTATTTTGCTATCCCGATAGCTTACTTATTCATTCTGATTAAATGTTTTATCATAAAAGATAAAATGAAATAATTGATATGATCAGAATGTAGTCGATTATAAATTTACTGAATATGAATTGTGTTGATTGAATGTTATAAATTTTGACCTGTAAATAAATCATAAAATAGTTTTCTTTCATTCTCTGTTAAATGTGGTAAATTATATTACAGAGAAGAAAAACTATAAATGTATTTCATATTATTGAATATAATGTAGGCTATAAGATTTAATAACTTGTTAGGGCTCATTTAATAGACCAATGTACAAGATTCAATTACATGTAAATTTATATTTATAGAGTAAAAAAAATAACACCTATGTTGAATTATTGTTCTTCTTGTGAATATTTGAGCATAAACATGAAATGAAAATATCCTAAAACTGTGAAATATAATATCACAAATAATAAATACACTTGTTACTTAACTATACTAAATGACCAAAAGTGAAACTGTTTCCGATTTAAATGAAATTTAGTTATTAGTTGATTATATATTTATAATATTATAAATGAATTAATCAAGATGACTGAACTAGTTAATAGTGCTTATACTCTTATGCTCCCTTTCTTTGCCGAAAACACTAAACTTTCCAGAAGGCATATAATAAACAACTAAGTATATTCATAGCATGTCACCGATATCGAAATGATAAACAAAACTTCAATTGACAGCTTTTCTATTCACTTCTCACTAACAACTTATTCCATACTATTGTGTTATTTCGTATGGTTGTAAATATGTCCTTAGGTTTTCGATGGCTTTGGTTGAAGGTTTGTGTCCTATTAATCTGGCAAAAAGTGGTTGGTTACTTGGAATAATTTTTATCATTCTAAATGTCAAATGGTTGGAAGCAGTTTTAAGGGAACCCTAGTTTTTATGCTAATCGAGATTCTTTAGAAAGATGTATTTGTGATCTTGAGGGAACTGATGTTCTTTGTCACTCAGTATCACAGTGAAAAATCTTAACACTAGATTATTTGGGCGTTCAATGAAGTATTATCGAACTGAGATATGTAAACAAACTGATTGTTGAGAAATAACCAATCAAATGTTTGCTTACTTTCTTATTTTTATTAGGTTCTATCGACTGCTAACGAGGTAAGTAAACATTTCCATATCTCGAACTTCTCCATCAAGTGTAACTTCGTTGGTTCTCGCTGTTGTGTTTATGAGTCTTGCTTTTTCTTTGTGTATGTTGAAACCCAATGCTGCATAGGCTGCTTTCATACTGAATAATTTCACCTGAATTTGTTTTTCTGTATGGGGTAGTAGAGCTAGATCATAATGCAGACAGCCACCAAAAGAAAGAGAAAGGGCGAAAATAAGCAACCTTGTCTGACACCAGTCTTTGCTTGGTATGCGTCTGTTGGCTTTCCTCCATGCACGATTTCGCAGTGTAGTCCATCGTAAGAATTCCGTATGATGTGTGAGTATTTTCTCGGGTACACCGTAATATTGAAGAAGCTCCTAAAATGTCATTCTGTCCACTCTATCAAATTCTTTATAGTAGTCAAAGAAGTTGATGAATAGTAGTGAACTCCATTCAATCGAGAGTGTAGTGTATCTCTGCAGATACTACAATACCTGCTTTGAATGCTTCAGCTAGTATGCTGTCTGGAGCTGTTGCTTTACCAACCTTGATTTTCCTGATAGCTATGCTGATCTCTTCAGCTGTTGGTGGGGTAATATCTATAAGAAGGTCTGTAGGTGCTGTTGATGTTGATGTTGAGGGATCTCAGTGAGGTTGGTCTATTCAGAGGTTCTTCAAAATTCTCTTCTCCCCTGCTTCGGTAATCTTTGGTTTCTTGGATTGTTTTACCGTCTTTGTTATTGACAGATCGCTCTAGGCTACTACATTTTCCATCTCGTTTCTCTTTTATCACGTGACTGTCTCATGTTTCCTCCTCTGGAAGCTTTTTACGCTATTATTGCTACTCGTCACTTCTTTATTTGCTTCTGTGTGTTGCGCTTGTGTCTTGGCTTTTTCTTCTTTTGTTCGGCTGTCATTGATTGCTGTCTTCTCGTTCTCCTTTTTTTGAATCCTTCATAGGAGGTCAACAGAGATATGAACTAGATGATGCTCCTTGCAACTCAACACCTCACAAAGCGTCAAAATTATCGCCTCTTTAAACACTTATAAGTTGTTTGTCATAGTGATTTTTTGTTCTTTCAGTTGATCTTGTAAGACTGTGAATTTAAGAGCTATCCTGAATCCATTGAGTTTGCCAGTATTTCAAAGAAAGGATTTATTAAACTTTTGTTATACTTTTTATAGTTTTATTAGACGGTTCTTACAATTTACACAGTGTTATAAGATCATAGTCATTAATTGACATAAGTTGAGATTTTACCGTATGTAAAACTTTGTGACAACCCATATAACACATTCTTCCGACACAGTTCTCTACCAACATCAATGATATTCTGACTTTTAACATAACTAAGCATTGATTGCTTGCTAAAACACTTTAGCACTGAACTGTTATAGAATTTGCTTTGGTTGTTCGTTGAAACGTAGGCAGTAAGATAGAACTAAAGCCCCTATCCATGAAATTTCATTAAATTTTTCATTTATTTTTAATAATATTCGTATAAAATTTAATAAATTATAAAATTTTAGTTATCCACTGATGTCTTCTTGTCTTCCATCCTTTTCTCTTGTTATAACTTTGGTTAAATTCATCAAAATCTTAGAACCAGAGATGGTCCATCATTCAGTGGATGCATCAATTTAATTGTATTGTTTAAACAAGATACTTAGATTCAATGTTTCAGTTAACTTTGCTCTTATTAACCAGTTTGACAAACAATAGCTCACACTACATTAATTTTCATTTTCGAAAGCGAGTTTACGGCAAACGAAAAATTCATTTATGAGTTTTTAAAAAGTTATCAAAGCTGGCATTTTAATGGTAAAACATATTTTAACTACTGACTGTGTGATACTGATAAAAATATGAGACAACTCAAAGTATTCCAAAGCCATTCCATTCGCTTGCTGGCATACATTCCTTCTGAATGTAAAGAACTTTAGCTCTTAGTACGACATGACAATAGAATGATTAGGCATGTTTTTTTATACTATTAAGTTTACCAAACTCATTACTGTTCTGCTTATAATCTTGTATTAACAAGGTAATACAAAACGACAAAAATTCCATGTTTCTACTTCTTACAAAAAATCTTTTTAACATTAACAATCTGTCCAGTACTTCATTTGTAATTACCAAGATGTGTTATTGATATGTACAAACCGAGTTATTAATAAATATTTTTCATTTTTGCTTACTATTTACTTGATTGGCTGACTTGAATTGATTAATTCGCCAATTTATGACTAAGTAGTGAAACTTCGTCAGATACATCTTTCAGGTTTTAACTATAAAGTACAAGTGGTTTTCAGTTAATTTCTTTGTTTTATGGAAACATAAATATTTTCTTAGCCTCTTTTCAACGGAATTTTTATTTGTATCTTAATTCGCAATTTGATAAAATTGGACAATTACTTCAGAGGTGTTAACTCTTGTGATTGCTGAAGTAAGACAAACTGCCAAAAACAGATTAAGTTTCATTAGTTCATGTATATGAAGACATCATGGGACGACATGGACTGGGAGAAAGGAACGAAAACGGTGAGAGATTTGCAAACCTATGTGCCTTCAACAAACTGGTCATCGGTGGCACAATATTCCCGCACAAACGCATTCACAAAGCCACATGGATTTCACCGGATCACACTACTCAAAACCAAATTGACCATATCTGTATCAACAAAAAGTTCAGAAGGACCATGGAGGATGTGAGAACCAAGAGAGGAGCTGATATAGCTTCAGATCACCACTTGCTGATCGCCAAAATGAGATTGAAGGTAAAGAAGCACTGGACAACGGGGCAGACAACATCACAGAAGTTTAATACGGCCTTTCTTCGGGATACCGTAAAACTCAACGAATTCAAGATAGCCCTCACCAATAGGTTCCAGGCCTTTCAGGATCTACTCAATGGAGAGGAAGCAACATTGGAGAACAATTGGAAAGGGATTAAGGAGGCAATCACTTCAACATGTCAGGAGGTCCTTGGTCGCAAGAAGCACCATCACAAGGAATGGATCTCTGTTGATACTCTTGAAAAAATTCAAGAAAGGAGGAACAAGAAGGCAGCTATCAATGTCTGCCGAACAAGAGCAGAGAAAGTTAAGGCGCAAGCCGAGTATACAGAAGCAAACAGGGAAGTGAAGAAGAGCATCAGAGCTGACAAACGAAAATATGTGGAAGATCTAGCAATGACGGCGGAAAAGGCTGCAAGAGAAGGAAACTTGAGACAATTGTACGAAACAACAAAGAAGCTCGCCGGAAACTATCGTAAACCAGAACGACCAGTGAAAAGCGAGGAAGGGAAAATAATCAGCAACACTGACGAACAGCGAAATAGGTGGGTGGAGCACTTTATGGAACTATTGAATCGACCAGCTCCACTGAACCCACCCAACATCGAAGCAGCATCCACGGACCTCCCAATTAATATTGGCGCACCCACGATTGAGGAGATCAGTATAGCCATCAGACAAATCAAGAGCGGCAAAGCAGCAGGACCAGACAACATTCCAGCAGAGGCAATGAAAGCAGATGTGGAAGCAACTGCGAAAATATTTCACATCCTCTTCAAGAAGATTTGGGATGAGGAACAAGTACCATCAGATTGGAAAGAAGGATACCTGATCAAAATACCAAAGAAAGGCGACCTGAGCAAGTGTGAAAACTACAGAGGCATCACTCTTCTTTCAATACCAGGCAAAGTCTTCAACAGAGTATTGTTAAACAGAATGAAGGACTTCGTAGACGCCCAACTTCGAGATCAACAGGCTGGATTTCGTAAGGATCGATCATGTACTGACCAAATTGCTACATTACGGATCATTGTGGAACAATCAATTGAATGGAACTCACCACTCTACATCAACTTCATCGACTACGAGAAAGCATTTGACAGCGTGGATAGGAAAACACTGTGGAGGCTTCTTCGACACTACGGTGTGCCTGAGAAAATAGTCAACATCATACGGAATTCTTATGATGGATTCAACTGCAAAATCGTACACGGAGGTCAGCTGACAGACTCTTTTGAGGTGAAGACCGGTGTGAGGCAAGGTTGCTTACTCTCACCCTTTCTCTTTCTCCTGGTCATCGACTGGATTATGAAGACGTCAACATCTGAAGGGAAGCACGGTATCAACTGGACAGTAAGGACGCAGCTGGACGATCTGGACTTCGCAGATGACCTGGCTCTTCTATCGCACACTCAACAACAAATGCAAGAGAAGACGACCAGTGTAGCAGCAGCCTCTGCAGCAGTAGGTCTCAACATACATAAAGGAAAAAGCAAAATTCTCTGATGCAACACAACATGCACCAACCGAATCACGCTTGATGGAGATGCCTTGGAGGACGTTAACACCTTCACATATCTTGGCAGCATCATCGACGAGAAAGGTGGATCGGACGCAGATGTGAGGGCGCGGATTGGCAAAGCGAGGGCTGCATTTCTACAGTTGAAAAATATCTGGAACTCCAAACAACTTTCAAACAAAACCAAAATCAGGATCTTCAATACAAATGTCAAGACAGTTCTACTGTATGGAGCGGAAACATGGAGAACTACGAAAGCCATCATCCAGAAGATACAAGTGTTTATTAACAGTTGTCTACGCAAAATACTTCGGATTCGTTGGCCAGACACGATCAGCAACAACGAACTGTGGGAGAGAACAAACCAGATTCCAGTACAGGAGGAAATCAGGAAGAAGAGATGGAAGTGGATAGAACACACATTGCGGAAAGCACCTAACTGCGTCACTAGACAAGCCCTCACATGGAACCCTCAAGGTAAAAGGAAAAGAGGAAGGCCAAGGAACACACTACGCCTTGAAATAGAGAAAGATATGAGAGGAATGAACAAACATTGGACAGAACTGGAGAGGGAAGCCCAGGACAGAGTTGGTTGGAGAAAACTGGTGAGCGGCCTATGCTCCATTGGGGGTAACAGGCGAAAGTAAGTAAGTAAGTAGTTCATGTATAGTTAATGTTCATCATTCTAATGCAGTGTTATTATTTAGGAAATGAGTAAGGCAAAATATAAATAACTGTAACGCTTCATAACCACAAATATTGATCATCCTATGTACTTTATGGCTAAATAACTATTGTCTGCACCTGTCATAGTTATTCAGTTAATTTACCACTTTTATTCAAAATAAACCAACTTATTAAATAAGACAGATTTTAAATAAATCAAATCAGTTGACTTTAGTCAACAAGATATTGAAAGTTTAATGCTAATCATTTCAAACTAACCAACCAAATAGGATTGATGGACTAGTCAATTTCGATCTAAATAAACTGTCCTATGCTGAGTTTCCTGCAAAGATATTCATGATTCCATGTTTCATGGATTCAGAAAACATGGATGCCATTCAGAAAAATGTTTTCGGTTGTGATCGTTTGAGCAAAATAGTTGGTCAACATCGACACGTAAGACACATATACATTCACAACCAGATGCATTCATAAGTATCTATTGCGTTGAACCTTCATTTTACTAAGATGTTTTCGATTACACTTTCAGCATTTTAATTCATCGATTCATGAATAAGTTAAGCCTGTAGAATTGTTTTCGAATGCCTAAATTTTAACTTTAAACTGCATTGTTCCCAGTATTATTAAAAAAATTTAATCTGAAAACTTTAACCACACAAATGAACAAGGAGTTCGATGAAATCTGTCACTTGGCTTACATCCCATTCGGAATTCATCAACTTGCTGTTTCTGTACATAAGTACAAATGTTTACACTACAACTCAAACTAACTATCTTTTGGTTTAAAATCCAACAATTTTCTAATACACTGTTCAGTTATAATAAACACTAATCTATCAATAATAATAATAATAATAATAATAATACTTTGTAGTATTTGAAGGGGTTCAATTGCAAGGTTATTAACAACATAAACCATAACTGACCTTAACTAATCAAATACAGTCTTAAAAATTTACAATATAACAGTCTAATAAATAATGTCTCTTATAAACTATAACTAAAAGATATTGCGAATTAGCTCTGAGTAGTTATATTCTAACTCTAATAGTTGATCAAATAAATTTTTCTCTAGATCTACTGATAAACTTTTGAACGGATTACCTTTTTCTTTTTTCATAATTATTCAATATTTTCTGTGTTCTGTTAACTAAGATAACTAAAAAATTGACCATGAGGCTTAAAATAAAATTTCCCAATGCACATTGTATCGAATGATAGCAAAACTATCTTTCAATTAAGAACTCACTATGTCTAAACGGGGTCATATAAGGTTGCTTTTGTCACTTTTAAAAATTATCCGTAGAACAATTCATGATTATACGCATTATGGTGTGTTTCTGAAATTAACTGAGTTCACAGTTTTTAGAAAACTGTCAAGTTATTTAAAAGGATTTATTCCTTGAATAGTGATTATTAGTATAGGAATAGTTTAACTACTATAATATGACAAGTAGAAATAAATCTGATTTTCCTAAGTAGAATATGAAAGATAAATGATAAACTTCCAATTTTGTAATGTGTCTGACAAATTTTCATCCAAGAAGAACAATAACAGTAGAATAAGAACATAAGCGCTATTGAAATATTCAAAACCGAAATCAATTGTATTGATTGTTCAACAAGAAATAAATTATGGACGTCGATCATATTTACACAGTTGTATCGGTTTAAATATGGCAATGATATAAATAAAGATTGATCGAAAGTAGTCAATAAAATTGAGCTCGTATAAATTATTCGTAATATTCTTTGATGGAAAAGTATAATGGTTCGTTTTCAGAGTAGTTTGAATACAAAATGATATCAACTAGAGTTTTAGTTGAAATAAAGAAATATTGAATTGCTAGCTAGCACTAGCTTGAAATTGTATAGTTGTGCGTAATACCGTTAGAAGACTAATTTATTTGTTCAGTTACTGTCAGTTGTTGAGTAAGAAAGCTCACTGACTTGATAGATTTCAATGGTTAATTTAGCAACAGTAAGTAAATTTTAATAAACCTGTAGATTCAATAACATGAAAATTCAATAGTCCTCCACACCTAGTTTTTCTATACCATAAATAAACCATTTTAATATTCCTCTCATATACAGAAAAATCAAAATTTGTAATTCACCAAGTTGAGTGTAGTTGTTTTTGACAGATTCATTTATGTTTAAAAAAAACAGTATGAACTTCACAATCAATGATAGTAGTTAATTTTTACACTAAAATGGTTTTGAAAAAAAGGAATTATTATTTAGTTTGATATATGTATGTGTATTAAATATATTCCTTACAAAACCAGTAACTCAAAAAAGATTTTTTTTACGATAATGAATGTTAAAAATAGACCCTAGATTTCTTGAATTCATTCCTAGCATTTATAAACTAGTTCAATATAGGTGAGTGATTGAGGAACGAATTCAAAAATTTTTGTTATTTGTAATGATCTACTTTTTCTTTTAATATGTCTAGTTTTAATAATCACGTTCACTTTTGGTCAATTCATTTATTTTCTAAAATCAATTTTATAAATTACTGGTACCTTGAACCACTATTTTACGATGAATTACTCGGATAAGATAAAAATGTGAACAAAAATCATACTCACTGTGACCTTATCAGGCCAATGAAATATTTCAAAGAAAATATAGATGTCTGATTTTTATCAGGTAAAGTAGCACAATTCGCAATAATCATTCAAATGAAACTGATTTGATACATTGGTATACCTGGCTTATCTATCTATGATCATTAATTTGGACAAGGCCGTATCCAGCTTTTGAGCAGCATTTCTATTTACTCAACGACCTCGTAAACACATACATCTGTCTCGAATTTTTTATTTAAACTCTGTACTGATTCGACAGTGGGTTTGTTAAATCAAATATATTCCTAATAAGAAACCTTGGTTTATTTTCCATTTCACGTTCTTCAGTCTCTGACTATTAAATCTTAACAGCATACTAATTTTTCTGTAGACAGGCAGATATATTTAAGGAGTTACTGTCGGTGCAGTTTGTTAGTTCCTAATCAACCTATTCTTCATACGAAACGGGATGCTAACTCTTTTGTACTGAATCCTTTTCAAATAAATTTGAGATTACTGTTGACTGGTTATAGATTGACACTCAATATTTCATTAGTACAAAATAAATCAAATAGGAAACTTATATTTCATTGGGTTCAAGTGGAAAGAAGTAAGGCCATGATGATTCTTCATAATTTTCATTTTTACTTAATTGTTTTAATGAATTTCTTGCCTCAGTGGAGTTTGTTTGGCACATCGGGTTACGTCATTTGTGTTGATAATCACCATATTAATATAGGAATTCAATAAATATTTACGAATATCTTCATGTAGCTTTACACATAGCTCCTCCGTAGAACAGAATAAACTTAATTATAGGTCACAGAAATTTTGATAACGAAATACTCAAAATATTTTAAAAATCTGTGAGATATCTAGGTTTTAAAAATGTCAATTATTAGTTTTTTGTCTCTAGGTTCTTGTGAGAAGGCATTCTATATTCAACCAAAAACCTAAATATGGTCGGATATGAAGATATTAGTAATTTTAGAATAAAAAATTGATTATTCTTTGATAACTAGTGGTACGTTTGGGATATTCCAATAATTAGAAATTAGAATATCTGGTGGTTTGTGACTAAGTACTAGCCACCACTGCTCAATGTTCATTTATCTCAAATTATCAAGTTTAAACTTGACAATCATCCAGTGATTGCTGGTTTACGATGACCTTTCAAATAATATCGGTTAACCGAATAAACTAAATTTGAATTTAGAATTATGCTTTTTATAAATTCACAAATATCTAAGTGATAAGCATACTGAATATGAAGAAATTGGATTAAGCCGTTTATTCATTTTATAACTCTTTAAAAATGGATTAATTCTGCGACAGACCTTAAATCAGTTTATTGGGAAATAATCAAATCTACAATCATTGTCATTAAAATAATAATTTGGTTAAGAACTGAATAGAAATTTATATTGTTATTCTAGTTAAATAACTTAAATGATTGGATATCGTGCTAAAGGATTATTTATAATAATATATCCATTGTTTATTCACACTTGCTTATTACTAAAATAAGGAAATTCTAGTTTATTTTAATCATGTTCGTTAGGTTTAGATCACTTGTTAGTTTATTCCAGAAGACATAAATACGATTTATTGAACAGTTTAACAGTACACTAGCAATATTATGTCTTTAAAACTTTTGAATACAGTTTGAGCATGTAGTTTGAGCATTGCTAACAAGGGAGCACCATACAGATGTTTCTTCTTCGGTTCTGCATTCTCAACAACGCATAGTCATGATTTCATGCGGGGTCATGAATGTGTACCATCCATCCCCGATGACGACAGATCATAGTTTTAAATTGTGTGGAGTCTGAGATATGTACAATAACATTTTATTTTAATAGTATGATAGTATAGAAGGTTCGATCGCTTAAATGATCCTGGTTTCATACTGCTAAGAAAGAGCAAAGAAGGATGAAAGAGCGTTAAATAATTATCACTTCCCAATGATTTTTCAATGGTTGTCAGCACACCAGAAAAATAATATCTCCACACCTATATTATCACCTCAATCTCTTCGACTTTACATTATTCTGCATTCGTTGATTATCACTGAATGTTGTGTCATTTTTGGAAGAGGTTCCAAAATACATTCTCTTCCTGTTACATTTAACCTAATCCTTTCCATTCAGAAATTGGCTGTAACCTGACAAGAGGAGATAATTTTCATGAAAGATAATCCTTTTAAAATGCAAAGTCGAATTGCATACTGATTGATCAATGTATAAACTCCAGAGACAATTAAACCTATTTTAATAATTAGGTTAGTGTTAATAAGAGTAGAGTAGGATTTTTCGAGCTGACGTAGGGTTAGCGGTACGAAATCAAATATCACTAAGTAAATTACTTTACAATGATTAATAAAGATATTGATTCAATCTTAAATAGTTCTAAGGATAAATAAATTGGTCTTTAAAGAACACTACATTTGTTAACCAAAAATTAATTTTATTCCAAATAAGTTACTACCGTCATGTAGTTAATCAAGTATCTCTCATACGTCAATGTAAAATCATTTACACTATTTCAAATCTATTCAGCTTACAAATTTTAAAATTGAATGACAACTAAAGTTTGTAATTGAATGTTCATAAATTATTCTCATGTTTATTTGATCATATTTAAGGCAAGTTAAAATAACACATTCTTTTTGAAGCGTATGTCAAAAATATAATTTTATTTATAACAAAAGACTTTACATTTGTAAACATATAAATATGCTTTAAGCTCTAAACAAAAAGTAATTCATTCCGCTTATTAAAGCGAAAAAACTATTAGTTAAGTGATCAGTGAGGATACGGTTTAATCTGACAAGGCTTAAAAAATAGATATATATTAATTGAAACAGAAACTCTGCAGCTAAGAAAATTCATGAATCAGTTACCCAAGTGTAGTTAAACGTTGTCCGATTCTTAACCAACAAATTATGTATTAAGTGGTCAATATTGCAGTAAATTTGTTACAATCATTGATCCAGAGGCTGAAATGACTGTTACAACTTTTCGTAACGTTGAAGACAAACGATTTCATAACGGCCGCAATACGAAGATGTAAACTTGAGAAATAATATTTATATTTTATAAAGATGGGAAATTGCGAAGATTTTTTAGACTAGACTAACTACGTTCTTTGGTTCATGAAAAATTATTTCATAAGACAGTCAACAATGTAGTTGTGAAATCATTTTTCTTCTAAGGAAAAAAGAACAATGAAAATGAGGTTATTTATTCTGTTTGCGTGTCAGTAAACTGTTTTAAGCATTTTCTTAAGTAATATGTCGAAAACCTCGTTTACTCTCAGAACTCTATTATTATCTAGTTTAAGTCAACTTATTGTGTTGTTCTGAGATTGAGTGACATAATTCATCATCATGAATGAAATTCACTAAGATTTGCAAATGTATTTTCAAGATAAATAGACTGTAATAACTTCCTACTTCATTTCATCATTTTTTTTCTAACATGATAGACATATTTTGGGGGATAATCATTCTGTCACCTGTGATAAATGTACTTCTATTACTACTACAGATGAGAAGAATAAACGTGAGAAACATCTTTTTACACAAATGTTAATAAAAATTTAGGTACCTGAATAAAAACTTATTGGTTCGCTTGCTTTGATTTGTTGGCATATACATATTCAACCACTCTAACTTACAAATCACGGTTGTTCTTTCTTCTATGTGCCTTCACATATATCTAAGTTGGAAAACATAGTGCAATGTGATGAGGTTGTTTACATGATGTTTCGGTTTTGGGTGAACCATGAGCTTTACTATTCAATAATAATAACCTTTGCTCCAGTTTACTTATTGTATACTTGTTCGGGTTTCTATAATTTCAGAGAAATGTTTTTAATTTTATAAATATTTAATGGTTCGTTTCAACAGCCGGTTAAAGTTACTTAATCTCTAAAAGAATTGTAACTAATAAGACAGACTGAATACTTTTGGAAGTACGTCTATGTAGTCATCATAATGATTAACCAAATGAATACTATGCTTTCATTTTATGAGTGAATTCCTCTTTTGTTTATTATGGTAACATTATGTAGAGTAGATGATGAAATAATTATTATAATTTATTTGGTTTGGATAGAAACGGCTAAGAATGTTACAGCTGAACTAATTATGATTTTTTGTAAAATTAATTACAGTGATCTAATTGCTTTCTATACTTTCATCATAAAAAATAGTTTCATAGTGAAGTGTATTGCAAGTGTATTGTAATGCTGCTATTAACGTTGAAATTGATAATAATTTTATTCCTAATGTGTTGAATTTTGTCAAAATCATTATTAGTAAGACTAAGTGTCAGATTTGATCTAAACTAACACTGTATTGTACAACATTTATTATTCTATCCTCGCCCAACTTAATATTATTGCGAAATAAAAATACCTCGTAATTAATATTCAGTCATATAAGTCATCCTATCCTAGGAAATAATGTATTGAGTGCGAGAAATTTACTGATTCCTTTAAATTTTATTTCCTCAATAGTTTTTGTTCTGTCCCTCTTTCTACTGGACTGTGTGATTATCGTTGTCACAAGGATGTTGTATGTTAGTTTTTCATCTATTTGAGTATACAATCCCGAGTTGTAGAATACTAGAATAAAACAGCTTACTACTATCTCATAGTTAATGACTGCTTTCGTCCAACTTCGAGATCAACAGGCTGGATTTCGTAAGGATCGATCGTGTACTGACCAAATCGCTACATTACGGATCATTGTGGAACAGTCAATTGAATGGAACTCACCACTCTACATCAACTTCATCGACTACGAGAAAACATTCGATAGCGTGGATAGGAAAACACTGTGGAGGCTTCTTCAACACTACAGTGAGCCTGAGAAAATAGTCAACATCATAAGGAATTCCTATGATGGATTCAACTGCAAAATCGTGCACGGAGATCAGCTGATAAACTCATTTGAGGTGAAGACCGGTGTCAAGCAAGGTTGCTTACTCTCACATTCATTCTTTCTCCTGTTGATCGACTGGATTATGAAGATGTCAACAACTGGAGGGAAGCACGGTATCCAATGGACAGCTAGGACGCAGCTGGACGATCTGGACTTCGCAGATGACCTGGCTCTTTCATCTCACACGCAACAACAAATGCAAGAGAAGACGACCAGTGTAGCAGCAGCCTCTGCAGCAGCAGATCTCAACATACATAAAGGAAAAAGCAAAATTCTCCAATGCAACACAACATGTATCAACTAAATCACTCTTGATGGAGATGCCATGGAGGACATTAACACCTTCACATATCTGGGCAGCATCATCGACAATCAAGGTGGATCCGATGCAGATGTGAGGGCACGGATTGGCAAAGCAAGGTCTGCATTTCCACAGTTGAAAAATATCTGGAACTCCAAACAACTTTCAATCAAAACCAAAATCAGGATTTTCAATACAAATGTGAAGACAGTTCTACTGTATGGAGCAGAAACATGGAGAACTACCAAAACCATCATCCAGAAGATACAAGTGTTTATTAACAGTTGTCTACGCAAAATACTTCGTATTCGTTGGCCAGACACGATCAGCAACAACGAACTGTGGGAGAGAACAAACCAGATTCCAGTGGAGGAGGAAATCAGGAAGAAGAGATGGAAGTGGATAGAACACACATTGCGGAAAGCACCTAACTGCATCACGAGACAAGCCCTCACATGGAACCGTCAAGGCAAAAGGAAAAGAGGAAGGCCAAGGAACACATTACGTCTAGAAATAGAGAATGATATGAGAGGAATGAACAAACATTGGACAGGACTGGAGAGGGAAGCCCAGGACAGAGTTGGTTGGAGAAAACTGGTGAGCGGCCTATGCTCCATTGGGGGTAACAGGCGTAAGTAAGTAAGTAAGTAAGTAATGACTGCTTTCAACCTGGAATCAGTTAAAAATGGTAATTACTCTCGCCTTACTTTATTTCATCAAATAATCTGAAGTAGTTCTTTGCGCACGTTCAGTAGTTCTGAATTTTTTTTTAAAACTATATATCGTTTCAGTTATTGTGTGATAAAATTCAATCAGTTTATTTTTTACATATCACTTTAAAACTTGGTGAATTCTATCTTTAAAAGGGAAAATTAACAGCCAAATTGATGATAACCCCAAGTGAAATAATATCTCATAGAACCATGACAAATATGTTATCAATAAGCTTTTATAATGTTCGCTAGTTTGATCAAATCATGAGGAAAGTTACTTATCATCCATGTTCAAAGAGAAAACTAAAGTATTTTTTTTAATTAAAAAATAACTGACGTTCCAAGTGTTTAGAAAACAACTTAACTATGCTGGGAATGATGTTACATACTATCTAAAAAAATGTTTTATCCCTTTTCCCAAAATATGCGTAGGCGATCCGCTTTCAA
This sequence comes from Schistosoma turkestanicum, assembly GCA_944470395.2. Taxonomy (NCBI): domain Eukaryota; kingdom Metazoa; phylum Platyhelminthes; class Trematoda; order Strigeidida; family Schistosomatidae; genus Schistosoma; species Schistosoma turkestanicum. The sequence continues at coordinate 51,445,054 of OX103971.1, forward strand.
TTGGTTATCGTTTGAAACTATATATATTAAAAACAATTGAAATAAGGTATAAAAAACATGAAATAATAAACTGATAAATACTTATTTCATTGACAAATATATTTAATAATAACAGAAATACTGGCCATCAGTTATCAGTGATACAAATTTCTTAAATTTCTTAACATAATTGTCAATATACGTAAGTTATTATGAACTAATTTCGCTGTAATTCAGTTTGAATATTATGTTATTTGACAAATAAATTACATTTATAGTGTGTGCATTAATTAGAATAAAAAAAACGAGATAGGATTTTTTGCAACTGTTAATCAGGTCTGAACAACAATGTAAATATTCTTCACGATTATTCCTTTGTTTTTGTGAATATAATCGAACACTGAATGGTGCCAAAGAAGTATTACGTTAGTGTAAGATGAAATCAGTGCAGACAGATCGACGCAAATCAATCAATCATAAGATTTTATAGATTCGTTAGTAACTAGCTTTACTCAATGGTTACTTGTGTGGCATTAAGACGTACAAATAAAAATTAACAAAGTTGATATTTAACAGTGATAATTTTTGTATTTTAAATCGTATAATTTATGAGAAAAACAAATTAAAATTACCTGTTGACATGAATTCAAAGAAATAGAGTGTTAGAATAAACTATTTAACCAGGATTTGACGAATGGCGTACTGTAAATCTAATGTTTTATAGAAGGTAAAAACATTTGCTAAAACATATACGGTCAATTCGTCACTAATGAGAAAAGATTTTAAAATGAAAAGTTTCTATTTAAGCAGTAAAAAAGTGTAAAAAATTGAATGTTAAAAAATATTGTAGCTTTTTGAGCATAGTTTACATGAGATATAAACTGTAAAACATATATTTTGCATTTCAAAATATAATTTGTTAAAATACCAGATTTTCTTATTGACTAATGAATAAAAAAATGATCATTGCTACAATAAATGTTACATGAAAACATATACGTAGTGGTTTACTCTTAATCTTTTCGTCATGTAAATTTTACACTTTGAAGTTAATTACAATGGTAATGTGAACAAATTTGAACAATCATTTGTTAGGGACGATGTTTAAAAGTATATTGAACATGAAAATACACTGAGTAATGATGTATTACTATAGTCAACAAATTAAACTAAATTGTAATTTCAACAGAATGAAATTAGAACAAACTGAATTCTTTCAATGAATCACAATATGCCTTTTTTTCAAATTTTAATGTCAACATTTTCTTCAGTTTGTTTATGTTAATTTTTATCTTGTTAATTCTTTGCAATAAGTAATGTTGAAATGATAAGAAGTCATTTGTTCTCATTGGCAAAATGCATGTAAATTTACTAATTTTCATGCTTAGCAAGATATAGAAAAAAACAGGCATCGATGCATAAAAACAAAATTTTTTTCCCAAATAAAGAGAACTTTTTTGACAATTTTATGAATGAAACTGTACAGTCACTTACATGAGCGAAATCTTAAACAAGATTGATCAACTTGTGGAATGAAGAAAAAAAGTACATAAACTTATCAGAATGTTTGTTTCATATTCAGCGACTGAAAGCTAAGTCATCCAATGATTGAGAAAGTCTTCAAGGTTCTCTCTCATGGTAACTAGAATAATATCATTGAGTCGCTATACACTTGAAAATGAAATATTGCAAACAGTTTGAAGGAAAGCAGAATAATTCAATTTGGTTCAAAAGTTTAACAGTACGGAAGGGAAGAAACTGGAGTTTTAAGACCCACACTTTGGGACGGATATTTACATACATTTAAATGAAACTACTGAAAAAAACTTTTTCTTGAACACATTCTAGTATTCTTACTATTGGTAGTCTATGTTTTCAGTGGTTGTCATAAACATCTCATTGTTTAGCTGATACGTAACAGTTGGTAAAATTAAATCCAATTCAGAATAAAATAACAAATACGCTTAAGAATTTCGATTTATCTCCCTCTAGAAACTGAAATCTGCTAGGTCATTTATTATTGCCATTTATTCAAGATGATTTTTTGGCGGAGTCAGACAAAAGAGAATGACCTCCAGTTTCTGCCTTCTTTCATTGCACCATTGTTTAACTTGACAAACGCGATAAATTCAAAATAAAACATAAAACCATAGATATTTTCTGATAACGATATAAATTCAGCTTTAAAATAAGTAAACAATTCGTGGTTGAACATATTGCTTATGAAAGCAATATTTAGTAGCATCTAAGACACTTCATAATTTAGCAGTAACTTTTCTCTTTAAAGTTGTATATAGTAAATAAAGCAACAGTGTGTGTGAAAACATTATACACTGATGATAAGTGAATTTCTTATATGAGTAAAATTACTGACAGAAATGTTGACTACTGAATTTACGTTTGTCCCTAGATATCATACTATATATATATATATATATATATATATATATATATATATATAATAGGCTATATGTTTGTTTCCAGTTTTATGTGTATGGCCTGAACACTATTGCATTTGACATGACCGTGTAACTTGAGCCATTAATCAAATAATGCAACATCATTATTGGTTATTGAACCGTGTTGAAAGAACCGGTTAGCCAAATCATTATTCACTTATACAGTTACATTGGTAATGTAACTGTTTCAGCCATTTGCTATTCAGTGTTTTGTTTATTAGGCATCCAGATTTTAATTACAATACTGTAAGAAAACTGAAAAATAACTGAATGTTTCATTCATTATTTTCAAAAGTATTTATTACACAATTTATTGCTTAAACATACACTAAGTAAAAGTTCTACATGATGAAAACATTTTGATTTTAGGCAAAAATAAAAATTTTGTCTTTTTGTGTCATTGAACTTACTATTTTGTTTAACTTTACTGCACCTAATTCAATCCATTAGGTATGTAAAGAAAAAACGATAGTTATCTACTACACACTAACTACTGATTTCATTATTGTTAACAATGATACAGCAAATTAAAATAAATTTATAGGAAATTAATGTACTCGACAATCTGAAGAAAGCCACACCTATTTTCTAATAATTAGCAAAGTCACTAACGTATAATTTCATGTGAATAAAATTTATTGAGTTAGTTTTAAAAAAAAGAAAACAGATTTTTAGTAGTAACATATTTCAATATTGGTTAATTAGTCTTAAAGATAAACATATATTTTTAGAGTGATTTTTTGAACAAGTACAACTAAGGTACAGTATTTTCTATTGAACAATTTATGCTCAACGAAACATTTTTATCTCATCAACAAATTCATGGTTTTTGTTAATTTAAATTAAAACGACAGATGTATCATCAGTCCTTTTTACAACTGTCCTTGATATCCCAGTATACACAGATATACAAACTGACAACTGAATAAACGTGAAAATATAAATGTTCGTCAAATTAGATCATGCCACATGAATCCGAGTTTATTCATTTATAAAAGTTGGTTGACATAAAATCAATAAACTGACACATATTTAAGTATCAACAATTCGTTTACTGCACTAAATTATGTGCCAAAAGCAGGTCATCTATTTTCTGTTGTATAGATGATATCAAGTTATATTTTTCCATATTCATCTTAGTACATCCGTGATAAACAAATTACTGAAGCGTTCATAAGAACTGAGTTAAATAATGTTATGTATAGTGATAAATACGTTTGTTAATAAATAAGTGTCATTTTCGACAAATGCATAGTTAAGAAGCGATGCATAAACTTTTCATTAATAATAATAAAAAGAAAAATTACAGTTTTACAAATGAACAATCAGTTCTGTTATTCGCAATCTTTCCTTTTCAATTCAAACAAAAGTTATCTTGTAGAAATACTCTCATTGATTGGTTTGCCTTTTTACAAAATTTTATAACTGAATAGTCAACTTGAACACATTAATCATTGCAAAGTTACAATTTGAATCAAAAACATTTGTTTGTTGTTAATTTAACAACTTTAGATTTGCTTTTTTTTACAGAAGAAGAGGAATATTACTGTTTAAAATAAGTTCTAATTTCAAACAAATATATACTCTATATCTGGTATTCAATTGTACATATTGAACACTAAGTTTCCGTTAACAAAACATCGGAAATGGTTAGAAATATTTGATTCGAAACTTTTATTGATATAAATGATAAATATTGTAACGGTACGATATTGGCAATAAAATCTGCATTAGATCAAAAAAAAGAACATCTATGATTTGAAGTTTATGACTGATGTTATTACAGCACTAAAGATGTTTAAAGTAATGTCGTGGATGCACATTACTAAAGAGTCCCATACTAGGATAAAAGGGTCGTCTAGTGCTTCCGGATTTCGACGGTTATCTGATTTAGATCGATTCATGATTTCAATGAAATTCAACAATTTTCATAACTCATACTGACAAAAACAAAATATTTCTTAATTTGATTACTAATCGAAATATTTGTGATTCGAAGAAAATCCCGTATGACAACAAAAATAAAATTCATTACAAAATGATCAATTTATTATTTTTCAATACATTTAATCCACAAAATTCGTCTTCCCTGATAAGTCGAAAAATCAGTTCCTCTGAAAAAGTACATATAATATTTTGCTGCTAAAATCACTTCAACCAAACACGAAGTTCTTGTTCTGTCTTACTTTACAAAGATTTATCGAACTTATTTTAAATGCGATACGGTTTCAAGGGAGCGGTCAAATCGATCTCAGGTTACTAAGTCATTAAGAATATACAACATTCAGTAAAATTATAATCTCTTCAGTTTATCAAGTTACTCATGATTATTCAGTTTTTGTTAAAAAAAAACGTGTATAATGTTTTCTACACCACTTTCATACTTTTTTTATTTGAAAAATGCCCAACGTCTAATTTAAAAGTACACTTCATATAACTGTTTTATTATATCCTTTCAAAAATCTCTTTTGGAAGCAATATTTGTTATTAATTCATTATTGTCTCAAGTGAGAATTTCGTTACATTCCAACATAAATCAAGAAAGATATTTATCCAAAGTACATAATATTTTATTTTTTTAATCTGCCACTAGAGTTAAACAAACCAGTATATTAATTTATTCAAACAAAATATTTTTTAATGGTTAACTTTTTAATTTTCAATAAAAACCGGTAATTATGTTCACGTTAAACGGCGACCAAAACAACAAACCCAGTTTTCATTTAGGGCTAATAAATAAAAGGATTTGGATAATTTCCATGTAAGAAATAAGTTTAATACAGTTGCAGTACATTCTGTTTTGAAAATTGTAGTCATTTTAGCGAATCGTGTTTAAAATACATAACTTATTGTATTTAGTTCGTTTACAAGAACCGAATTCCTTTTCGAGCATTTAATCATATTTATTCGAAATTCTTCAAATGTTTGTAAATATTCATCGTTTTATGGAGTTGAATCAAAATGTTATAGAACATTGGAAACGAAATTTCACTTCGCTCTCAGATAAATTCATTTTTGCTATTGGTGATAAATATTGTGATTTATGCGTAAAGATGTTAAGTGATCTGTCTTTAAATCAACAAAGTAATGATCATTTAGGTAATTTGTCCTTTTGTTTCATTAAATCTTCATAAATATTGTCGTATTACGTTTCTTGTCAATACTGAATCGAATATTTTGATTTGATTTGATGTGATCTATTAAAAATAAACACTTTAAACATACTTCTTACACAGAAATTTATGGATTATTTAGAAGTCATAAAAGACTTTTTATTTAACCACTAGTTGATATAAAGCAAAATAGATTATGACAGTGTCATTGATGCGACTTTTCCTTTTTTTTTTTCTCTTTACATACTCCACTTAGTATCTCATTTAACTTTTTAACAATACAGTTGAAGAGCGAAAATAATATCAGTTAAGGTTACATGATTTATAAATAGTAATTCTCAAATGGAATATCCAATTGACAGTACTAAAATTTTTTCCACTTTCATTGTTCACTTGAAAATAGTGTTGATGTGAAAACCAGCAATTTATTTGATATACATTGTTAGTAATATTTGTCAAAAAATTGATGTGATTTGAAAAGCCTTTGATATTTAGAATAAAACCATTCGATAGCCATTTCATCATAGTTTACCTAACATCAAACAATTTATAGCCAACAGTTTTAAACACATTTGCGTAGGATAACATAAATTTGGACTATTTATTTAGATTCTGTTTATGATTTGTATATAAATTGACTTGAAATGTAGCGTGGTTAGCATACATGCCCGGAATTCTCCTCATCGATTAAACTAGTTACGATTTCTGAAGAGAACTATAAAAATTTCATCTCGATAACTATGAAGACTGTGTACTCAAACGTTTCCGGTGCTAAGTTTCTAACTGCAGGAATATTGCAACTAACGTTCATGTTTTGGAAATGTTCAACGAGAATAATCATAAATGCTTACTGCGTTCATTCACACTTTAGTTTCTGCAAAGGTAAATTGTAAATGCGTAGGATGGGAAATTGTTGTAATTTTTAAAAATAGTGCTACGAATTCATTTATATGGTAAAAATTATAATTTTGAATAAAAATATTATCTTGAAGTCAGTGTGAATAAAGATTTTGTCAGAATAACATGAATGGTAACTTATTTCATTTGATTCTAATTGACTGGCTACCTTTATCATACAATTATTGTTCGCTCCTGGACTACAATGCAGTACGTGAGGTTCTGTGGCAGTGTCTGTCATTGAAAGGTGTACCAAAGAAGTACATTAACCTTATACAAGCACTCTACTCGAACACCACTGGTCGGGTGAGAGCATATGGCGAACTGTCATCTGAATTCTCTACTTCAAGTGGTGTCCGTCAGGGCTGTCCACTTTCTCCATTCTTGTTCAACTTTGTCGTAGACATCCTCTTAGAGTTAACATTAAGCTCGTCAGATTTTTCAGGGGTTGACCTTCTACCAGGAAAGTCGCTTACTGATCTAGAATATGCCGATGACATAGTTCTATTCGGTGAAGACGCTGACAAAATGCAGAGTCTTCTGACTACCATAAGCAACAATGCGAGCATGTTCGGGATGCGGTTTTCCCCCTCGAAATGCAAAATGTTGCTTCAAGACTGGGTTGCATCGGCACCTGAACTAGTGATAGGGAGTGAAGTAGTCGAGCGTGTAGATCACTTCACTTATCTTGGGAGTCTCATCAGTGCTGACGGTCTGGTGACTGACGAAATCTCAGCTCGGATACAGAAAGCTCGATTGGCTTTTGCCAACCTGCGTCAACTATGGCGTAGGCGTGATATCCGTTCGCTAACCAAAGGGCGGGTGTACTGCGCAGCAGTTCGTTCCGTTCTCTTATATGGCTGTGAAACATGGCCGTTAAGAGTAGAAGATGTTCGTAGGTTACTAGTATTCGATCATAGATGTTTAAGGAGAATTGCTCGTATATCGTGGGACAGCCGAGTAAGCAATGCTGTCGTTAGGAAACGAGTACTAGGTAAGGATGGCAGATCAATCGATGAAGTGGTGAAACTTCATCAGTTGAGGTGGTTGGGACATGTGTTACGTATGCCTAACCACCGACTGCCTCGACGAGCTATGTTTTGTGGTGTAGGAGTAGGTTGGAAGAAAGCTAGGGGCGGCCAGACCAAAACATGGCACAAATCCATGAAGTCACTGACAAGTGGACTGAGTCATGTTGGTAGATGTAGACTACCTGGTTGGGGTCCGCGAGACGAAAGTCATCAATGGTTAGAGACCTTGAACGACATGGCTCAAAATCGTTTGCAATGGCGCAGGTGAATCCATTCTTTGAGCTCTCTCAAATCCTAATCTTCTGGAATCGTCAGCACCTCTACTTTTGTCTTTCTAACCTTATCTCACTGAATTATATTTTTTTTAAATAATATCTTAAACGCTAGTCTTCTTTATTATAACATTAATACATCTACCATCTTTATCACTATGGGATTTGATTTGACATTTGCGTCTCTGTGCTAATAATGTGGTATGGCAACATGAACTTATGTACATACGTACGAAGTTCTACGTTGCAACTGACTGACTGACAATGCAGTACCATTAACTTCAGTGAGACGATCCAGATAACCTATACATGAATTAAGAACCTGTGTTCATCACGCAAACTAGTAGCTTGAAGGATAACGTAATGGAGTTTGAAACCACTAATACTGGATTAGAGCTCATAAATAAACATCAAATCTGTAATGCAGCTAACGAGCCCCGAATAGGACAAAAGGCGCGTCCTGCACTCCACAGCAAGCCACTAACCATCGATCTTTGCCATGCTTGTGACTTGATGACGATATCTCGGCCATCCACATGGGAGTACACATGAAAATACATAGTAAGCATTTACTGTTCTATAAACAACAGTGGAACGATTCAAACCATATATATATATATATATATATATATATATATATATATATATATATATATATATATATATATATATATATATATATATATATATATATATATATATATATATATATATATATATATATATATATATATATATATATATATATATGCATAATATTTACTCTTAATTTATTTGGAGTGAATTTTATTGTTGTCACCTGTTGTTCCAATTTTCTGTGTTTCGTTATTGAATATCGTAAATTTGATTTAGATCTATTTGTTTTTCGTATTAGTTGCATTTACCATAAACATCAAGTAATCATATGCTTAACTAACACTATCTTTAGGCTAAGTATACTTTAGGAATGTCCTATGATTGAATTTCATTCTTTCTCTACATATATATATATTATATATATTAGGTTGTTCATTCATTTATGGCATTTCAAGTATTTAAAATCGCTACCAAATAATTTTAAGATTTTTCAACCTAAAAGCATCCTTACTCTCTATCATTAACTTCATTATTGTTCTTTGATGTTAAAACACGTATTAATACTTTTTGTTAATATTTACGTATAGACAAGTGACAATTTTATTTTGAAGTATTAACTGATCTGTTTAATTTTTTAGATTCATCTACTTATAAATTAAAACTTCACTTTCCTCTATTTTTGTCTCATCAGCACAATTTTTTGAATTTTTATCCAGTAAAATATCATTGAATTTGTTGCGGTTTAAATAAGAAAGGATTTTTTTGTTCACTCAACATCTTGTCACACTACTGTTAAGTAAAGATAAATGAAATCTTTTTTTCCATGCTCTCGAAAAATGCATAATAATTGCCATTCTAATGCTTTTAAAGCATTGAATAGGGTAGTATGTTTAATCGATCATTTTAAAATAATGAATAGTATGAACATAGAATGAAATCAGTTGAAGATTTGTTAGAAACTAAGATTTGTTGTTACAATCAGTAGATCTTCGTCAAAAAAGTACGACAAGAGATCAAAATCATAACTTGTAGATTTTTTTTCCAGAACAGTGACGTTTATTCATGCAAATCAAATCCAATTTTTTCCATCAACCAATAAATGATGAAGAGTGATTAGAGTTCAGTATAATCAGTAGACCACTGGTTTCCTGAAATGTCATTGATTCAATCAATCTTTTTATGATTCACGCCGATGAAATTTATCTTCTACCCTTGAAAGTGTGGATTCAGTATACTGAATGAAATTGGTAATATTGCAATAAATTGATTCTTATGCAAGTTTTTCAGGATATTCACTACTCTATTACTAAGAGTAATTAATAACTTGAAACAATACAAATGTACTGTATGTATTGATTGGACTGAATCATTTAATAACATATAACTTTTACCTAGCGGTAGGCGTACCAATCAATTTTTTGAACAATCAATGCTGAATGTAAGCGTTTTTTGTTCGAAAAAATCAAAAACATTCAATTATTATTGCATTAACAATGAACTTTAAAAAAATAAACCAAATTTTCACTATTCAAACATTTAAGTGTCTATATTTTCGATCTTTTCAAACGTAAACATTTAATGATAAAACAATATATTTCTTGACATGCATTATAGAGATTGTTGTTTCATATTTAAATCATGAAATAATTGTTGTTAGAACACCATTAGAAACCTTCAAGCAGTGAACTTCCGTTTCATCTTGGTATGAGACTCATCAGCTAAGAGCAGCTACGACACTTACTCGCAGGAATCCAACGGAGAACCTATCGTTATTTGTGCAAGAAATTATTTATCCACACACGTCTGTAAAGCAACACGTTTAGAATTAGATGGATCCAGTTAATAAGCTCTAAATAGAATGAAATGTTTGTTCTTGATTTGACTACTAACCATAATCCAAATACACTAATGACTTGTAACTAAAGTCATTTTCTTAATAATTTGTTCAAGATCCACAAGTATCAGTAGCCATTGATCTTTGAAATCCACAAAAGCAATTTAAAAACCCCTACATAAAACTAAAACATCGTTTTATATGGATGAAAACTTGATAATCGGTCAGGATAATGAAATAGAAGTATCACAAAATTGTTATTTGAGGAAGATAAAGCCAAGAAATACATTCAACCATTCAACTGCAAATAAACAATCATTTTCAATTTGATAAACCATTTTATATCAACCAAGGTTGCTAATTTTTGTTAAGATTTCGTCAACAAAATGATCATAATCTGTTTCACATGTAACATCATGTCAATAGGATAAACAGAAAATTAACTAATTTAATTTCTATTGTGTGTGTAGAGCATATTATTAAAATGATCACAAACTGAAAACATGATCAATTTTTAACACCATTCAAAATCATGGTTATCTAATACAAAATATCACGCAAAACTGCTACATGTTGCAGAAAGCATATTTGGTTTTTTAATTACAACATTTAATCCGTCTCAAAAAAATCTTGTTTTGCTAAAAATTCAACTCATGTTATCAGTAGTGTAAGTTCGAAAGCAGTTCTACATTCTGATTCATTTACAAGCGAGTTTGGTGGTTATTGCTGAACTAGTGGTCATCATGTACAAATTTATTGATGTTTAGAGATCAATTAGATTTTAGCGATCATTTGGCTTTCACATTTGAAGATGTGGTTTGTTGTTGGTATGTTCGACTTCTGAGCCTCAAATAGAATAAAATAGGTGCAACAAATTCTAAGGCTGACCACATTTTAATTATACTAAAGTGGAAATAAAATATATACTAAACTGTTTTGAGACAATTAATATTTATGCCCATTTTCTCAAAAAATTCAATCACTAATGACTTTCTAGTTTATGTATTCAAAAAATCTTTTATGTGAAACACGTTATTAGCAATGTACACGATAACAGACCTTTTTACATAGTACAGATGTACAAATATGCTACCTATGGAACATGGTCCAATGACCCTATTTCTTTGCTTAGATATCTTTATACAGACAGACTATAAAATCTGTAGAGTTAGTGATATGTACATACCATATAAGAGTACTCATCTGATGAGTATCTTTATGCACAGTGTTTTGCTTTGAGAATCAGTGAACAGATTATAAACCCTTTTAATATGTTAATTCATGTTCTTTATTAGAAAAGACCGGGACTTCTAACTGTCGACTAACATTAGATTTATCACACTAATAATAAATTATTTGTGGGAAATTCGAAAATAATAATAGTTTTACTGTAGAAATACTTTCATGGCTTAACAGTACTTTCATTTTTGGCCTACCGAAATTTTCACTGTACCTAAAAGTACTGTGAGGGTCATTAAAACTACGTTAGGCCACTGAAATTTTCATTCAACAAATTCCTAAACATGGATCACAAATTATTTCAAAAACTATCTCAAATTTTTTTTATCTCTCTCTGGAATATTTATCTAAAAACTCATAGTATATATTTATTGAATTATCTTTCAACTTGCGTAACATTCGAAAGACATAATGTCTAAAATATTGTACAAGTGAATTTAAGATAGTGCTTTCCGATATTCGCCCAAAGTCAATGTCGTTTCTAAAATGTTGGAGTATATGTCCAATTAGATCAATGCATTCTAAATCAAACATTTATTGAACATTTACGAATTGACGGTACAGCCTTTGTGTGCACCGCAATCATTACTTATGTATAAATTTACAAGGAGTACAGTTACAGAAATCTAACACACTTCGGAAGTAATTCTTTCAGTTAAAATCTGACATCATGTAAACAACTACTAAAATCCAGATAAAATTATACATTTAATAAAGAATCCTCTGTATCACAAACCATTGGACACAGGTAGGACAACTGAGACTAGATTCATGGGAACTGCTGTTATACTCTGGTCATGAAGAGGAAAATGCTTCACATACACAAGGAGTTGCATTGATGCTGTCCAAACATGCACAAAAGGCACTAATAGGATGGGTATCTCATGGACCCAGGATCATTAAAGCATCCTTCAAAACAAAGAAACAGGACATTACAATGAACGTCATCCAATATTATGCACCTACCAACGACTACAATGATGACGTTAAAGATCAACTCTACGAGAGGCTGCAGTCAATCGTCGAGAAATGCTCATCAAATGATTTGAAGATTCTTATGGGAGACCTAAATGCCAAGGTTGGCATGGACAACACTGGATATGAAGACATCATTGGACGACATGGACTGGAAGGAAGGAACGAAAATGGTGAGAGATTTGCAAACCTATGTGCCTTCAACAAACTGGTCATCGGTGGCACAATATTCCCACACAAACGCATACACAAAGCTACATGGATTTCACCGGATCACAATACTCAAAACTGAATTGACCATATCTGTATCAACAAAACGTTCAGAAGGACTATGGAGGATGTGAGAACCCGGAGAGGAGCTGATATAGCCTCAGATCACCACTTGCTGATCGCCAAAATGAAACTGAAACTAAAGAAGCACTGGACAACGGGGCAGACAACGTCACAGAAGTTTAATACCGTAAAACTCAACGAATTCAAGATAGCCCTCACAAATAAGTTCCAGGACTTGCAGGATCTACTCAATGGAGAGGAAACAAGCTTGGAGAAAAATCGGAAAGGGGTCAAAGAGGCAATCACTTCAACATGTCAGGAAGTTCTGGGAAACACAAAAAACACTCTCACAAGGAATGGATCTCTGTTGGTACTCTTGAAAAAATTGGAGAATGGAGGAACAAGAGGGCAGCAATCAATGTCAGCCGAACAAGAGCAGAGAAAGTTACCGCACAAGCTGCATACACAGAAGCAAACAGACAAGTGAAGAAGAGCATCAGAGCTGGCAAACGAAAATATGTGGAAGATCTAGCAATGACGGCGGAAAAGGCTGCAAGCGAAGGAAACATGAGACAATTGGACGATACAACAAAGCGGCTCGCTGGAAACCATTGTAAACCAGAACGACCAGTGAAAAGCAAGGAAGGCAAAGAAATCAGCAACGTTGAAGAACAGCGAAGCGGGTGGTTAGAACACTTTAATGAACTCTTGAATCGACCAGCTCCACTGAACTCACCCGACAACGAAGCAGCATCTATGGACTTCCCAATCGATGTTGGAGCACCTACAATTAAAGAGATCCGTATGGCCATCAGACAAATCAAGAGCGGCAAAGCAGCAGGACCAGACAACATTCCAGCAGAGGCAATGAAAGCAGATGTGGAAGAAACTGCAAAAGTACTTCGCATTCTCTTCAACAAGATTTGGGATGAGGAACAAGTACCACCAAACTGGAAAGAAGGATTCATCATCGAAATACCAAAGAGAGGCGATCTCAGCAAGTGTGAGAACTACAAAGGCATCACTCTTCTCTCAATACCAGGCAAAGTCTTCAACAGGGTATTGTTAAACAGAATGAAGGACTTCGTAGACGACCAACTTCGAGATCAACAGGCTGGATTTCGTAAAGATCGATCATGTACTGACCAAATTGCTACATCACGGATCATTGTGGAACAGTCAATTGAATGGAACTCACCACTCTACATCAACTTCATCGACTACGAGAAAGCATTCGATAGCGTGGACAGGAAAACACTGTAGAGGCTTCTTCGACACTACAATGAGCCTGGGAAAATAGTTAACATCATACGGAATTCTTATGATAGATTAAACTGCAAAATCGTGCACGGAGATCAGCTGATAAACTCACTTAAGGTGAAGACCGGTGTGAGGCAAGGTTGCTTCCTCTCACATTCATTCTTTCTCCTGTTGATCAACTGGATTATGAAGACGTCAACATCTGGAGGGAAGCACGGTATCAACTGGACAGTAAGGACGCAGCTGGACGATCTAGACTTCGCAGATGACCTGGCTCTTCTATCGCACACTCAACAACAAATGCAAGAGAAGACGACCAGTGTAGCAGCAGTCTCTGCAGTAGTAGGTCTCAACATACATAAAGGAAAAAGCAAAATTCTCTGATGCAACACGACATGCACAAACCAAATCACTCTTGATGGAGATGCTTTGGAGGAAATTAACACCTTTACATATCTTGGCAGCATCATCGACGAGAAAGGTGGATCGGATGCAGATGTGAGGGTGCGGATTGGCAAAACAAGGGCTGCATTTTTACAGTTGTAAAATATCTGGAACTCCAAACAACTTTCAATCAAAACCAAAATCAGGATTTTCAATACAAATGTGAAGACAGTTCTACTGTATGGAGCGGAAACATGGAGAACTACCAAAACCATCATTCAGAAGATACAAGTGTTTATTAACAGTTGTCTACGCAAAATACTTCGTATTCGTTGGCCAGACACGATCAGCAACAACGAACTGTGGGAGAAAACAAACCAGATTCCAGTACAGGAGGAAATCAGGAAGAAGAGATGGAAGTGGATAGAACACACACTACGAAAAGCACCTAACTGCGTCACTAGACAAGCCCTCACATGGAACCCTCAAGGTAAAAGGAAAAGAGGAAGGCCAAGGAACACACTACGCCTTGAAATAGAGAAAGATATGAGAGGAATGAACAAACATTGGACAGAACTGGAGAGGGAAGCCCAGGACAGAGTTGGTTGGAGAAAACTGGTGAGCGGCCTATGCTCCATTGGGGGTAACGGGCGTAAGTAAGTAAGTGTATCACAAACGAATTCATGTGGAATATGTCAATTCGTGAATTCTTAATGAATCATTCGACGTCATATTTGCCGAAAAATATGAAGTTTCTAATGTTAAGTGAAAGAGGGCTTAGAAATCTCTAAACGGAAGCATAAACAATGTTTTATGGATAATGTCAGTTTGAGATGAACCTTGCTCTGTCAAAAATAATCACACAGGGAAAAACAGCTAAATATTTACTAAAAAATATGTAAAAAAAATAGTATTGCAAAGATCTTATACTACTTGATGTCATCAAAAGCCCTATCTTTATCTTTCTGACGTTCAAGGTAGACGTTATTTCATAGAGGACATGAAAAAAAACAGGTCAATCACAAAAACGAAACTTTGCTGGTACTCAACTAAATCCTCTTATTCAACACTGAATACTCGTCAATGTTGTTGACTTTTGCTAAGTAGCTTTTTTATAAACCAATTACTATTTGTTGATCACTATAGTAACTTACAGACAAACCACATGAGAATAAGAACAAATTAAAATAAACAAGAACTTAAATTCATTTCGGTTTTGATTGCTTTTGATTGCTTACTAATTGACAGGGTTGTTAAGGCATAAACAATTCAGTTATTCATCATTTTCTAATTCATATTCAATCAGTCAACTACATTTAAATGTGTAATAATCAAACTGTTTGAAATATGGTTTCATTTATTTACTAAAATAAAATTTATTAATAATTCCCAGTTGATTCTTTGTTGTTATGATCATTATAATTATTATTATGTTTGTGATTGTTTATTTTCTTCTGTCATTAGTCATTCAAAAACATTAGACAAACCTTCGTACACTCAGTAAACGAGTCGACTTTCTTTCTCTTTATTCAAAAGTTGGAAAAATTCGTGCAATAAACACGATTTTAATATTCCTTATAATAGTCTTTGTAACCGTGAAATCATTTCTACAGTGAATTTGGCTACAACAACGTAAATGGAATGTTCATTTCAAGTTAGAGATTGATAATCAAATATAATTAGATATTCATGAGGTTATAAAATAACTCGTTTGCTTAAGTGATGGTTGTTATTGTTTATTTCACTTTATGCAGTTCATTAATGTTGCGGTAGCATGTTTACGTTGATTTCAAATTGTTGAGATAAACAACTTCAATACACTTGAAATTCACTTTGGTCGAATACTTTTTTATTGCATCATTCAGTTAACGAGATTACTAACTTAGGTATGCTTTTCAAATGTATATTTTAACTTAGTCAAGAAATATGTTAAGCCAAGTTTTATAACTGACCATAGAGTTAACTTTCACGAAGTTCTTTTAATGAACCAGTTTACTTTAAAAGCAATATTTACTAGTAGAAAAAAACGGTATCACCGAGAATAGTATTTGTAAGTTAGAAAATTCTGAATGAGTTTGTAATTACTTGAAACGAAGTGTAATTAATGTGCCGAAGTTATAATTAAAGTATTTTTATTTAATTGACATGGAAATTCATGATATTTGATCTAAACCAGGATTTTTAATTGCATATGATTTAAATTTATAATTTTTTATCATAGAGTCACGCAGATCATTAACTTTCATTTTGGTGGTCTAAGAATGATCGATTCCTGAGTTTAGTGAAACTCAACAATCTCCACAACCCTATAATGAAAATTATCCTGTGCTCACTAGAGACTAGCTTCGTGGGGAAATTCTCGGAGTTCAAGTGACTGATGTAGTCCAACCCTGTCAGGTGTTGGCAATAACCATCGAAGACAATATGTGAGGTTGCGCAAAATATTAGGTTGATCAAAGTAAGACATTAACGCCATCAGATGCCAGTTCACTGGTCTAGAGGCCAAGTGTTCACGCGTAAAACCGTAGGTCCTGCGTTGGATTCCTGCTACTGAGTGTCATGGATGCCCATTGGTAATGAGTCCCACACTAGAACGAAATGGCCGTTCCGTACTTAAAGGTTTCTAAAATCGGTTGATTCTTCATTTTAATAAGCTTATACGGTTAGGAGAAATAAAAAATAATGTTGTATGATAAATCTTTCTTTCTTAAAAAAGCTAACTTAAGTTTAATATAATAAATGTCCGATGATTCTGACTGCATTACAAGTTAAATTTACCAAGAACGTTCTAAGCACTTTTACTTAACCAATCCTTAGGACGATGTTCTTATTCATAGATGAGATCATATTCTGGCTTAATTTATTCTTTTGACGGTAACTAGTTTATAGTGTCCACTGTATTATACAAATATTCTAGAACTTCACCTTCATGAAAATATAATTTATGCTCTATATTAGAGAGAAATCGCCACTTTGAGGCACCTTATCTAATTCTCAAATATCTTGTAGTTTTAACTGTTGGATCTAGAGCTGAAAACTTTACTGTACATTTGGAAACCATTCAGTTCTACCACATTTGCTCTTGTGTGTGGTGCAGCCGAATCGATGCAAAAAAATAATAAACCTTCCAGAGAGAAAAGATTGAAAACTTCGTTTGTAAAATTGACGAAAAAGTAATAAAACCAGTTGTGTATCATCTTGATCTTCTATTAGTTATTTTAATTCCTACTCAATATTATAAAATATTAAAGAAAATTCCTTTAAATATACGTATATGTTTTAGTTATCTTTCCTCCTATATACTCTGTCTGAATCAATAATTATGAGGAGCGTTTTTCAAAACTCATCACTTTATCAAGCTTTAAAGTTGAAGATGATGAACGACCAGTTGATTATTAAACATCAATGATGCGAAATTATTTCTAGTTTATTTTGGATTTATTAAAACTATAGCCGCCAATAAATGCACCAGGAAAATCTACTCGTAAACTTCGAAACTCAAATCAATTTTTTCATAAAATAAACTTTCTTTTAATATTAAAGCTGAAGAATATATAACATTCAGTACACAGAAAAGATCAAAATAGCAATAGATATAAATCACTCAACAAAACACTCCCCTATGAATAGTCGATTCTGTTTATATCTTTGACTATTTTTATTTAATATGTTGCGAAACACTTCAATCACTGTTATTCTTCATAAAATAGTGTTTAAAAATATATTCATGCTATTGTTAAGACATTTATTTATAGAGGAAAATGTTGAATGGAAGTATTTCTACTCTATAAAAACAAATATTTCATATTTATATTGGAAACAAACTGTTTTCTTACAACAGCTTTTTACCGATATGCAATAAACATCGGATTTCATGTTATTATGATGTTACTTAAAATCTTATCGTAATGTAACAGGGAAACACTCAATCCCCAATTAAAATATAACATTTGCCAAAGCGAATTAAAGACTTTTGTTTAAAATATCTCTGCTCAGAAGAGAAAATACTGCCTTTTCTTCTGTATTTAAACTATGTATCACCTATTACTGGTGTAGTGGTATCTGTTACTTCTCTAAAATCTTTCTTTAGAGAATATCGAACATCTTTATAGTTACTTCCCCATCTGCCTTCATTATTTCAGACAATTTGCCGTTTGGTCCTGTTGCTTTCCAACTTCTGATTCGTTTGACTATGTTCTTGATATTATCTTATATGCGGCTGATAAAATTTATAGGTAGATCTATGCGGATATCTTCAGCATCCGGTAGGTTCAGTAACTGGTTCATGTCTCCCAAAACTCCCAAATCTCAGTAACTAGTTAACTTTCTCTATTCCTGACTAATCATTCTGGTCTACTACGTTCCTATATTAAGTTGTTGTATTGAGCAGTTGTCTGATAGTCCCTTCTGGAGTACTTTCTTTCACAGAATCAGAATACAATAGGAACTTTTCCGAAGCTAGCTTTTTGTCCAGAGTGTATTTAGTGAGTTTCTCATGTTCCGAATACAAACGGGTTGGGTTTTCTCATTGATACGACTATTTGATTGAATTTCATGGTCCCCTATATCGTTTAGATATACTGTTTATCTCAATTAACTGTTGCTCTGATTGTTAGAAAGGGTATGGTCCTTGTGGCTTCTGGCGACTTTAAGCTTTCACTATGGTCTATCATAACTCTTCTTCAATTTTTAGGGTCCTGTGTCATAGGTTTGGTTGTTGATTGCTGGTTAGCGCTTCTTTGTGATTCTTTATTATGAGATGGAATAACTAGGTATGTGCTTATTTAGTTTGCTTTAGCTGGGCCTAGGACTGACAGTATTCTCAGGAAGGTTTCTGGGAGAACTATTTCATCCGTTACAGTTGCAACGTTTATAGCGATCAAATTTTTCATTTCCTTCTTTTTCAACAGACACCAAATCAGTGAGAAACATACAAATTCAATAAAGAAAAGGAAATCAGAACAATGAAATTCTATTATATTTTATTAATGATTCTATATTTGTTCGTATTATCTAATGGACATATGGATGAAGATGTTTATCAATCAGAATATGCACTCTATCCTCCATATCCTTACATGTCAGATGATCAAATGGCAGAAATGTTGGATAACAAAGTAAAACACTCTATGCTTGGTAAGTTTCAAT
This sequence comes from Schistosoma turkestanicum, assembly GCA_944470395.2. Classification (NCBI taxonomy): domain Eukaryota; kingdom Metazoa; phylum Platyhelminthes; class Trematoda; order Strigeidida; family Schistosomatidae; genus Schistosoma; species Schistosoma turkestanicum. The sequence goes on from OX103971.1 coordinate 51,464,494, forward strand.
TTGACTGCAGAAACATAATTTTTTCGGTCGAATAAAAATCTCATTTCGAAATCTTTTGTTCGAAGTACTGGTGGAAATTTTAAATAAAGCATAAATTATCCACTTTTATTTATTTTTCTATAATATTTTACTAAATAAATTTTCTGACTCCTTATGTTACACAAATTCGACAGTTAGGCAGTTTTTCTTCAAACAAAATCGTGATTTAAATTTTATGAATGAAATTATTCATTTTCTGTAACTGTTTAGTATGTTTTTAATCTTTGAGTCAATATCTGTCTTAGTTTCATTGCATTTGATTGATATTGGCCATTCTACCATTGAAGAATATCTAGGACTCAAAACAACTCTCAACCAACAAGAAAGTTACAATTTTCAATACGAACGTCCGAACCGTTCTATTGTATGGAACAGAAACTTGGAGGGCTGCAAAACCCATCGTTCAAAAGAATTAGGTGTTTTTAAATAACAGTTGTCTACTCAAGGTACTGCGGATCCATTGACCAGACACCATCAGTAACAACTTACTGTAAGAGGGAAGAAACCAGAATGCATCTATGGAAGAAACTGTGAAAAGACTCTTGATTTGGATAGGATACATATTGCAGAAATCTTCCAACTGCATCATGGTGTGGGCCTCAACCTGGAATCGTCAAGGCCAGAGAAGGAGATGTAGACCGACCAAAAAACTGCGTCGAGAATCGGAAACAGAGATGAAAAGAATAAATCGCAATTGGGTAGAACTGGAAAAGAAGGCTGCAAACAAAGTTGATTTGAGAATGCTAGTCAGCGGTCTTTCCTTCACTTAGGCTAACAGCATAAGTAAGTAAGTGAGATGTTGGTCATGTGGCAGCTAGAACCTTGCATCAGAGAAAAGCTACGGGGATTCAAGCTGCTGATCCTGATCTTAGTGTTCGTAAAGGCCTGTAATATATCTGTTTCTTCCCTGTCAACAGTAAACCCGAAAAGTTGATTACACTAATTCTTTCTACCATCCATTTGTTTCGTCTCTCTTCTTAACTACCTGCATGTTTTAACTGATTATGTGAATCTTTCGGATCATGCAATTTTTATTGTTTATTACTTTATTAAGTTCATTTTGTCAAGCTTTGACCAATTTTCTATGTCAGTATATTCAGTCATACTGTCATATTACTTTTAATTCTTATATTTACTGATATATCTAAAGTCTTATTAACAGTTTTTATTATTTATTTATTATGACTAGTTACATAATCCGTCTTTGTTGTTCTCACTTACCTACAAATTGCCTTAACTGCCTTATTGCTTTTAATAATATGCACATAAATATCATTGATTAATAAAATCTGATTAAAAATCTAATTAGAGGTAATATTGACCGTGTATATGCGTTGTTTTTATCCACTGCAATACATCTAATTCGTAACATGGTTTAAGCGCATGTTTATTCAATATTGTCGAAACCAACAACATTCTTCCCAATAAGTCAAATATTGGCCTTCACAATAACTGAAAACACCGTTCTCGCTAGCTTCACCAGCAAAACAGTCACAGTTATAATAATTTTGTTTTTGGATGGTATGATTATTATTTTTCTGTTCACTTTTCGATAATTATTGTCACTGTCTGCTGCTTGCTGAATTAACTTACTACTTATGATATATTCTGTTAGTGTGATAATATTCTATAATAATATTTTTTTTATAGTGAATCAGTATTGACCTTAATTGTCGATAAATCATAAAAACAACTACTTAACCAAATCTAAAATTATTGAACAATGGTACTGTTTAGGAATATTACTTTAGTTTGAAAGCACTTGTCCTTAAAATTGAATTTTTTATAACTCAAAAATAAATATGAGTTCTTTTAAATGGAGGCTTTTATTACCCATTGTCTCATTTGAAGTTGAGAGGCCTAAATTTTAAGTGATCATTAGTCAAATAATTAAGAATAATAATAACAACTGTTAAGGAATACCTTTAACAAATCATTCGGACTATAAAATACCTGATATATCACTATGAAAATTAAAAACAACCGAGCTGTCTCGTAGGATATTAAATCTAATTAGATATTAGCCATTGTGTGATGTTTATTGTTGCTGGTTTTTCTGTCAAATATTACTAATATGTTCATTTGTTCTTTTTTCCTCTTTCATGTCTCATGTCTACTCATGGTTTCTGCTTCATATGATTAATAATTCAAGAGAATAAAGGTAAATGGTATGCCAATGATCCAGATAATAGAGTGTTCTATGTACATCGTAGACGATTTACACGTCCATATGGTCGATAATTGAAAAACAGAAAAGATTAGCAAATGAAAATAATCAAGCCAGCAATTGTACCTTGTTGTTTTGAATGTTGAAAATGAAAATTGACAAAATCTATTCAATGAATTTAATGCTTACATTCAGTTGAAAATGTTGTGTATTTATTATTATTATTATTCTAAGAAAATGAAATAATCTTTCCTTCCTAATTTGTGTTTGTTAATCAAGTAAAAATTTCATAATTTGCAAGTGATATTTAAATAGCAAGAATAAGTTCTCAAAAAAGGAATAAAAATATATCTCTAGTAAATAATTGTTATTTTCAATTAGGGTTATGAAGATTAGTGTTTTTACACATTTGAAATCATCAATCAGTCATTGTTGTACCACCATTGGAAACCTGGAAGCACTGGACGGCCGTTTCGTCGTGGTATAGGACTCATCAGCAGTGCGCATCCAAGACTCGTGCACATCGCAGGATTCGAACTCGAGACCTTTGGTATTGTGCACGAACGCATAACCTTTGGACAACTGAGCCAGCACCCAACAATGCTTCTTATGTGTTTCTGAATAAATCATAAGTTACATAATAGGAAGAAAACAAAACTAAAATGATACTGCAAAATCACGAGTTAGTCAGATACCAAAAGACTAAATTATTTATTGAAAAAATCAATAAAAGTTTGAATAATGAAAAAGCTAATGTAGGAGAGCACACTTATTCAGAGAGCAGGTCACAAATCAACATTGACAAAAAAAATAGAAAGACAATCAATAAACTCTATTCCAAAGAAATAAAAAACTTCAAGTGTTCATGTGATGCTGTTTCCTTGAATGATAAAATATACCAGGAAAATATCCAACTAAATGTATTTCACCTTCGTTTAACGATACATTGTGTCGGTCTAAATATCTACTCATAATAAAGTAAAGATCATACTCGACCACTGAATAACAGTCTTATTCGAAATTATCTTACACCAATATGAAGATACATTAAACCGCTACCCACTTAACACGTAAACAACTGGTAACAATGATTTGTAATTTTTGAAATTCGCATCACTCTAAAACACTATGTCATCTATTTCAATTTTTAAGTAAATTAAAAACAAATTTCACTTAAGAAAGAACGAATAATTTTATTTATTGTTTGATTTTTTCATTACATTACATCGATGAATCTGTCGAAAATGTACTCCTACTTGTTAATTTCTTCATCTACATCCATTTACATATGTTTGTTTATTTGGATCCTGAGCATTTGTCACCACATTTACAGTTACCAGAGGTGCAATCGCAGCTCGACCCACAACCACATTTCCCCTCACAGCAATCTTGAATAAGCAAAATATTTAATCAAACATTTAGAAAGACAATTTTGATTGAACAAATTACAGAATCTCATAAAATGTCATGTTATGATGTCTAAATATTTTGGAACAATCTTATCTCTCAACCAGTATGAAACATAGTAAAACCTTCAAGGAAATTATTTGAAGCATTGCCTTCTTCGTATAATGCTGAACCTCAGATGAATGAATATCACATGTCAAACATCCTAACCATATATGCGTAGTGCATTGAGTTCGTTGTGTTCATAGTGATAAGGGTAGTAGCCGCGATGGATTTGTTATAGGTTGGTATGGAAATACTGATTAATACGTGGGTGAACATAACGAAGAGTCCACATCCAGTGCTTCACTTCCATCTAGGAACTATTCACATTTCCTACACTCCTCTACTGCTACACTAGTTGTTGTGAGAAAATTTTCATGACAAATGGTAGGTACTAATTAAGAACAGTTCCATATGTAAGACTTCATTGTCTACTGTACACAGCATTTCCAATACAGAGAGGGACACAAATTAACTACTCTGGCTAATACTCTTTGGTAACGCGTTTGAAGTATGAAACAAATCTAAGACCATCATACCCAGTGTCATAGTCATTATCAATAAAAATAACGCAATATACAATATTCTGTATACTTACCAGACATAGTATTAGCTCAGGTGCTCTGAATTATACAAAATATATGATATGTTCGTCTCTATTTATATACAATTCTTTCAGTGTTTCACATAAAATCAGTTCATTTTCACATTTTTGTGAACGTTTGTATAAATCAATCAATAATTGTTTAGCGCATATTGGACTATTGCATACATTCAAAGTCGGTTAATGATCGATGAGAAAAAAGTTCGAAATTTATGTAGCTTATGAAACCATTTTCGGATCATATTGCGCATTCAAGTTAGTCGTGTTTTAAATTCGATTTTTTTTTCATAAGCTACATAAATTTCGAACTTTTTTCTCATCGATCATTAACCGACTTTGAATGTATGCAATAGTCCAATATGCGCTAAACAATTATTGATTGATTTATACAAACGTTCACAAAAATGTGAAAATGAACTGATTTTATGTGAAACACTGAAAGAATTGTATATAAATAGAGACGAACATATCATATATTTTGTATAATTCAGAGCACCTGAGCTAATACTATGTCTGGTAAGTATACAGAATATTGTATATTGCGTTATTTTTATTGATAATGACTATGACACTGGGTATGATGGTCTTAGATTTGTTTCATACTTCAAACGCGTTACCAAAGAGTATTAGCCAGAGTAGTTAATTTGTGTCCCTCTCTGTATTGGAAATGCTGTGTACAGTAGACAATGAAGTCTTACATATGGAACTGTTCTTAATTAGTACCTACCATTTGTCATGAAAATTTTCTCACAACAACTAGTGTAGCAGTAGAGGAGTGTAGGAAATGTGAATAGTTCCTAGATGGAAGTGAAGCACTGGATGTGGACTCTTCGTTATGTTCACCCACGTATTAATCAGTATTTCCATACCAACCTATAACAAATCCATCGCGGCTACTACCCTTATCACTATGAACACAACGAACTCAATGCACTACGCATATATGGTTAGGATGTTTGACATGTGATATTCATTCATCTGAGGTTCAGCATTATACGAAGAAGGCAATGCTTCAAATAATTTCCTTGAAGGTTTTACTATGTTTCATACTGGTTGAGAGATAAGATTGTTCCAAAATATTTAGACATCATAACATGACATTTTATGAGATTCTGTAATTTGTTCAATCAAAATTGTCTTTCTAAATGTTTGATTAAATATTTTGCTTATTCAAGATTGCTGTGAGGGGAAATGTGGTTGTGGGTCGAGCTGCGATTGCACCTCTGGTAACTGTAAATGTGGTGACAAATGCTCAGGATCCAAATAAACAAACATATGTAAATGGATGTAGATGAAGAAATTAACAAGTAGGAGTACATTTTCGACAGATTCATCGATGTAATGTAATGAAAAAATCAAACAATAAATAAAATTATTCGTTCTTTCTTAAGTGAAATTTGTTTTTAATTTACTTAAAAATTGAAATAGATGACATAGTGTTTTAGAGTGATGCGAATTTCAAAAATTACAAATCATTGTTACCAGTTGTTTACGTGTTAAGTGGGTAGCGGTTTAATGTATCTTCATATTGGTGTAAGATAATTTCGAATAAGACTGTTATTCAGTGGTCGAGTATGATCTTTACTTTATTATGAGTAGATGTTTAGAGCAACTAATAATATCGTTAAGTAACGGTGAAGTGACTGTTAAATTATCGGCGAGCACTTTCACCTTTTACATCATGTCAATCAATTTTATTCTGTTCCAGCATACTTTGAATAGATCGCCCTCGGAAATATACCTTTTTATCGGTGACTTACTGAACAACGGAGTAGAATATTTCATAGGAATGGTAAAATGTATCCCGACCCTAATCACGTCTTTCCTATTTAGTCTCGTTATTTAGTTTTATTCCTCTATTATTCAGTGTGGTTGTAGTTGACAATGGATATTCTGTCAACTATTTTTGCTCATAAGAGAATTCAGAAATTAACTTTTTTCAATTTGATACATATCAGCTGGCGATAATCCTTGAAATAGTCGTAAACTTCCTAAAAGCATTATAGATAATCAAGCTGCGTTACACTTCCAACGAAATGTGATTGATTTGTATACTATTTCAAAAGGACGAAATTAACTTACATCTCTCCGAGCAGTTTTGCGTGTACTAAATTTAGGTCCAGTAGTATGACTCCAATCTTAACTTCTGATGATTTGCTTCAAAATGTGTTTATTAAAGTAGAGAAAATCAATACAAGATGATGGGTCGCCAAAATTTATAATCGCTGTTATTAACTCGATAAGTAAAGTGATGTTGACATCACCTCACTGGATGAATGATGATGTTGCAAGCCATGTCCCAAACCAGAAGTTATCCTAAATCCCATACTATATTTCTATTAGGAGAGGAATCATTACTTGAATGTTTTCATATATTTCCACTGAACCAGATTACTATCATTTACTAGATTACTGTCAATCAATGTCAATTCGAATAAATATCATACTTGAATCCAACAGAATATAGATCAAGAAGCTTGAAAGTTGATAGTTTATTAAAACGCACCTTCAGATAATTGTTTAACAATAATTTTATGTAGCCAGTTAATATCAGAATATCAGCTTTGACCGACCCTTTAAGTTACTGGTTTAATTTCATAACAAAAGTGTCCACATTGGCAGAAATGAAATTTTGCCATCCTAAAATAATACTGACGTAATATTTTATTCTGATTGCATTTTTCCATTAAGTAGTAAGGATTTCACAAAACCCAGCACAAAATTGTACTTAATTTTTAATCGAAACATGCTTTATTTGATACTGAAAGGTTAACACTTTGTTTATTAACATAAATATGAATTACAATATCTGAAAACGTTAGTGTCGGTCAAAAAGACCTGATGTTATTTTGAGTATTGATAACTGCGCCAAAATGAAGTCGGAAGAGAAAAGATTTGAATACCTAAAAGAAAGGGTACTTTCAAATACAAACAATCTTGTGAAATGTTAAATTAAAACAAGAACTTTGTTGTAATAATGATTATAAACATCCTTTGGAATTATTTCCAACATCATTATTCATAAGCATTATTTTTGGCTTTACAAAAACGAAATCAATTAGCAAAAATATTTAGTACAAGTTTAAGAAATAATAACAATAGTGTTTAAGAGTGTATAATGTTGCCTTATCATGTTATACCCAGATGAACTATGTGGAAGAAACTATAGTAAAACGTTTAGACATAATTTCTCAGATCTTAATCAGATTTTGAGTTAACCAATATAGTTCAAACCTGTGATCCATCTAAAAAACTATCTATTCAATTGAAAATGATTAGCAATTAATATCCTCTTATGATAAATTATCCCTTTTCTATGTTCATCCATAACCGAATCAGCATTTTACGGTTTCCCAATAAAATATGAACATCTACACTTTATTTATAATTAAAATTAGGTATTTGAGGAACATAACTCCGCCAGTAGAAACTTCAGGGCTACTACCGGTCCGATGCCCGGATAAAGGAGGAGGTTTGGGCATGGGGTTAGCGACCCCATCCCACCAAAAAACTAACTTGCCAAAAAACGCTAACCAGAACAAATAATTCAAACCATTTTAACTCTGCCCTGGGAGTTGGAAGAAGAATTATGACGTCTCGTGATGAAAGTCGAGTTCCCTTGGAAGTGACGAGGCCGATGCCTGTTCTGACAACCAGACCAACCATTCTTTTAGGTATATGGAAGGTTCACACACTGTAGGAGACTGGAAGACTATTTCAAGTTGCGGCAGAAATGAAAAGATAAAACCTCGAGGTGCTCGGCATCAGTGAAACGCATTGGACACAGGTAGGACAACTGAGACTAGATTCATGGGAAATGCTGTTATACTCTGGTCATGAAAAGTAAAATGCTTCACATACACAAGGAGTTGCACTGATGCTGTCCAAACATGAACAAAAGGCACTGATAGGATGGGAATCTCATGGACCAAGGATCATTAAAGCATCCTTCAAAACAAAGAAACAGGACATTACAATGAACGTCATCGAATGTTATGCACCTACCAATGACTACAATGACGACGTTAAAGATCAGTTCTACGAAAGGCTGCAGTCAATCGTCGAGAAATGTTCACGAAAGGATTTGACGATTCTTATGGGAGACCTGAATGCCAAGGTTGGCATGGAAAACACTGGATATGAAGACATCATTGGACGACATGGACTGGAAGGAAGGAACGAAAATGGTGAGAGATTTGCAAACCTATGTGCCTTCAACAAACTGGTCATCGGTGGCACAATATTCCCGCACAAACGCATTCACAAAGCCACATGGATTTCACCGGATCACTATACTCAAAACTGAAGTGACCATATCTGTATCAACAAAACGTTCAGAAGGACCATGGAGGATGTGAGAACCCGGAGAGGAGCTGATATAGCCTCAGATCGCCAAAATGAAACTGAAACTAAAGAAGCACTGGACAACGGGACAGACAACGTCACAGAAGTTTAATACCGTAAAACTCAACGAATTCAAGATAGCCCTCACCAATAAGTTCCAGGCCTTTCAGGATCTACTCAATGGAGAGGAAACAACCTTGGAGAGAAATCGGAAAGGGGTCAAAGAGGTAATCACTTCAACATGTCAGGAAGTTCTGGGAAACACAAAAAACACTCTCACAAGGAATGGATCTCTGTTGGTACTCTTGAAAAAATTGGAGAATGGAGGAACAAGAGGGCAGCAATCAATGTCAGCCGAACAAGAGCAGAGAAAGTTAAGGCACAAGCTGAATACACAGAAGCAAACAGGAAAGTGAAGAAGAGGATCAGAGCTGACAAACGAAAATATGTGGAGGATCCAGCACTGACAGCGGAAAAGGCTGCAAGCGAATGAAACATGAGACAATTGTATGACACAGCAAAGAAGCTCAGTGGAAACCATTGTAAACCAGAACGACCAGTAAAATGCAAGAAAGGCAAAGTAATCAGCAACATTGAAGAGCAGCGAATTATGTCGGTAGAGCACTTTAAGGAACTCTTGAATGGACCAGCTACATTGAACACACCCAACATCGAAGCAGCATCTACGGACCTCCCAATCGATGTTGCCATATGGCCATCAGACAAATCAAGAGCGGCAAAGCAGCAGCACCAGACAACATTCCAGCAGACGCAATGAAAGCAGATGTGGAAGAAACTGCGAAAATACTTCACGATCTCTTCAACAAGATTTGGAATGAGGAACAAGTACCATCAGATTGGAAAGAAGGATACCTCATCAAAATACCAAAGAAAGGAGATCTCAGCAAGTGTGAGAACTACAGAGGCATCACTCTTCTCTCAATACCAGGCAAAGTCTTCAACAGGGTATTGTTAATCAGAATGAAGGACTTCGTAGACGACCAACTTCGAGATCAACAGGCTTGATTTCGTAAGGATCGATCATGTACTGACCAAATCGCTACATCACGGATCATTGTGGAACAGTCGATTGAATGGAACTCACCAATCTACATCAACTTCATCGACTACGAGAAAGCATTCGATAGCGTGTTCAGGAAAACACTGTGGAGGCTTCTTCGACACTACGGTGTGCCTGAAAAAATAGTTAACATCATACGGAATTCCTATGATGGATTAAACTGCAAAATCGTACACGGAGGACAGCTGACAGACTCTTTCGAGGTGAAGACCGGTGTCAAGCAAGGCTGCTTACTCTCACATTCTCTCTTTCTCCTAGTCATCGACTGGATTACGAAGACGTCGAATTCTGGAGGGAAGCACGGCATCAACTGGACAGTTAGGACTCAGCTGGACGATCTGGACTTCGCAGATGACCTGGCTCTTCCATCTCACACGCAACAACAAATGCAAGAGAAGACGACCAGTGTAGCGGCAGCCTCTGCAGCAGTAGGTCTCAACATACACAAAGGGAAAAGTAAGATTCTTCGATACAACACAACATGCACCAACCAAATCACTCTTGATAGACACGCCTTGGAGGAGGTTAACACCTTTACATATCTGGGCAGCATCATCGACGAGAAAGGTGGATCTGATGCAGATGTGAAGGAGTGGATTGGCAAAGCAAGAGCTGCATTTATACAGTTGAAAAATATCTGGAACTCCAAACAACTTTCAATCAAAACCAAAATCAGGATCTTCAATACAAATGTCAAGACAGTTCTACTGTATGGAGCAGAAACTTGAAGAACTACGAAAGCCATCATCCAGAAGTTATAAGTATTAATGAACAGCTGTCTACGCAAAATACTTCGGATTTGTTGGCTAGAAACCATCAGCATCAACGTACTGTGGGAGAGAACTAACCAGATTCCAGTACAGGAGGAAATCAAGAAGTAACGTTGGAAGTGGATAAGACACACTGCGAAAAGTATCTAACTGTGTCACAAGACAAGCCGTCACATGGAACCCTAAATGTCAAAGTAAAACAGGAAGGCCAAGGAACACATTATGCCGAGAAATAGAGAAAGATATGAGAAGGATGAACAAAAATTGGACAGAACTAGAAAGGGAAGCCCAGGACATAGTTGGTTGGAGAAAACTGGTGCGCGGTCTATGCTCCGTTGGGGGTAACAGGCGTAAGTAAGTAAGTATGTGATTGAGGAACATGTCCTAAGAATAGTCATCATTTAACTAAAAATAACACATTCGTGGAGATTGTTGTGGACGTTTATTAAATCCACTTTATTACTCCTTTATTAATTACTTCTCTTCTGAATGACCATAAGAACAGTGTAGAATCTATTTTGAAGGCTTTGTTTTTGGAAAGTCCCTCCATGTGTTATGATCTGACTTACTGTTTCTGTTCGATATTTTGGTACTTTATTCGATCCCATTTTGGGGTTTTATCATTTGTATCTTGTTATTATTTCTATATCTTGTACTTATACAGAAGTTTCTATGTTTCCTTCTGAATTATGTATGTGTTGTTTAAAATTGATACTTAATATGGATACAGCCATATTTGTATTTGATACTCTAGCGGCAGCTTGCTGCTATCAACTGAAACACGAGTAAAATCATTGATTTGATTTCACTTTGTCAAAATAAAGAACCAACTCGATTTATCCTTCGTGTTTCTAGAAGTCCTGATGCTGCTTCACGGGGTTTGACTGCTGTAGGTATAACATTGAGTCCTAGAGCAAAACTAGCCCTTTTAGACTGGATACAAGTAGGCTGTCGCTTGTGCGCTGTTAGACTGAATGGGACAAAAAGGCTATGGTAAATCTGAAGCGAGGGCGAGCAGCAGGACCTGACAGATTGAATGGCGAAATGTCATCAGATGTCTACTCTGCATTCTTGTTCAATTTTGTCATAGACATGCTCCTAGATATAAGCTTATCCTCATCTGAATTCTCAGTAGACCTTCTACCAGCAGATTCACTGGTTGACTTAGAATATGCCAATGACATAGTCCTACTTGGTGAAAACGCTGACAAAATGCAGTCTTCTGACTTCCTTGAGCGACAATGCAAGCATGTTCAGGATGCGAATTTCCCCCTTCAAATGCAAAATTTTGCTTCAAGATTGGGTCGTATCGGCACCTGAACTAGTGATAGGGAGTGAAGCAGTCGAACGTGTAAACCGCTTCACTTATCTGAGGAGTCTCATCAGTGCTGATAGTCTGGTGACAGGAGGCTCGACTGGCTTTTTCCAGCTCGCCAACCTTCCACGGTGTGGGCATTCGGAAAGTGACAACCGCCTTTATACCCATAACATCGCGCGAGACCAAATTGGTCGAAATCAAGTCCTTCCTACACGCTCTATTATCTCCCTTATCTGCACGACTAACTCTACCCACATTCCCTTATCTCAATGCACCGCGAATGCAAACGATGCGAGTTCACGAAAAGTTATTCCTGATCTCCTGACTAAGTGAAAATAAAAGACACCTAGGTGGATGTTATGGTGTCGCGGCTCAGAGAACAGACAATGGCGACCGTCTGTTGCAACTATGCTCAGATAACTGCCTATTCTTAGCAAACACTAACTTTAGGCATAAGGAAAAGCATCTGGCGACCTCGGAAGTCGTCTCAACGTTGGACTCAACCAGATCACATTGCCATCAGCCACCAATGCAGGTGTTCGTTAGAGGACTGCGGCACATGTTTAGATTTAGATCATGCCCTAGTGCGAGCTCGTGTCTGTTTGAGGCTTACTGGACGTAGGAAAGACACCGTAAAGAAGCATCTTAGGGTTCTACTTATTTAATTTATTTATTTATTATTTATTTAATCAAACTAAGAATATATTTCAGGAACAACTAGAAAAACAGGCGGCCATGTAGTAAGTAATGCTCACCCTGATGCAGCTTGGAGTGGTATTAAAAAAGCTATCGAAACAGCAGTGATATCTGCTAGCAAGGTAAACCATAAGTCTAGGAAGAAGCCGTGGATCTCCGTAGCATCTACCGAACTGATGGATGCCCGAAAACTCATCCCGCCTGGCTCTGAGTGCGATACGTAGCTGAGTCAGCTTAGGCGCAGGCTGATAGGAAGTGTACGCAGTGATCGAGAACAGTAGTGGGTGGCGAAAGCGAGAGAGATAGAAATAGAAGTGGCAATAGGCAAGAGTAGACAGTTGTTCCACCTTATAAAGGAAACCAGTGTTATAAACCCACTTGTTTGCGAAACTATCAAGAAAGGATGATTGTATCATTCATTCTCAACCCAGGAGATCTGATCGACGTGCAGAACACTTCGGGGGTCAGTTCGAACGGCCTTCAGCCACATTTCCGTTTCCCACGATCCCCAGTCATCCTGAATGGCAAGTCGACGTAAGTCCTCCGAATCTTTATGAAGTTGAAACGGCCATAGGAAATCTGAAGCGAGGGTGAGCAGCAGGACCTGATAGATTGATTCCTGAGAATTTTAGGGATGGTGGCTCAGCTTTAGCAGCTAGATTGACTGAGATCCTAGGTAGAATCTTGGAACTGGACGTAATTCCATCCGAGTGTCTCAATCCCTGATTGTCCCAATCTGTAAGAAAGGAAAATCACAGGGGAATCAGTCTAACTAATATAGTTTTTAAACTGTTAGCCTCGATAATCCTTAGACGCCTAACTAGAGCTCGTGAATAGCAGACTCGAGAAAACCAGGCTGGTTTCAGACCTGGACTTGGCTGTATAGACCATATCTCCACACTACGTCAGGTCACGGGACACAGACACACATTTAGGCGCCCGACGATAGTTATCTTCATGGACCTTAAGGTGGCATTTGACTCTTTGGATCGTGAGGTTCTGTGGCAGTGTCTATCACTGAGTGGTGTACCAAAGAATTACATCAGCGTTATACAGGCTCTTTACTCGAACACTCTAGGTCGAGTGAGAGCTTATGGCAAAATGTCATAGGAAATCTTTACTTCAAGTGGTGTCCGTCAGGGATGTCCACTTTCTCCATTCTTGTTTAATTTTATCATAGACATCCTCTTAGAAATAACCTTATCCTCGTCTGAATTTTCAGGAATAGACCTTTTACCTGCTGGCTCGCTTATTGACTTAGAATATGCCGATGACATTGTCCTACTTGGTGAAGACGCTGACAAAATGCAGAGTCTTCTGACTACCCTAAGCAACAATGCAAGCATGTCCGGGATGCGGTTTTCCCCCTCGAAATGCAAAATGTTGCTTCAAGATTGGGTTTCATCGGCACCTGAACTAGTGATAGAGGTGATAAAGTTGAGCATGTTGACCGCTTCACTTATCTGGGGAGTCTCTTCAGTGCTGATGGCCTGGTGACCGACAAAATATCAGCACGAATTCAGAATGCTCGATTGGCTTTTGCCAAAGTGCTTCAATTATAGCGCAGGCAAGATATCCGTTTGCTGACTAAAGGACGTGTACTGTCCAGTAGTTCGCTCCTTCTTATGCGGATGTGAAACCCGGGCGATGAGAGTAGAATATATTCGTAATTTGCTGGTTTTCGATCGTACTTGTCTCTGAAGCATTGCTCGCGTATTTCTATTGTCTACAGAAACCCATCCTGTTAATTTACATCTATTTCATGCGACAACGGTATAAGCGATGCTGCTGTTAGAAAACGGGTACTAGGTAAAATTGGCAGGTCAACAGATGAAGTAATGAAACTTCATCAGCTGATGTGGTTGGGACATGTGTTACGAATGCCCAACCACCGACAGTTTCGTCGAGCTATGTTTTAAGTTTCAGGAGTTGGTTGGAAGAATGCAATTGGCGACCAAACCAAAACATAGCAGAAATCTATGAAGTGAGTGACAAATGGACCAAGTCATATCGGTAAGTATCGATTACCTGGTTGGGGCACGCGAGACGATAATAATTTATGGTTAGAGACCCTGAATGACATGGCTCAAAACCGTGGCAATGTCACAGTTGCACTCGTTCTTTGTGATCTCTCAAATCGTAATCTTCTGGTTCCCTATCACGTTAATCTTTTTCCTTTTAAGTTTAGCTAGATTCTACTTCTTGAATGATATTTTCGAACCCTAATCTCTCCGCTTACTGCTAATAATTTTCCTGGCTTGTCATGTTCGTCAGTTGATATGCTTGAAACTACTGCGAGTTCACCGTAGTCGGTGACATGATGGGCTACTCCACTCCGTTGCCATGTCTGAAGAAAGAAGTCTTGATGCGGCCTAGGAGGTGTATTCTACAAGCACCTAGGGAGATGAGGTCGACGAGTACACAAATCGAGTTTATTTATACATCGTAGAAACGTCCTTGTCAGAGTCACAGAAGTAGCGTGCATCAACTAATGATGGTCAAGGATTTTCCAGGTGGAAAGTATAGTATCAGGGTCGCCTGATCAGCCTACGAATAAAATCCAAAATTAGGACATTTATCAAGTAAGTTCTGGGGATCGAACGTCCTTAACGTACCTCTACTACTTATACTCAGGCAACTTTACTATTTTGAGGTCATCGGCCTCCAGATATGGTCTTTCGAATTTTGTAACTGTACACACAGCGTTTACGTACATCAGAAACAACAGTGGACCTAATGCACTTCCCTTGAAAATTCCACTGCTTATTGGTCTTGGTAATGAAATGAAGTCATTGTACTCTGTCATTTGTTGGCGTTAATTTAGGAATGAATCAAATAACGATTATAGCGGGTTACGAATTCCGAATGCATGAAGTTTGGCAGGATGCTTTTAATGAGACCTTTTTTAAAGTGAAAGAATTGGGCTGATACTAGTAGCCGTTCGTCTTGTTTTTAAGTTGTATCATATCATAGTGTATTATTCATGTATTGCGTGACTTGAAACTCAAAAATCTACTCTGACAGGTAAAGATCTCATATCCAATATGTACTATGAAATGTATTTTTCACGAGCTAGGATAATTCGACTGATTCATATGCGCTCGATTCATGTTCTCTTGGTACGGTCCCTTGTATTTGGCAGTATCCAATCGATGGTAGACTAGATACTCCATTGCACTGATTTTAGTCAGTTGGCAGTTACTGATGGATTTGTATGTCCCGTAATTTGAATGAGTACGTTTGTTCCAGGGCATTAGGTTTTCTGGATACGAGCAGCTTGTAGAATCCTTTTTGAATGTTTTGTTTTTTGGAAAATCCCTCCATGTATATATATTTGTGTTATGATATGACTGACTCTTTCTGTTGACATTTTGGTACTCCATTTGATTCCATTTTGAGATTTTACCATTGTATATTGTTATTATTCCAATATCTTGTACTTATATTGGAGTTTTTATGTTTGCTTCTGAACTCTATATTTGTTGTTTAAATTTGATATTTAATATGGCTACAGCCCTATTTGGATTTGATACCGTAGCAGTAAGAACTGGTAACACTTATTCTTTTGGAATCGGATGCCCATAGTGGTAATTGTGAATTGGAAGGTGTATTAATAGTTAGGTAACTGTTGTATTTCCATTTTATAATGAAAATAGACCACTTTCTCCTAGAATTATTGTGGTTTTTGATATAGGATTCGGGACAGCGCGTTCAACCTACACCTAAGGGAACCGGAGTGAACTGCTAGGGTAGAAAATCCATCTATAGTCTAACTATTAAGAAGAACAAGGAAACATTTGAAATTTCCATCGCTTACAATATTAAAATGTCTGGAAGAAGAACTTTGGATTACTTATCTTTTTCCTTGACCAAACTGTATTTGGAAAACGACTTTCTGATCATTTTGGATTTTCATTGACGAAAAAGATTTACCGGTGGAAACTTTATATTTTGTATTTGTTATTTATTTTCCGTTGAATTTCAATTAATTATGAGCTCTTGAAAGAAAACAAACACAAAGAGGGTGGAAGCGCATGAAGAATCCCAAAATGCGAGGCAAGTCGTTTACGATGCTTCGTATTTAATGGGTACTCTCACAAATAGAAATGATGTTATGTTTGATACTTATTATTGTAAGTCACCCTTAGAAGGCACAAAAGAACAAGACTTGGACGAGAACTCTAAGGTACCTGGGAAAGAATTGATGTTTAGGACACCGGCAGTAGGCTTGAAATTACCAAAGGTTGAACTCCTATTCTTCGACGGCAAACACCGAGATTACTTTAGATTTGTAAGACAGTTTTAAACGTTTATAGAACCCAGAGTAAGGGATGATAATTTGCGTTTATTATATTTAATTCATTACTGTAAGGGAAAGGCAAGAAATGCGATTGAAGGTTGCCTTATAATGGAACCCCAAGTGAAAAATATAATAGAGCTAAGGCTATTTTAAAGCAGCTCTTCGGACAATCGCATGTAATAGCTTGCGAAACTCTGGATGATTTGTTTAGAACTGGGAATGCGGACTACAATGATCCGGAACATTTGACGAATTTAGCACACCTAAAGGAACCGGATTGAACTGCTAGGGTAGAAAATTCATCTATACAGCTATCACGTTACCATGTCGCAGATCAGTTGAATGAAATTTGGAAAATATTAAGGGGAAGATAAAGAGAATATTCTAATAACAATGACAAGAGGAATTTTTAAAAACTATGTAAATAAATAAAGAAGTTAGTTAATTGGTATTGGATTCTGTGTGAGAGGATAGAAGTGTGAAGAAAGAAGAATAAACAGTGATAATGAGCGAGATAGATCAAGTTTATGACCTGAGGAAATGGCGATAATAAAAACTAGCAAGTCTCCAGACATGCATCAGCTGGTCCAAGGACGATATGATAATCCATATGTGAGTACGTGCTTATCAAGCCTCTTCGTGAAGTTGACCAGTGCGGAGGCTGTGGTTACGTCGGTTGGGACACCATTTCAACTAGAAAAACCTTTTAATTCGCAAAAGTGGGCACGTACCTTGGTGTTTGCTCTTTGATGTGCAGTTTTCGGGGATTACGTCGAGGGATGTCGTGGTGATTCTTCGGTAGGATTTTCACTTTATGATGATTTCGTATGCCTAATATACTGTACGCCCCTACCAGGTCACCTCCGATTCTCCTGTAACTCAGAGAAAATAATCACAGTTGCTAGAGTTTATCTTTGTAAGGTTTATTCTTGAACCATTCGACCCATTAAGTTGCTCGTCTCTGCACTCGATCCAAGAGATTTATATCTCTTTTAAGGAGAGTGGGTGTAATAGCACCCAGTTTTCTCTTCATAAAGTGAAGAGTTACGTTAGCCTTGGCTGTGTTGCCCATATAGTTCAAACTGTGTCCAGGCGTTCACTGATTTTAATGTGCGATCGTGCACTAAAGATATAATAGGGAGCGGACTTCCATTGAGGGTGTAAGTCAGTTGCTTTATGAGAAGCAGAATGTACATAACTTGACATTTCTACTGGTTTAGTTTTAAGCCGTTTTTGACTGTCCACCATTCAATAGATGTAAGGTCGTTTAGAAGCTCAGCTGAATCCTCTTTGTTTGGTCGGCGTAGATCAATAACGCTGAGCTAATTTTATCTAATAGATCATTAATAAATTTTGGGAAGATGAGTGGACATAAGATGGTTGTCTCTGAAACCTCCGATGTTCAGACTCGCCAACTCACATCCACTCTATTTACCTTGGTAGTTTCCCAACCAATATTAAAGTGAGTCAGTGGAGCCTTCGCAAAAAGGAGTGCGTGTGGTCTAATGTCGAAGACTTTTGCGAAGTCAAGAAAGATCATATGAACCAGTACTCCTTCGTTTGTTCATTCACCAGTTCTTACATTGCCTTAATCCCCAACCGTAGCTGATACCTTAATGTGGTGGTGGGGCTTGCCTATCGTGATGACCAAACCGAGCTATATTGGCTGGGACACATAATAATAATAATAATATTAATATTAATATTAATATTAATAAATATTTATTCTCAAATAACTACGTTACAATAGTCACGCCAGTTTACAGGCTAGATCAAATTGTCACAAATGCTTCCACAATTACTGTAAAGTTATAGCAGTTAAATTAAGTGTAAGAGTCAGTTTCTGATTGCATATTTACACCATGTTACTGACAGAAACAGTATGATACAGCCACATTTTCAGTAGCAGAGTACAAATAAGGAAGGTGCACAATAGGTTCTTTTGGCGATTTGTCGATATCAATAGTGAATTTGTTGGGAAAGGTCATATGGAATGCGCTTGATACGAGATGTGATCCAGACAGTCATGTACAGAGGGTGTATGTTCCCTAGAGTCACCAAGGATTTCCCACCGTGAATGGGGTTCTGAAAAGGAGAAGAGAGAGAGAGAAAAAGGCGGCAGTGTGGCAAGTGTATATATATAACGAACGCACTACTTAACCTGTCATGTTGAAGTAGTCAATACAGTAGTAAGTCAAAATAATTCATACTGACCACTTAAATTAAATTAAATTATGGGAATATAAGAATATAACACACAGATAAAGGAGTACAGCAAAAAGAAGGAAGAGTTGTGCAGTTTCAGGTGTATAGAAGAGAAGTCGAAGTAAGAAGCTGGATTTATGTACGTTGAAATCGAAATTCTAGTTGAAAAAGTAGAGTTTGTAAAAAGAAAACATTGATGAACAAAATCTCGCACTGTCTAACTGCTTTTTTTATTATTATTATTGAATGCCAAAATGTAAGTGATACTGTAAGCGCCTGAGTAAGAATGTTGCTGGTGTCTTTACCGAATATCGATCTCAGCATAGTTTCGGAAACATGAACCACAGAAGTAGCAAGCGTATAAGAGCAACCTCAGTGTTACTGATTAGTCATCTCATCAGTCTAAAGAGCCGAAAGCAAACAAAATGTTCTGCCCCACAAACATGGGTGGTTTGAAGTTATCGCCCACACCATCAATGTTTGCCGGTCAGTAACTCCACCCTCCCTCCTTTTGTGTTGTTAGGCTCATGTTAAGTGTTTAAAAGAAACTGTTGAGTTCTACTTGGTGTTCTATGTCTCACATCCTGTTGAGAAACACTATTTCTGCAAGTTCCTTTCACAAACTTGTCTGGCTGTTACAACTTATGAACTATTGGTTAGGCATCAATGCTATACAGTTAACAGTTATGGAGAAATAGTAAGGATTTTCAAACAAGATATAAGCATTTAGAATGTAGTGCGGGAGATGTACTTGACTAGCTAAGCAGGAGATATAAAGAGTATCACGGTTAAAAGTTGAGCAATAGATAACACTAAGGGATCAAGGCAAGTCAATAGCGTGTAAGTGAGAACAGTATAATTGATAATAGGCAATGTGAAACTCACACAGTTGTAAGTGTTGATAAGGTTGCGCCCAGGAGAGTAGAGTGCATTCTAATCAACCAGTTTACAGTTGAACAGTGTCGATCGACCCATTGAGTAGAGTAACCTGTCTATTTCAAATAAAAACTAAAGAGATTTATATTCAACTAGAAAAATTTAATGCTACTTGGGAGGGTAAAAATAACTAAATAAGACGCAGCACTGAGTTGACTGTGTTTAAAGTGTATGCATAGCTATTAATAGGAAAGCAGGGTGCGAGTGAGTTCTCGAGTGCAGAAGAGTCAGTGCAACTGAGAGCATCATTAAGAAGTTGAACAAATACATGTAACCCACTTGCCATGCGTATTTTTGAGGGAAGCCTATTCCATATAAATGCATACTTAGAGGGGAAGAAGTTTTCTCGAGTTCTGGATCTATACTTCTCAAGTTTGACCGTAGATACTTTATCTCGAAGGTTATGTGTACATGAGCTATGGATAAGGACTAAACTGCAGGAGGAATATGTGAGGTTGTTCAGGAGTTTAAAGTAAAGGATCAGATTGGACTTAAGCCTTCTTTTCCATAATGGATCGAGCCAGAGTTCATTACATCGGGTTGAAAAGTCAATCGGTGAGCTATGATTTAGGACTTTCCGAGTAAATTTCCTTTGTATTCCTTCAAGCTTAAACATATCAGACAGGCGTAGGTTAGAAAATAAGAAAGAGCAGTATTCAACAATAGGCCTTACGCATGTTTTGTAGAGAATTGTTCCGGATTCTCTATGAAGGAAGTTACGAAAGATGAAACCAAGCATTCTTCTCATTCGGGAAACTTTATTGGAGATATGTTCGGAGAAGTTAAGGTTGTGTGAATAATGCACTCCAAGATCAGTTACGGATGTGAGTTTGGGCAATACATTCCTGTTGAGAATGAGATCTAATTTGGGAGACGTGTCTCCGAAACACATCAAGCCACACTTCTCAGTATTAAGTTCAAGGTTCCATTGCTTACACCAGACATCTACAGTATTGTGTTCGTGCTGGATTGTGTGCAACAAGTTTCCTAAGTCAGATTTGCTAGTTTGATAGATGACGTTTAGGTCATCCGCATAGAGGTAGGTTTTACCAGTGTTGAAACAACTGCATATGTAGATTATGAGAAGCAGTGGACCCAAAACACTGCCCTGAACAACACCACTGGTAATTGGTCGAGGTTAGATGTATGTGAGTTGATTTCGGTAATCTGATATCTATCTGTGAGGAAAGACGTAATCCATTGCAACAGGTGGCTACTAACACCGACGGACTGAAGTCTGTTGATTAAAAGACTGTGAGGTACCTTACCGAAAGCCTTTTTGATATCAAAATACAACACGATTACCAGTTGCTTTTGATCGCGTATGCTGGTAACCTCATTAAAGAAATCTAAAAGACATGTGGTGCATGACCTAGTTCTAATGAAGCCATGTTGAGAGGGGTCAATGTGACCTTCCCTGAGTAAGTGATCACATAGTTGATCTTTTATCACTTTCTCCATCACACGTGATATAACAGAATACGGTGGATGGCTTTAAAAACGTTAGAGTACTGCTTTTAATAGTAGGAGACGGTAAAATATCACTGTTGAGGGATCGGTCGTTATAAATATGTAGGTTAATTGTTCCAAAGAAGTGCACTAAGAGCTGTCTTGAGTAGTTAGAATTAGTGATTTGTCGCAGTGGACGTTTGCGTGCTAGGTTGCATTCCAGTTGCCATCCGTTAAATTTCATTCAGCATTAACGCTTGTTTTAACCATTTTATTTGACTTACATACCCAAAATTATTAAGATTACGAAAGAGAAAAGCAGTAATGTATTGAAAGAAAAACTGTGATGAAGTTGGAAAAGTAAACGCTTTCATAAACCGAAGGAAATAAATGTCTGACTTTGGTAGTAACTTAGAAACTCTAGTTTTTTAAAGACTTCTAGTATGTTCAGGCTTTTTAAAAGGCTTGCAGGCGGGAGACTCACTAGGAACAACTCCCTGCTGAATTGTGGAGAAAATGGATTATTATTGTGGCGTTTCGTTATCTGAGCTCGATGTTTCGGTTGTAAAGCTTTCATTGTTCTTCTGAACAACATCATCAGCACAAACTTCAGATAGAAGTGAAGTATTCGAATTTTCCCACGTTTGACCTGCAGTTTGTTCTGATAACCTCGATCTTGACTAGTTGCTGTTGACCTTAAACCTGTCGTTGTTTGCACCTTTATTTTAATTGTATTCCCCTTTTGATCTGCTTCTTGATCCCATGTCGCCTATGATTTTTCTGATCGGTTGAGAAATTGGGTCAATGTCGATGTTTTTGTTAATTGCTGACTGACCTGAGTGCCAGGCTTCTAAAGATTCTCTAGTATTCTTTGTCCTCCCCTATCCAGTATTTCCACATTGTTTCAACCGGATGTATGTCCATAATTGTCGGTTTATATTGATGTAAGCGAAGAATTGTCGTGGCGTTTGATTACTAATTGATGTTCGCGTAAACGAAGCTGAAGAGGCTGTCCACTTTGTCCTATGTAGTGTTTTTCACAGTCTGAGCAATTTATTCTGTAGATGATATTTGGTTTTTCTTCCTTTGGTCTACATAGGATTGTTTGAAGTGATTCTGTTAGTTTGTGTGCCACACCCATTCCAAATAGTCTCAGTAGTCCTGCCTTCTGTTCCGATATGTCTTTTATGTATGGTAGGATGATCCGTTTATCGGTTCCTGCTCTTGATTTCGCTAAATGTTTGTACGTGAAACAAAAATTATGTACGTCAGACATCTGATGTCATGTTTTCTGCACCGACAATTCTAAAGAAGAGTTTTGTTAGAATTTTCACTGCTATTATTGTCTGAAAATTTTTCCAGCTGCTTAATTGGTCCCGAAATTTGATATCTGATGTAATTCTAGATCTCCCTTATAAGGCGGTACTGACGTTTGACTTTATTTATTCACAACTATCATTTGTGAACCAATCCAGACAGGTTAGATATCAAAAATGTGAGGTAAGACAAACGTTTCCAATACCATAAAGTTATCCGGTGACAAGAGTGTAGTGATAAGAGTCACAGTTGATTGTGAACACCACTACAGACCAATTACATTCCCATCATTAAAGATTATATTTCCGGGAATCAAAGACAGAGAAAAAGAGTTAATCCATCCAAGGGAATATATTTCCAATCGATTTCGTAGTATTTAAGGAATACCGAAATCATGCCAGAGAAAAGAAGCGAAGTTATAGAGAGTGGTATAGCCAAAAATTCAGCAACTTAAGCGGAAAGTTTGCACACAAGGAACAAACAATCACTGGTGCAATCGGTTATAATAATGAATGTTTCGATTAAACTAATCGCGCTCTTTTCATAAAAGTGGAGTCACTACAAGATTACAAAATTAAGACCTATAATAATGACTTTACCTCCTCTCGGAACGATTGAAAACCTGATTCAACTTGCGTTAAAGGACCATATCATTTAGCTTACAAATGCAAAAATTGCTCCGGATGTTGCAGTTGTTTTAAATCATAATGACAGTGCGTTCGAAAAAGCAAGAAAATACTCCTTGAGCATTTACAGAGTATGCTTCTGCTTTCCAATCTGTATTCAGACTATAACTATTAAACGAGCTTGCGCGCGTCAATACTAACATCTGAAAGACCAAATGACTGTGTTCTTACTTCTCCAGAAGAGAACAGTACTATAGATCTGGTGGAATATGACCAACGTGATTATTATGTCAGACAAAAGTGCCATTAACAGCTGCTATTTCCCGGTTTTCTTTTCTGTTTTCTGTGAGTGATATGCACTCCACAAAAAGCACTATCCTTAAGCTTTTAGATGATCTAAGTACATCGTAAGGAATGATAAAAGAGTTCCTCCACTCTTCGCATGCACTCCAATTTAGTTTTTCATTTCTGAAAATCTTTAAAATCTCTGTTGGACAAACAGAAAATATGTTATTCAACTGGCCCCATTCCATGACAAGTGACCATCCACAAGTTATTTTATCTCATCTCTGTCCACTTTGCTGAAGTTACGTGTCACAGTGATCAAATGGAAGCAAATAATTTTAATATTTGATGCATAACAACTTTAAAAGTGATAAATCTCAATTTAATTACACATTCGACATTTAAAATAAAAAATCCATTGTAAATACATTACAGTCTTCACGTCCAAAAAACAAATAACTGGCATTTATTCACCGAATATCAGCCAATAATATTATAACTTTATACATAAACATTCACAAAATTATTTTTCACGCTGTTAACTTTCCACATGTTTATATCTCACTTCATTCATGTTATTCAATAATCAAAATCAGCACCGAATATATTTGAGTAAGTACCTGGTTTAAACCTGATTCCATTGTTAAACGTTATATATTGTTTGATAATTTTGGTTTTGATAATTGCTACCCTGGAGTTGTCCAGACAAGACAGCTGAATGAAACTTTGAAAGTATCTAGACTTTCAATCACTGAGACTACTCTAATGTAATTTTCTCAAATAACGTACTCCATATATCGAACTCATAATTAAAGTTAAATTATTCGTTCAAATATTCATGAGTAAACTAAGAAACCTTGAGTAGTTTGGGTAAAATGTACCTGTTTAACTCGCCTTCACTAATGCTAAAAAATGTGCACGTGTCTGATATACCGCGCTCATGTGAGTTAGCTTCTGCAGAGGAAAATCGGGCTTCTGTACTATCAGGACAGAAAGTAATAAGTTAAATACTTGTTAGCGAAAGAGTTCTAATCTTAAGCAGTGTAGGTTCATGTTGCAACTTATTGGTAGTAAAATATATAGAAATGCATCACGTTTAATAACACAAAAAATATTATCACGAGACGAAAAATTTATGTAATTTTATAACAAGGAACAAATTCCCAGTTTAATTTTTGGTGTATCAGGTCATTGTCAAACTACCCACCAAAATTTACGCTAAAATTCAGAGCTTCATAACACCCTACCACGTAACTTCTTCGAAATCCTGTACCTTAAACTCAGTCAAATCAGAATCCGAGAATAAAGGAGTTCGAAGATGTGTTTGAAAGAGTCGGTATGTCACGGTTTGTGTGATCTAAACATATTACTTGTTATTAAGGGTGGATGGTACGAAGTACTCGATAGTGATTTGATGTAAGTGCGTGGCTGACCGACTTTAGCCAGATATCCAGTTAACTAGTGAAGCCAACAAAATGTCGAAGTCTTAAGAAAACGTTTATTTTGCAGATTTATTTGTTGCTACAAATGCAATTGACTTATCCGCGTCGATTATCGCAGATCTCAGAGATATTTGTAAGATCCATTTTGGAAAGTTCTGTTTGTGAAAATCCCTCAATGTATACATTCGTAGTATATCCTTATTGATTCTTTCAGTTCTACATTTTGGTAATCTGTTCAATTCCATTTTCGGATGATAATATTCGTATTTTACAATAATTTCTAATTTTTGTGCCTTTACTGAGTTTCTATGTTTCTTTCCGAACTGCATTATGTTGTTTAAGCTGATACTTAGTTATGGCTACAGCAGTATTGATTTGTTCCTCTGGCAGTTGGAGCGCTTACACTGACTGGAAATGTGCAATTTCGATTGTAAATTGGGTAACTCTGTGTTATAAGAGGGATAGAATATCATTTGTTGGAATACTTGAAGAAATAACTCTGTAATATTGTTTAGAACCGTTACTTACTCAAATCACTTGTTTTTGGATTTCAACTGGGCAAGACGCGTATCTAAACTTACTGAACAGTTATTCCCAAGTCAAAACCTCATTTTCGGAATCTACATATTCACTGAACTGTTTGAAGCTTATTATTCAGCATAGATAATACTCTGAATGATGAACTTTTAAAGTGGTCAGTAATTGTTCCCTGGCTCTACAAGTTTTTATTGTATTCAAAGTGTACACAAACATACTAAAATCTCATGGTAATTTAGGCATGGAGGCCTTGTCTGATATCGGAAGCGGATATTCAAGAACTGTTTCAACACCCCGTATGTAAAATTAGAGAGACTGATCTAATCAGTCGTATGATGATGGGATGAGGTACCTAAGCCTACTAATGCCAGCCTACCTTCAGTTGGTTGGTTGAATAATAACTGATTAACGGCATGCCTAACTATCGTCTTTATGCTTTGCCTACTTTATGGGTTCGATCAAATAAGAAGTCAATCTTCGAGTGCTCGGAAATCGAGACCAAACAGTTCCAATCATTCTTTCCTGATTCACCTCACCTACCCGTCAAAATATTTGGCGACAGTATCCATGAAAAAGCCGCTTAACTTCCATCGTTTATTCTCGCACACTGACTATTTCTTTCTCAGACTGTGAAGATGAAGTGAAAAAGAGTTAAAAGGATAGGAAACGCTAACTCATTATATCCTTCTTAAGTAGGTTACCTTTCAAATTCACTTAGGGCTCAGACAGACAGGCAGTGTGAAGAGGCTCATGCCCGTCAAACTGGAATTATCAACTGCATATTCGGGGATGCGGTCAGTTTGCTGTCACGTGAGTTGCATGAACGAAACAACGCTAACAATACTAATATGATAGGAAATCTCTAGAAATCTCTAGCCACGGACTTCTCTATTCCGAAAGTCAACTTTGCTTACTCATATACAATGAGGGTCATAACTCTACTGAGGCTCTATTCTGTAAGAATCCGAATTGTGTGAAGATAGGAAATTAGGGGCTTGGTCAGACGCCACTACTATGGGACTACATCTTCACGAAAGCAGAATATGTAACTAAAAATATCTGTATCCTGGCTCCCCCGTGAAAAAGCCATCCCACCATCATAACCACAATTTTAATGAGAAAACTGATATGAAACATTTTACTAAAAACAGGAGTTGAAATTTTAGATGGTCGAGTGTGTCAGCTTCGAAGAATAACCTGCAAAAGGTGGACAGGAAAAGTCATCATCCTGACATGGATAACTCTTAAATGGTACCTCTGGGGAGAACACAAATTAATTAATGACAACAGCCTGTGATGGCAGTTCACAAAAACAAGGAACAGATACATATGAGACTTAAGAGAAGATTAGAGTTTTCCGGTACCCCAGTCATCAACAACAATGATGAAGCATAGCCCCTGGAGAAACATTATCTGTTGGCATTTCAGTAATTTTACACAACCTACTATAACGATAGCTCAACGTTAAGTTTAGATGAAGTCCCAGCAGTAAACTTGAGATCTGGTTTGGACAGGATTTACTCTGCCAAGCTGAAGAAACGAGTTCAATTTTGGCTGCGCAATTCAATGTGATGTTCTCATATACACTAGACCAAGGAAAGGTCCCAGAGATGAGAATCTGGAATACACCATACCAGTTTTTAAAGGAGGCGGACGGAATGAGTCTTCAGGCTACCGGCTAGTAGTAATTCATACATTACCCTCGAAATTTATGGCGCCATTGTTATAACGGTCTACACGACTTCTCGATATTATGTAAGCATACTTCCGTTCCAATGAAAAGGTTTCAGAAGGGGTAAAACTAACCTATTAACCCCAAGTGATTACTGAGCTACTATCGTTGATCTCAAAATGAAGAGAGAAGTTATATAATTGCATTTCTTAAATGCTCAAGCTGTTAGGTATGAAGCTACTCTTGGTAGACCGACTCCCCTTACACCTAACTGATTGACTTTCAAGGTCTTCGATTCCACCGACGATCCACTGTTTCTAAGGTATTAAACTAAATCTGCTATTCCGAATTAAACCATTTGT
Organism: Schistosoma turkestanicum; assembly: GCA_944470395.2. Classification (NCBI taxonomy): domain Eukaryota; kingdom Metazoa; phylum Platyhelminthes; class Trematoda; order Strigeidida; family Schistosomatidae; genus Schistosoma; species Schistosoma turkestanicum. The sequence continues at coordinate 51,492,093 of OX103971.1, forward strand.
AATTAACAGGGTTGAGAAATAAACCCTACGATGATAGACTCCGGCTCTTGAGATTGTTTCCACTGAGCTATAGGAGAATCAGAGGCGATCTGATTATGGCGTACACAATAATAAACACGCCAAACCATCCTAGTGTGAGGATCTTACCGATGCATCACCACTCCCCTCGAGGCAATCCTCGAAATATTGCACATCAAAGAGTGAATACTCAGATTCAGGCACACTTTTTCTCAATGCGAGTTGTCGCAACCTGGAATGCTCTCCCAGCGAGGTGACACCAGCCCCCTCAGTGGACTGCTTTAAGAAGAGATTTGATAATCACGTACTCACATACGGACTATCATCTCCCTCTTGGACAAGCTGTTCATGATGCGTATCTTGAGATCTGCTGGTTGTTATCATTGCCATCTCCTCAGATCACTCAATTAATCTATCTCGCCTATTATCTCTGTTTCCACTCCCTTGCTTACACTTCAGTCCTCTCTCACAATCTTCACTACCAATTAACAAACTAAATTCATCTATATATAACTCAGTTCTGAAATTTTATTTATATTATCATTATAATTTTGTCCTTATTATCCTTATTACTCTCCACATTGCAATTAACTGATCTCCGGTTTGGTAATGTGACGGCTGCTGGTACCCAGAAACCCTACTGCCCTGAAACAAACGTTTTCATTAAAATCCCGAGACATACAAACTCACAACCAACTGCCTAGAATTAGGCGGTCGAGTGGCTAGACCTCCATCGATTGGACATTACCGAACCCTTGGAACCGTACCGAAAGAACAAGAATCGAGCACGAAGAAATCAAATAGGTTTACACTAGCTCATGAAAAAGACATTGGATTTTAGATATTGGAGATATTGAAACCTAGTGGCGGAAACTTTGGAGCTTGCGCGTTGTTGGTAGTTTGCTTATTCATGTTTGACCCTTATGCTGCTAATGGAGGGTAAGAGTTGAAGAATACGCATTTTATGAAATTTAGAACCGTTATGGGAATTGCTGGAAACGACTTCGCACTTATAGCTTCTGACACCCGTCTATGCGATGGTTTTATCATCCTTTCTAGAAACTCCCCTCGACTGTTCAAATTGTGAGTAGCTCTTTCTATTATTGACATATATCAGGGGCCCTGGTAATATTCTCGGGTGTGCTGGATTTCATGGAGACGTCTCAACACTAACTAAATTGCTAGAAAACAAAGTGAAGGTCAGTTTCATAGTCGTATAAACTTATGTAAATTCAGACGTATCGTTATGACCATGGAAAAGACATATCGACCAAGGCACTAGCTGGTCTTTTGTCTGTAACTCTCTATAACAGAAGGTTCTTCCCATTTTATGTTAGCAATGTACTCGTTGGTCTGGATGAAGGCCATGGTGTACTGTATAGTTATGATCCTGTAGGATCATATGAATCTGAAGGCTACCGGGCCTCTGGAAGTTCTTCAGCGATTTTGCAGCCATTCCTGGATTGTACGGTAGGATCTTCTGATTAAATTTTTCTTATTTTAGATAGGTTGGAAATAAGACCTCGAAATATCACGCATCTCGCTTAGACAAGGGAACTGCAGTAAAACTTACTCATGATGTATTTATTAGCGCTGCAGAAAGAGACATACAATGTGGCGATAATGTATTCATCTACACAATCACAAAAGATGGACTTAGTGAAGTTTCTTATCCGTTGAGACGCGATTAAAAAACTTTCCTATCGATGTATTTCATATTTTCATTATCGTTGGTAAAATATTTGTCCACTGATTTTGTTGTTCACATTGCAACAACCGAGTTTTAGGAGGTAGTCTCATTTCAGCTTTCTTTCTGCTATCAAGGTTTTATTGGGGATTGACCGAACGGACGTGAACTCGCGTTGGTTATGGCCTTCAAACGTAATCACATTCTTGCTTAGTTATTTTTGTAAACGTAAAATCCATCTAAAAAGATCATGGTGCTACCATTACCACTATATACAATCTTGTAATATTCCACACCTCAAGTTCCTGATTTAATTATAGTCTAAAACAGTGATAATGAGTATGCCGAATAGTAATTGGACGAATACCCGGAAGTGTACGAAATAAATGCTGAGATTAGAAAGCTTAATTATGTATTATTAAACTCGGGTGTGGTTTAGAAGGAAAAAATTAGTGGACGGAATAATTTTATCGAACTATTCCTTAGCAAGTTCCTAAGGAATTAAAAGTTATCCATTCACTTGCTCATAATAAAAAATGCTACGAGAATAAATCAATATTTTGGACTATTCCAGAAGTATTACACAACTTTACTTAAAAAGTTATTACCAGTGGGACATAAGACGACTCTCATTATTGTATCACTGTGTGTTGTCACGTGCTGTGCCAACTCTAATACAAAATGTGACAGCGTTGTGATATTTTGTCCATTTGCCATCCTAAAAGTCTAGCTCATCAGCCTCATGTCCACTGTCAGGCAATCAAACGATAGAAACGTAGAACTTCGTACGTACGTACATCAGCTCAAGTTTCCATACCATATTAGCACAGAGATGTAATTGTCAATTCAAATCCCATAGTAATTGAGGTAGTAAAAGCAATAGCAGTGGTCGGAGAGGTTAGGATTAGTGGATATTATTCAAGACCCGACCGTAGCTGCTACCTTGACGTGGTGGTCGGGATTGCCTATCGTGATGACCAAACCGAGCTATATTGGCTGGAACACATGTTCCTGAAGGTTCTACAATGCCAGGCAGGTCGATTGGAGAACGATGAGACTAAAAGCAGCTACTCAAGGTCTGAAGGCGAAGTCGTTCTGCTGACTGCAGAGAGGGGTAACAGCAGTAAGGGGTTTCCCTCGGACAACCAGCATGTGCAGCGATGCTGCCTTCTCACAAGGGAGGGTTAGAAAAGGTCGACTCAAGAGTATCGCACCTCACCCTGCCTCACGGATTCCCATCTCCGGCGGTAAGGGTGCTCACTAAGGGCTTTTAATAGCGGAGCTAATACTCAAAAAACCTTTCATAAAACGGCCATGCGTGACCGGTCTCAAGCAGTTGTACCCTGGGCTTTGCGGTCACGCTCCCAGGTCGTTAAGACATACACCAATCTATCTTCCTTTTCAGGTCCCTCAAGAAACAACCTTCCACGGTGTGGGCATTCGGAAAGTGACAACCGCCTTTATACCCATAACATCGCGCGAGACCCAAATTGGTCGAAATCAAGTCCTTCCTACACGCTCTATTATCTCTCTTCTCTCCACAACCTAACTCTACTCACAGTCCCTTTTCTCACTGCACCGCTAATGCAGACGAAGCGAGTTCACGAAACGTCATTCCTGGTCTCTTGAAACCCCGCTCTAGACTACATGTTGGAGCTTTTAATGTACGGACATTGTGTCAAATAGGGCAACAAGCTTCCTTAGGTAGGACTTTAGAATCTCGCTCCATCGATGTATACTGCGTCTCGGAAACGCTCATACAGGATCCTAGTAAAATTAATCTGAATCCACCTTGTCAAAATAAAGAAGCAGCTCGATTTACTCTTCGTGTATCCGGTAGCCTTGATGCTGCTTCCCGGGGTCTTGCTGGCCTAGGCATAGCATTGAGTCGTAGAGCTGAAAAATCTCTTCTTGATCGGATCCCAATAGATAGTCGCTTGTGCGCTGTCCGACTAAACGGGACAGTAAGGACTCGGAAGGATAGGGACAATCGCCGTTGCCTCTTCGTCATATCAGCCTACGCCCCCACTGACTGCAGTCCAGACGATGTAAAAGATGAGTTTTACAGAAAGCTTTCGGACCTTCTCCAAAAAGTTAAGCGCTCTGATATATTTATAATGGCTGGTGACTTCAATGCTCAAGTAGGTAGACTAAGTGAAAATGAAAGACACCTAGGTGGATGTTATGGTGTCGCGGCTCAGAGAACAGACAATGGCGACCGTCTGTTGCAACTATGCTCAGATAACTGCCTATTCTTAGCAAACACTAACTTTAGGCATAAGGAAAAGCATCTGGCGACCTCGGAAGTCGTCTCAACGTTGGACTCAACCAGATCACATTGCCATCAGCCACCAATGCAGGTGTTCGTTAGAGGACTGCGGCACATGTTTAGATTTAGATCATGCCCTAGTGCGAGCTCGTGTCTGTTTGAGGCTTACTGGACGTAGGAAAGACACCGTAAAGAAGCCTCTTAGGGTTTCACTTAATGATAAACTAAGAAAATATTTCAGGAGCAACTAGAAACAGTAAGGCAACCATGTAAGCGATTCTCATCCGGAAGCAGGATGGAATGATATCAAAATGGCTGTGGAAACAGCAGTGATATCTGCTAGTAAGGTTGACCATAAGGCTAGGATGAACCCTTGAATTTCAGTCGCATCCACCGAACTGATGGATGCTCGAAAACTCATCCCGCCTGGTTCTGAGGAGCGGAGTCAGCTAAGACGTAGGCTGAAAAAAAAGCGTACGCAATGATCGAGAACAGTGGTGGGTGGAGAAAGCGAGAGAGATGGAAAAAGCAGCGGCGATTGGCAAGACTAGACAACTTTTCCGACTTATCAAGGAAACTGGTATTAGGAATCCTAGTGTAAGTGAGACTAACTCGGGAAGTGATGGGACTATTATTTATTCTCAATCCAGGAGAATGGACCAATCGGCAGAACACTTTAGGTATCAGTTCAACTGGCCTCGAGCCACTCTTCGGTTACCCGCGATCTCCAGTCATCCTAAATGGCAAATCGACCAAAGTCCCCCTAGTCTTAATGACGTTGAGAAAGCATTAGGAAATCTGAAACGAGGGCGAGCTGCAGGTCCTGATAGACTGACCCCTGAGATATTTAAGGATGGTGGTCCAGTTTTAGCAGCTAGGTTGACTGAGATCTCAGATAGGATCTGGGAACTGGACGTAATCCCATCCAACTGGTCTCAATCACTGATTGTCCTAATCTATAAGAAAGGGCAGAAGTCTTCTTGTGACAATCACAGAGGAATAAGTCTAACTAATATAGTATCTAAAATATTGGCCTCAATAATACTTCGACGCTTAACGAAAGCGCGTGAAGAGCAAACTCGAGAAAACCAATCTGGTTTTCGACCTGGACGTGGCTGTATAGACCACATTTTCACACTACGACAGGTCCTGGAACACAGACACACGTTTAGGCGTCCTACAATAGTTGTTTTCCTGGACCTAAAAGCGGCATTTGACTCAGTGGATCGTGAGGTTCTGTGGCAGTGTCTGTCATTGAAAGGTGTACCAAAGAAGTACATTAACCTCATACAAGCTCTCTACTCAAACACCACTGGTCGAGTGGGAGCTTATGGCGAACTGTCAACGGGATTCTTTACTTCAAGTGGTGTCCGTCACGGATGTCCACTTTCCCCATTCTTGTTTAATTTTATCATAGACATGCTCCTAGAAATAACCTTATCCTCGTCTGAATTTTCTGGAGTAGACCTTTTACCTGCTGGCTCGCTTATTGACTTAGAATATGCCGATGACATTGTCCTACTTGGTGAAGGCGCTGACAAAATGCAGTCTTCTGACCACCCTAAGCAACAATGCAAGCATGTTCGGAATGCGGTTTTCCCCCTCGAAATGCAAAATGTTGCTTCAAGATTGGGTTGCATCGGCACCTGAACTAGTGATAGGGAGTGAAGTGGTCGAACGTGTAGACCGCTTCACTTATCTTGGGAGTCTCGTCAGTGCTGATGGCCTGTTGACTGACGAAATCTCGGCACGGATACAGAAGGCTCGATTGGCTTTTGCCAACCTGCGTCACTTATGGCGTAGGCGAGATATCCGTTTGCTGACTAAAGGACGAGTGTACTGCGCAGTGGTTCGCTCCGTCTTACTTTATGGCTGTGAAACATGGCCAATGAGAGTAGAAGATACTCGTCGGTTATTGGTTTTCGATCATAGATGTCTTCGAAGCATTGCTCGTACATCGTGGGACACCCGAGTGAGCAACGCTGTTATTAGGAAACGGGTACTAGGTAAGAATGGCAGATCAATAGATGAAGTAATGAAACTTCGTCAGTTGAGGTGGTTGGGACATTTGCTGCGTATACCTAACCGCCGACTACCTCGAAGAGCTTTGTCTTGTAGTGTGGGAATAAGTTGGAAGAAAGTCAGGGGCGTCCAAGCCAAAACATGGCAAAAATCCATGAAGTCATTGACTAGTGGACTGAGCCATGTCGGTAGTTGTCGACTACCTGGTTGGGGTCCGCGATATGTTACTAATCGATGGCTAGAGACCCTGAATGACATGGCTCAAAACCGTTTGCACTGGCGCAGGTGCATTTATTCTTTGTGATCTCTCAAATTCTAATCTTCTGAATTCCTCATCACCTCTATCTTTTTCTTTTTAAGTTTGTTTCACTAGATTCTACTTCTTGAATAATATCTTCTAATCCTAACCTCTGTGACTACTGCTAATACTATTACTACCCCTACTACTATTGGATTTGAATGGATAATTACATCTCTGTGCTAATGTGGTATGGCAATATGAACCTTAATTAGTATTAATTAAGGTTGCCCTATTTGACTCATACTGGTCAAGGTTAAAAATGGCTTTGGGAAGCAAGCATGAGTGCCGTCGTCCCCTATATTACGACTTGGATATCTTGTGACTTTGAAGCCAATCTATAATCATTCCTAGTTTCTCTTATTAAGATATCGGAGCCGACAATGTACTGACGTAGAAAGAGAGGACTATAGTTGCTCCTAAGAAATATATTTACTAATCTATTCATACCTAGTATCCTGTTCACAATTGAATCCACACGGAAGCTATATTGCTTTAGTATTGTTACATAGGGAATTTAGATAATATGAATTATTTCTCCGAATAATTTGACTGACGAATCGAAGACAGAACTCGTCACAGTATGCACCACTAATAGTCATCCAGCTAGTACTTACTATTATAGTGATCCTAGATAGTTTAACATTCAATCTGACTTTCGTGGCGCATCAACTGAAAGTGAGACATCACATAAAAATAAGATTCACGTGAAAAAACTAGTATTGCGTAGTGTGAATTGAGATTTTATGTAAAAAGACTAATAGTAACCCTCCTCGTTTCTGATGGCCATCTAAATAAGGTTAGCACGTGATGTTAACTACAGAACTTGGAAATCACAGAAAGCAGTTTACGCATAAAACTTTAGGAATGAAGACGATACCGTCTTCAACTAGTATCATAATATTTGTCGAACATGTCTTTTTCAAACCATTCAATCAGCAGAACTCATCCTTGGTTACAATCCGTTGGAGTGTGGATGACAGCAATAAGGTACACCGAAATAATAGTATAGCGTCGAACAAATCATCCTTAAAATTGATCCATTTAATAAACGCTTTGCATAGGATGTGACATCGGTGCCACAGTAGTAGTATAAACTCACATGGAATGTACTTTTCGAGTCAGTAAGCGGATATCGATTTTTTGAGTAATTCATTACAATCTTAAACATGGATTTCTCGTGCGAACACATCAGTAACGAGATCATCTCAGGTTTTAGCTAAGCCTATCAGTTTGAATGGGAGTGTTAAATAAAAGTAGAGAAATAAACAAAAATGGGATGTTTGTAAATAGCATCATTTATGAATGAGATGTTATTCATGCCAAATTGTTACATTGAATTAAAAATCCCTAATTTTACATAAATCTTGTCTAAAAGCATTCATATTATTTACCCAGTAACACAAAATAGCACATTACATTCATTACAAAATTGATCATTTCACTTCTTATTAACTTGGTACATTAGGGACAACAATTCATTGTCATCAATATGTTCTACTCTTTGTAAATCAAGTAAGAAACGGATAGGTACATATTTGACGTGAATATTTACTTTGGATACATCAGAGTATGGTGATTTGCAATCAAACGATATATATTTCAATGGTCGCTTGAATGTCCTGCCGCTACTTTTAATACCGAAACCTCCATAGGTGCCAATCTCAATAAATTTCTCTAGTGTCGAAGTTTTGTTATTCTGTGCGGTTATTAGAGTTACGTTGCGAATCATACGACGCGGTAAAAGGATTCCTCCAAGTAATGTAGAAAAGGCTGAAAGTATTTTTATGTATAATAATAATGATTCATCTTAGAAAAATTAATGTTTACAATTTTTAACCATCTAGTTATACGATGACTGGTTAGAGTCCGACTATTGTTACTGACAACGACATAGGTGGTCATTCTCAAATTTCTAGAAACGCTTTCATCTTAGTATGAGATCATAAAATTTGTATGTGATCTTCGTAACTAAAAGAGTAAGTTTCACGTTTACACCTGAACTATCCTTATAGAATCGTTAAAATGTTAAGTGATTTAAAAGTAACTTACACTAATTTCTGTCTTGTTTTAAAATGCAAAAATCATATACTTCACTTAGATAATTCATCTCTCATAAAAAAAACAACTAATAGTACTATGATATATTCGTGCTAAGTGAAAGGAAATGCTAGTTTTAATAATAATCTTGAACACTGAGGTTGCAGAATATTGGCTCATATGGGAATTATTGTTTTCGAGTAGATCAGTAGTTTGTTTCTAATGTAAAACTCATAAACTGAGTTAGTACAGAAAAACCTATGCTAAATTTTATAAGAATTATTATCGTAGATTATAATAAACCCTATTCATCATATCACGGCAAATTTATCAAATTCTTACTGAATATACTACAATAATTGGGAAAATAAGCAAGCGTATCTAGTGACAATTATCAGAAATACCCTCAGATTCAGTATGAAGTTGTAGAGGGACTGCTAACCTTATATTTGATCTAGTCACTCATACTGATAATAAGATTGAAGTGATGTATATGTATGGGCATTATCATTAACTTATCCATGCTGAAGGGTGGATAATAGGGCCTGGTAAAAGCGACGTCCATATCTAAGACATTACATCCTAGAAGCTATAGATGTACCTCTCAGATAGGACTCATCGGACACCAATTATGACCAAACTAAAGAACTGGGCTGTCAGACACGATGTATCCTCTAAGCAATTCACTTAGTAAGACAACTAAAATATTCTACTGCCTTTGATTTGCAAGTAACATCAACACATCAAAGAAGCAGTGACTTTTCACAAGTCGGTTATTTTTAATGATATCTACGTGCTTTCGAACTATTGAACTGGGAATTTAATTTAAGTCGATGTGGATGATAGTAATTTCCTACGAACTTCAAAAGCAACAGTAAGTCTAACTCCTTAGTTGAGTATGCATGTGACTGTGATGAGCCTGATAAAATGACCCCTGAGATTCTTAAAGATGGTGATCCAGTTTAAGCAGTTAAAGTGACCGAGATCTTAAGAAGAATTCGGGTACTGAACCTAATCCCATCTGACTGGTCTCAATCAGTGATTGTTCCAGTGTATAAGAAAGGACAACACTCCTCCTACAACAATCACAGAGGAATCAGTCTAACTAATATAGTATCTAAAATATTGGCTTTGATAATAATTTGATGCCTAACTAGAGCTCAACAAAACCAGGCTGGTTTGAGACCTGGATGTTGATATATAGACCACAGTTTCACCCTACGACAGGTCCTTTAGTATGACAACCTGAACTTATGTACGTACGTACGAAGTTCTACGTTGCAGCTAACCCACTAACCGATTAATCTAACCGTATGGTATACTATATAAAATTGTTGGATCGCTTGTTAGTCTTGTTTTCATTGACTATTTATGTCAGTTTTAGGATTTTTAAAAATCTATTGTCTTTAACAACCAATCACACAACACGTATTATTTTGTACTAAAAATTTAACACCTACCAAGTACAGCTGTTAACCAAGAATCAATTTGTTCAGTCTCCAAATTCGCATTAATACTGTCTGTAACCTTCTTATAAGATTTGTACCACGAATAGTCTTGAAACATGGTTTCTTTGCGAAGCTTGAATGCGTTATTAGCATTTTGTATGATTTGCCGATTGTAAGTTATAAAACCCCACATGATTGTGTGGACTGCACAAAATGCACCTATATAACGGAAATATCTTAATTGATTTGCTCCTTCATATATGTGAATTCTTTTACATTCCGTGAAGGATTCACCATTGAATCTGAACATGTACTAGAACAAAAGTAAAAAGGAATTGAAGCTATAACAAAGGTCGTACATAAGTTGATTCATACTGATATAATTTGCCGCTTTTTAAATACCATGAATGATACCGGTTGTTTTATTGAGAAATAAATTAGAAAACAAATAAAAGTTCGTGGAGTGATATTATTCTGATTTATTATTAAGTCAACAAACGTCATGGTTAAACTTGGTGATACATAATAATGCCTTTTTTTTCTATGAAATGTAATTCCTTATTAATAAGCGATCGACTACTGTTTATCTGACTGCAGTAGTATGGGAGGCGGAAGCAGACTAATAAGAATTTTTTTTATTTCGAAGATTCAATTCACCCGCTTACCAATCATAAATGAATCAATTACTTATAAAGTAATACAATACACATATTCTATGTAAGAGAAAACAGGTTTGATGCAAGTAGATTAACGGAAGACAACGACTGCAGAGGGATTAGGTTTGTTCATAAGGTTGCCGAATATGAGCTCATCCTAAGAGAAAAATAGAGAGCATGGAAACAAAATTTTTATAAATGGCATGAAACATTATTCTACTGTTGTGTAGTAGGTAAAACTACAAATAATGGACGAGCCATATACAGACTGGACAAGAAATAAGGGATTATACTTACTATGATGATCAGAAAAGTTAAGGAATTTGTGGCCGAAACCACCACAGAAAAACTAAATTGATAACTAACCTTTACTGTATGCATACATTCGGAAACTGTTTCGGTATAAAGATAATAAATAGCAAGTTTATCTAGTCTTTAGCACATTATCATGTCCACCGCCAGGAAATTACGATACTAAGTGGGGTGTCCATTCAATTTAGGTTTTCGTAGAATGAGCTTGCAGATGAGGATGTCAATCATCCTTTTCTGTTCCTCCAGTGAGTGATTTGGCACATACATTTAAACTGATATCATTTGGCTGTCTCAATGAGCCATTCGTCTAGTACAGAGTTCTGTTTGGCTGATAGATGTGTCATTCATATCGTGGCCTTTAATCTGAAACCAATCCACCCGGCTATTTTGCCTAACAGTTTGACGTGACCCTACGGTACATTGCACAATTCTCTTATCCCTGCATTATTCTAGACTGCGGTTTACCGGTTACAGCACAACTAAGTTTTAAACATAAAGACCACATCACTTACTCCGGCCTATCAAACTAAGTAGTATGACTAACTTTAAAGACGAATATCCTAACCTTTATTCAGCTATTCAGTCACGAATTAGGTGGTCAGTGTAACCAGCAATTCACATCAGCCAGTCATGTGCAATGTGGAACCTGACATATGCACACATTCATTTAGGCTACCATACTTCATTAGCGCAACGAGATGAAACTATTCAGACAAATCCGGCAATAAATGAGTAACAGTGTCATTAGTGGTAAGGAAATTAGGTATAGAAAGCTAGGAAAAACTAGGGTAATTTAGCAACTCGGGATCTAATCTAAGACAAAAGGTGGATGCACTTGTGTGGCTACGAGCAATTCTGAACCAGATCACTTACAGTTCTTAGCCACTGGCTGAGATAATTATGCGGACCCTAACCAGGTAGTCTGAACCGATCAACATCCTTTGGTTCAACAGTAAATCGCTGCATGGGTTGGTGTGACGTTGTAATTTGGACGTTCCGAGATTCCTTCTAGACTTGAAACGAAAATGGTTCTTCCTGCGTTCGTTTTTTAGGAGCCCTAACTAAGAAAACGGATATCTACTGACGCTATTATCTTAGAGAGCTTATAAGTTAGATTGGTTCATCAGTGTTTATCATAAGATTTGTGTGCTTTTTTATAGCCTAGAATGATCAAAGATCGGAACCAATTAATTGAGATTATGTAAAATTTCCTTAGTCTAACTTAAATCTCAGCTTAGTATGGACCATAGTAATACCACCTGATTGTTGTTGAAACATGGAACAAACAGATAATTATCCCACGAAGTATTAAAATTGAAGCAATTGATAACGTTGGGAAATGCACTATATCAGTCAGAATCTTCCTAGAAGTGTCACATTTATGAGTGAAGTTTCGATTAACCAAATAACAAAGTATGCTACACTAAGAAATGATGTTTTTCCAAAACTACTATTTACTGGTTAGATATATCATATAACTAGATATGGTCACAGCAGCGTTAGAGACAATAGCAATATTTATCTGAAAACTTGGGGTAACATTATTCGAATTCGAGGAGGCAAATGAGCATTTTTTTTACTTATATTTCGTCTAAATTTTGAACCTAGTATTATTTTATACTGCTCATTTTCCGATCCCGTTTGTTCCTATCGACTACTTTTAATATCCAGTAACTCACCAGTACAATTATCAACTTTATTTCCTTTTTTGTTTCATCGTTATCACTATGTGAAGTACGGTAACTAGACGAGGGAAATTTTTGGACTAGGTTCTACATTGTGTATGTCTAACCAAGTAAAGATTACGATTCCCATTAGACAAAACTTATGTGAACTTCTCACTCTACAAAATCTATATAAGGCTAAAAGAATAGTTAATATCTACCTTAGGAATAGACCTTTTCGTGTGTTACGGACGGCAATATCAACAGAACAAATTTTCAAACGAACAGGAAATATACAGTCATACGTGGGTTGAAATAAACCAACAGATCAATTTTCGTTAAAAATTTTATTAAATATAACTGTACATTTTATTTATCAGAATATAGGTCTTCATAAGTAACTAGATCTCGATTGAGTTCATTTGATGTTCGGTTTGAAGGCTCTTCATTCGAAGAAAAAGGGTTACAGAAAGTTGTTTTCCGAAATGACCGACCTATATTATAGAGAAGAGAAAGTTACTTTCAGCACTTCTATAACCTCATTAAAGTTCGCTGTGAAAAACAGTAAGGAAAACAAATTTTTCTCAATAACAAACAGTACTTCACTTTGCCTACTTCAGCTTGATAATTTGGGTAGCATCGCTAGCGCCCCTGGAAAAAAATGACTCAAAAATGATTACATAAATTTTTTATCATACTGATCGTATGTTTGAAAAAAATCAAAAGCAAAGGAGCTATTTTGATGAGTTCACAGATACTCGTGACAAAATCATTGTGTTCTGTTTTATGTAATATGAAACCAATAATTAAGAACAAAAAATCTAAATGCATTACTACATGATAATTCACACGCTAATATGAACATATTTTTGATCTATAGGGTAAAATTAATTATGAAGAGAAACAAGAACAAGTTAATAAATCAGAATACGAATGCTATGTCAGTAAGCAACGAAACTTACTTTGACTGTATTTTGTCGGCGAAAAAGGTTTCCCGTGGAAAGGTCTCCGAGCATAAGAAACACGCAAAAGACGATTGCTTACCATTTGGTGATCTAGCTAAAATCCAAAGAAATAATTAGTTACTTCCCTTACTTTTAATGCACTTTGGGCCATTTGATTGGTTGCCATTGTAACGTATGCATGGCTAAAATAAATCAGTTAATTGTGTAGCAAAATAAAAACATAAGAGTAAAACGTAATTTACTTGAAATCATAGACGAAAATAAATGACAAATATATTGTGTGAGGTAGTTATATGAAGTATATCATCTATAGTAAACTCTCAATAATACTTGAAAAACTGATAAATTTATGTTGAAAGGATCCCTAGAATCAATTACCGTTAATGTCCAAAATATCCCTTTAACTTTGTAAAGGTGGAGTTGATCAGACAGTATGACAGCTTAACATATTTAATAGTATCAAATAACAAATGAAAATAAATCAGTTTTTGTAAATCCATCTTTTAGAGTAGGGTTTCTGTCAATAGATAGAACCATTAACAAAACTATTCGGAAATCTAAGCAACAATACGCTATCTGGTTCCACTTGCTTAAAGGAAAATAAAAAGGTGACAGCAGGACTTGCTGACAGACAGTGGCTTCTATTCTAAGCAATTTCTCGTAACATCTCAGTCAAATGCGTTGAACTAGCCCTAGAACCTAAACCAAGGAGTCATAAAGGACCGATAGATGCCAGTCATGTGCAGTTTTCCTGCATACCACGACGATATATCATTCACTGACCACCTCTCCCCTTTTTTCAACCAGTCCCAGAGTTGGCAAATAATACAAGATCTGGAATTCTCCGGGACGACATTCGTAGTACGTGCCCAAGCCATCGAAGTCAGTGTTTCACGATCATGACACTAACTGAACTGTCGTTGCTGTGCCCGAATATACGTTGACAAACCTCTGCATTACTAACATAGTGTTGCCGGCGATGCCAACAATCCTTCAGACACAACGATGATCGAACACAGAAAGCTTTCAAACATATTTGACTCAGAGAGACCAAGTCTAATAAGCATAGAACAAAAATGCTCTTACCAACGCATTGTAGACCCCACCCTTTACAGACAGACTAACATCACGAAGGTGATAAAGATAGCCTAGATTGGCATGAGTCGTTTTGGCTTTCACTATTCATGAAATCATCTCATTACTCACTCCACCACCAGCACTTACACAGCTAGCCAGGTACCAGAACTTTTCTACTACCTCTATTCGCTCACTAACAAGAGTGAGTGCAGGTTAAGGGTCCTGCCAGTCTTGTCAAAGTACTTTTCACTTCGAAAGTGAAGAGCTCATGCGACTCCCATAGACACTGATTCCCAACTGACTAAGTGCAGATTTATGGCATGGAAGTCTTTGCAAAGTAAGACAATATCATCCGCACACTCATGGTTGAAAAGTCTTTCTTCAGGTAATTGATTCATCATGGGAAACAGGACAGTGTGATCGATGTCGTCGGGGTGATAGACCAGATGAACTATTCCTGGAAAATCTCTATTCGTCACTCAAGACGTGAGGGAATGTTATCGATTGGTGTCTCATTGGCTTCATGAATTATTTCACTCACACCAAATTTCTTGGTGCCAATGACTTGGATAAACTAAAAGAGCTTCCAGTAGTAATCAAGTGAAGCTGATAGTTTCAAATCATTAACACTCTCCAACCATCAGATTTCTCGGTACTCAAGCAAACTTTGCAATATTTGATTGCGTAACAACAGATCGATGTGTCTCAACGAGTTGTAAGGAGCTTGCAGAAACCTAATGCTAATAGGCAAGATGTTTCGTGAAGCCACAAGCCACTTTATTCTCCATTTTCATGCCGTCGCACGATTGCGGCCAGTGCTTATCTATAATTTTTAGCGGGTCGATATCTAGCCTTCGAACAGAACTTACAACCAACTTCCTGAAATCGATCCGTTTAGGACGATAAATTAAGCCACTGAAACGTAAGAGAAGACAAGAGCGTACAGGGGCATTGTCAGAACCCAGATAAATACTCCAAAAAGAGCGAGTCTTGTACACAGCCAGTCAATCTACATCCAGGTTTGAGATGCAGAGGGAGCACGCCAGGCAGCAAATTGGCGATGATATCGCAGATAGTTGATGTCAGGCTAGAGACAGGTTGTAGTCTATGCAGTTGCATTAGACGATCGTTGTTATCTGACCTGAGATCGACAAGTCGCCATTGGCCACCCAGAAGCCCAACCGGTGCATCCAAGTCTCCGGCTACTCTTACAGTATCTGTCGAACACGCTTGCTGGAGGTTACACAAATGGTGGTAGAACTCCTCTTTGATTGCATCTGCGCTACAATCTGTCGAGGCGTAGATGGAGATGACTAAAAGGCATCGTTTATCATATTGACTTCTCACTTTGATGGAGCTCTTTGATCTAACAGCGACACTAACGCCAATAAAACTAGACGAACATGCAACAAGATCCAAGAATAAATCTAAGCAAAACAAGCTTTTCGAAGCGACAGATGGAGAGCAAACTTTATGTACGTCACGAGAGTATTGAGTATAGGTCTCGGGTTGACGACAGATATCGGTGTTCAAATTTTCTGGAAACATAGCCAACCCTATATCCTTTATCTAATCTGTATTAGTGTACGAACGTTGGAGACAAGTTTGAATAGCATGCGTAGTTTCAGAAAGGCTGATTAAAAATGCGTACTCGGTGACAGCATTCAACTTTCGACCAGCCAGGAACTATAGATCATTTAGATAGGACTAGATTTTCATCAGCTGCTGTATGAGTTTAAGAGTAAAAAATAAGCCGAATAGGAATAAAGGGATAAAAAATAATACAATATAAAATAAAAACGAATAGTACTAAATATTTTGAGTACAATCAGAGAGCATGAGAATTGAAACGGGCAAGTAATGTTTCAATTACTGTCATCATTTAGTTTGCGTATGGGCTATGATGTTGCTCAGATGCCCAAACTGAAGCAGGTGGTTTTCCTGTTAAGCTAATGCAGGAGCCTTTGACCCAGAAGTCGAATCCATAAGGTTGTTGAGCAATGTTAGGAGTTGCAATCCTATAGTAGCCGGTGAACAACAAAAGGTTCATACTTCATTTGTTTCGTTAGGACACTAGGGTCCATGTGCACCATTTTCGTAAACAACAACCACGCCACGAGGTGGTGAGTTGGACTTTTCTAGCAGTGGCTATATACGCACGGCCATATGAGAGCATTTAGAGAGGAAGAGCAGACTTTTCCCACTTTCGATCACACCAAGGCATTCGGGGGTAAAATTTAAATAACCTGTCTTAAAGCTGGTTTATATTTTGAAACGAGGTGTATTATGCATGTTTTTGGTTTTCTAAACGACCACATCAAAATATACTGAGGTTATAAAAATAAACTCATTTATTTTTATAGATAAATTGTAACAGGAAATTGTAATGCACAGATCATAAAACTAGCTAGAACTTCTGAAAAATTATTAAACGTTTTTAAAACACCAGAGACGTACTTGGGGGGATCACCAATCTTAATCCTTACAACAGTACCATGAGACTTGAAGACATCGAGAATAAAAGGTTCAGTGATATTATGATACCCAACATATAAGGTAGAATGCGTTGGTCGGTTTGGAGTATGTAACTGATCAACGTTGCATGAATCTGGAACATCTGATATCTTTAAATAAGAAAAATTATATGAATACTTGATCCGTATCCATATTTTTATCATCCAATAGGAGGTTGAACTGCTGTTTTCTTTTAGTTTGTAAAGTTTCAGAAACATCCGTACAGCTTGCTTCTGAAGTAGCTACTTTAGAATTAGATGGGCCATCTAGTTTTTTTTCTTCTGATCGCAATGGGTTAAGTGTTGGACCAGGTAGAAAATTGCGGTAGAGTGACTGTTTAACCTTAGAGTTCAACTAATTTTTCAGGTTAAGAACTAATTCATTATACTTACATTAGGTCCAGATACTTCCTCTTCTTCATTTTCCTGTATGTAACGACAGTCCACATTATCGAATCACTAACCTTAGGTTTACGTTTAAAAGTGTAACGCTCGTTTTTGTTTTCGATTGATATTGCACCAGATTTAAGAAGTTTCATCGCTTCTTCTTTAGCTTTTTCCCTTGGTTTCATAGCTTTATTTCCACATCATTAAAAAAGCGAAACAAACCTTTTGACTTCTCTTCTTTCCGTTCACACTTTTTAACCTCATGGTCAATATCAGTTAAAGTTCTCCTCTAAATAGGCAGGTAAAAATCACACAAACCCTACCATTTGCTTAAGTGATAATAATTCCTTGCGCAGAGATTTTTCAGGATCGGTTTGTTCATCAGGTAAGTCAATTTTAACTACACTTAATTATTAAAGCGTAAAACGTACATGACGCTAGTAGTTCGTCAACATCGATATTCCTAAAAAGTTTGTGTAAAGTATGGCAACTTACTTTCCAGCCTCAAGGTCTGGATCTTCTATTGTCATAATGGTCCACTAGCACGTCGTGATATCAAGTGAAAACTGAAAATTTTAGGGTTAAAAATTATATATATATATATATATATATATATATATATATATATATATATATAACTAAAACTTTCCTCACATTTATTGATCTGACCAAAATATTTGATACAGCTATAGAAGAATTGCTAGTGAAAACCCTAAATGAACTAAACTTATATGAGAACATAAGGAGACTCCTAGATTAGCCAAAGGACGTCCGATTGGAACAAATCTATATTTCACAATGAATAAAACTGTCAAACAAGACAGTAAAGAAAGACTACTCCTCTTTAACTATGAATTTCAAGAGATCTGACAAGAAATGGTAGACAAAACAGACACTGGTATGGAAAAAATAGATAAGAACAAGGAAGCATAAACAATATGGCATACTGAATATGCGGGTGATTTGTGTATAATTACGACAACAGTACATGAAGGAACAAAAGGACTGAACAGCTTACAAGATTGCCTTGAAAGAGTCGACACTAAAACACTGAATGCGAACACAAAGACAGTGGTCATAAATGAAAGTAGCGAGGTTAAAGAAATTTGAAATGAAAAGTGCGGTAAATCATAAATTCATTTAAGTAATTGACCTTTACTGCAATTACAGGTCCCCCAGACGGGGTTATCCAAGACAACATAATGAATGAAAAACATGCAAAAATAAAACAGACCAATTCTAAGGTTTAATAATAATAATAATAATAATAATAATAATAATAATAATAATAATATAAAAACAAAAACAAAGGCAATAGTAACAGCAGTGATAGCTATACCAATACATGGTTTCAGAAAGTCAGGTACAACGTAGAACTTCGTACGTACGTACATAAGTTCGGGCTGCCATTCTACATTAGCACAGAGAAGCAATTGTCAGTTCAAATCCCATAATAATGGAGGTAGTAGAAGCATCAGTAGTAATCGAAGAGATTAGGAACCGAAGATATGCTTCGAGAAGTATATCACAGTGGAATCAATCTAAAAATAGGAAAATGGTCATGAGGAATTCAGAAAATTGGAATTTGAGAGAACACAATGGATGCGCCTGCGCCATTGAGAACCATTTTCATTTACGTCATTCAAGGTATCTAACCATCGGTTACTATCATCTCGCGGATCCTGACCTGGTAGTCTACACTTACAAACATGAATCAGTCCACTTGTGAATGATTTCATGAACTAGTGCCTATTTTGGCTTGGCAGCCCCTGACTTTCTTTCAACCAACTCCTACACCACAAAATATAGCTCGTCGAGGCAGTCGGTGGGTAGGCATGCGTCAAGCATGTCCCCATCACTTCAACTGATGAACATTCACTACTTCATCAACTGATCTACCATCCTTAAATAATGCCCCTTTTCTAACACCAGCATTACTTAATCAATGGACCCTGGATATTCTAGCAATGCTTCGAAGACATCTATGATCGAACACTAATGGCCTACGAATATCCTTAACTCTTTCTGCCCATGTCTCGCATCCATATAGTAGGACAGAGAGAACTGCTGTACAATAGACTCGTTCTTTAGCCAGCAAACGGATATCTCGCCTACAACATCGGTGACGCAAGTTGGCAAAAGCCAATCGAGCCTTCTGTATCTGTGTTAAGATTTCGTCAGTCACCAGACTATCAGCACTGATGAGACTCCCGAAATAAATGAAGCGGTCAACACGCTCAGCTACTTCACTCCCTATCACTAGTTCAGGTGCCGATGCAAGCCAATCTTGAAGTAACATTTTGCATTTCGACGGGTAGGATCTCATCTCCAACATGCTTGCATTGTTGCTTAGGTT
The DNA here is from genome assembly GCA_944470395.2 of Schistosoma turkestanicum. NCBI lineage: Eukaryota > Metazoa > Platyhelminthes > Trematoda > Strigeidida > Schistosomatidae > Schistosoma > Schistosoma turkestanicum. Next base: position 51,511,805 of record OX103971.1, read on the forward strand.
TGTCAGAACTCTGCATTCTGTCGGCGTCTTTACCGAATAGGACTATGTCATTGGCATACTCTAAGTCAACAAGCTAGTCTCCTGGTAGAAGTTCCACCCTTATAAAGCCAGACAATGATAATGTTAGCTCTAAAAGCATATCTACGACAAAGTTAAACAAGAATGGGGAGAGTGGACACCACTTGAAGTAATCGATTCCGATGACAGTTCACTATAAGTTCTCACTCGACCAGTAGTGTTCGTGTAGAGATCCTGTATAAGGTTAATGCATTTTTTGGTACTTCTTTCAATGAGACTGCCACAGAACCTCACGATCGACAGATTCGAACGGCGCTCTAAGGTCGAGTAATACTACTATTTTAGAATGGCTGAACGTGCGTCTACGTTCTCTGACCCAACGTAATGTGAATGTCTGATCTATGCATCCAAATCCAGGCCGAAAACGAGACTGGTTTTGTCTAGTCTGCTCTTCACGGGCTCTAGTTATGCGTCGGAGTATTACTGAGGCCAATATTTTCGATACTATATTAGTTAGACTGATTCCTCTGTGACTGTCATAAGAGGACTTTTGTCTTTTTTTGTAGACTAGGATAATCAGTGATTGAGACCAGTCAGATGGGGTTATGCCCAGTTCCCAGATTCTACCTGAGATCTCAGTCAATCTGACTGTTAAAACAAAGCCAACTTCCTTAGAAATGTTATAGGGAAGCCTGTCAGGCCCGACTGCTCTTCCTCCCTTCAGGTTTCCTATAGATTTTTCAATTTTTTGTCGCAGGAATTATACTGATTTGTCATTTAGGTTGACCGGGGATCGTGGGAGACCTGAATGTGGCTGAAGACCAGTTGGACTGATATCTGAGGTGTTCTGCCCATCAATCAGATCTCCTTGGTTGAGAACTAATTATAAGACCATCCTTTTATGAGATATTTCAATATGTGTTATAGATGATATGAGTGCAACAAGCTTAAAGGCAGTGAACAATGCGAGACATATGATACTAGGGATAATTAGTGAAAAAAGTGAGATGGAAGAGAATAAAATTGCCTATCGCAAATAGAAAGATAATGCAGCAAATAATATGATGTACGAAATAATAAAACGTATGATAGATAGAAAAAATCAATTGAGAGAAACACAAATTAAAAGCTGGGTTAAGGCAGCTACAGACGGAATTTAGGGTTTCAATTGTTGTGTTTTTATTATTTCGACTTCCAACCTCTAGCTTCATCTATGATCATTCGTAGAAAAATACGACCAAAGGAGGTCCTATGGTCCTTTCGATTTATATAGGAAACCATGTTAGCTAATTTGGGTGGTCGGTGGAGATCACACTAACCCACTACTTTGTTATAACTTGGACTACTCGGAAAACGACAGAGGGCTTCCTTTCAATTCATGTAGTTTATTTGTGTAGGTATACGCAAAGAGTACACGCCAGGCTAGTCCACACTGTACCAAGAAATATGGTCTACCCTCTTACCAAAGCGAATAAAAACAGGTCTGTAAGCCAGAAAAAGGTGCCAAATAGAGGTGACTACCAGGTCTCTCTTAGAGTGCTTATCCCTGAGTGTGGGAGAGAACTTAAGTGCTAGTCATATGCTTGTAAAGCATGAGCACCGTTTAGAAGCAGCAAATACGTGTATAGGAGCGATTATATTTAAGTGCCTTGGGATACGTAAGTGAGAGTTTATTATCGGTGTGCATAGAAAGTGTACTTATGCTTGGTGAGACGCCCGCAGACTCAGCTGTGAGGTCCCTAAGATTTCCCACTAAAAGCATTTACCTACATCGAGTAAGTGTTCTTCCAAAACAGATATCCTGCATCAGAAAAGCCAATAGGCTTCCCTTTAAGAGGCCTAGCCAACCTCGATGTGACTGGTAGGTCACAAGTATTTTACTGATTCGCTTGTGCGCACAATAAATTTTCTTACCTATTATATCGATTATTACAGAGAAGTATTTAAAATATATTTAACTACTGAGAAACAAGTCAGTGATAACCTTTCATTCCTGCAGAATGTAGTTTGTACATGTGCATAAGAATGATATACTAGTATACATATGTTTCGCGTTCAAGATTACATTTCGGACCTTACCAAGCAGAAACAGAAAAGCGACTACCACAAGCTATTCCACTGTGATGGACGGATTACGATCTTAATTTTCCTATACACAGAGTAAGTGCAAGTGCCTTCATTGGAGTCATTCCAGCGCAAAAGAATATACCTTAAGGTAAGACGATAATAAACTGTTCACGCTGATTTTACGTATGCATTATAACCAGTTTCGTGCAACTGGGAGAGGAATTGAAGCGTACATACGGTTATTGTTGAGAATTTCCACATCGGAATGTCGCATCGAGTCTACTAATCGAAACTTGGGTTAATTTGGCTCTAATAACACTGATAGACTAGCGACTGCATACAACGTTAATTTCTCTTCATCGTCAATCTAAAAAATTCTATTTTGCATATTAAAATCGTCCGTCTGATTTTGAAGAAAAGTTTACTTTTTACTTCTCGTTACATGTCTAATTTATCTCACTTGTAATATTTTCTTCTTGTGAGCTTCATATGTTGGGTGCATCAGAGTGTACTAAAATATATACACACAACCTCCTATGCTGCATATGATGGCTGAAAGCATTTAAGGCAGACCTCCATTAATGTGAAACATAGTTTTTTAATTAATGTCAGCCGAGGATTACTGTAAGTGTATTTCTTTATTTTTAAAATAGGTAGTGTAGAGGCATAAGAAAAAGTGAAACTTTCCAAAAGATCGAACCTTTACTAGTTAAAAATAAAGGTGACCAGGTGAGCACATTTTCATAAACCTGGCAATTTGACCAAGTTAACGGCCTTGAAGTCAGATTTTGATGCTTGTAAAGCCTACTAAATATTGTCTTTTGAATTTCTATAAATCACTTTCAATCACTATTGTGAAAGTGAAAACATTTATCAAACAAGCTTTGATTCAAGGGGAAAAAGACTGATTAATAAATTAAATTCCTGGAAACACAACGATTTAACGCTACTGTAAATAGTTGGAAAGCTTTACTGACGTCACACTTAATTCTAACTACCTCAACAGAGAAGAGTAAGTTGTAGCAGACAAACGATCATGCATTAGCACAAGATCACCTATTAGTATGGCGTTCTGATATATATGGAGTACTCCAACATTATGGGGTGAGTCAACAACTGTCCCTATCTTTAAAAAAGGTCCTTGTCATTTATGTTACAAATACCGGGATATAAGTCTAATTCCAACTATCTGGCCTAATCGCTTCCTTCATATTTCGTAGATTGCTAAAACACACAGAAAAGACTGACTCGCGATCCATAGGCTGGTTTTATTTATGGTCTATAATGTATCAGTCATACCTGTAAGCTCAGACAATTGCAAGGACACCACTACACTTTCCTTCGGCCAACAGTCGGTGTGCTTTGTAGCATCAGGGCCACCTTTGATTTGTGGTGGTGTTTTGTTCTCTGAGCTGGAGCTCATCCACCTGAACGACAAATTTTCTCCACCATCCCAACTTCGATTTGTCGGACAGGACTGCTCTCTCGGTTTCTCTATTAAAAAGTGTGAGAGAAAAATGTACTAACATCCTAAAGGCCCAATATAAAAATACCTAGTGTAGAATATGGGTATACGGGCACTTCTCTACATTCAAGTGATGGGGTTAGACAGGCGTGCCCAATGTGACAATTACTTCCCAAATGTGGCCTTCTATGACGTTTTGGGAACAGTTCTCATTAGTTTCGGTAATGGTGTTATTGATGTGTTGCGTTAAAAACACATTTCAACCTTGAGTATGCGGACGATATTGTCTTACTTTGCAAAGACTTCCATGCCATAAATCTGCACTTAGTCAGTTGGGAATCAGTGTCTATGGGAGTCGCATGAGCTCTTCACTTTCGAAGTGAAAAGTACTTTGACAAGACTGGCAGGACCCTTAACCTGCACTCACTCTTGTTAGTGAGCGAATAGAGGTAGTAGAAAAGTTCTGGTACCTGGCTAGCTGTGTAAGTGCTGGTGGTGGAGTGAGTAATGAGATGATTTCATGAATAGTGAAAGCCAAAACGACTCATGCCAATCTAGGCTATCTTTATCACCTTCGTGATGTTAGTCTGTCTGTAAAGGGTGGGGTCTACAATGCGTTGGTAAGAGCATTTTTGTGTCATGGCATGCAGGAAAACTGCACATGACTGGCATCTATCGGTCCTTTATGACTCCTTGGTTTAAGTTCTAGGTCATGCACAGCTCAGCCTCACGAGAAGGTTTAGTGAGTGATCGAGTCGAGATTGCCTATGATCACCACTAAATACAACCAGTCACTGTAAAGTTAAATAAGTCCACAGTAAAGAATACTTTAGCTGTTGCTTTCGTGGTTTCTTATCTGCTGCGTGGTCTGTTGATATGGACGTGAGACCGAAATCTCATCCTTAGATGGTGCAGATGACGCGTGCCGTTGACTGGGACGTGAGGTCTCTGATGTCTTTAGCGTGCTACTCGAAGCAGAAATAAGGATTACGACAGTGAGTTGGACGGGTCTAACTTTGAATCTCTGTTTATCGCGTAGGGCACTGTCGTTGACGAGAGCTGTTTGAGACGATCAACGCTGACTATGTCCATTAACCTTGAAGGTCTTTTCTTGACGAATAGTCGCGGTAAAAGATCCTTCGTAAGGCTTTTACAAAGGTTTTCGTACCACATCTACTCGTATGAAAACATATGGACAGGTGAATAACTCTCTCTCGAGAGCGACCTCTCAGTCTTATATTCGAGATCGCATCGGAAGTAGAGTTCTTATTCACGCAGATGGTCGTTGGAAGTTATCTGATATACGTAAAATCTCTGCCCGGTGGTGTGAAAAATTCCCCGGACAGATGCAATGTCATGCCGTATACAAGTGCACAGGTGAAACACTGAATATCTGCCGTCGCTCCTCTGTAATCGCCGTGTGATCTCCTAATAATCCCATATCTTTGCGGACCGAATGGTGATAGGAGGTTCAAGGTCTGTGCGAAACACCAAGTAAAACATGCAGCAAGTAAACTGTCAAACTCACGCCTAGGGAAAGCTGAATTGTCCAGTGCCAGTCGGCGTGGTTTCGCCGTGACTGGGAATCTGCAGGTGAGGATGCGGTTCATGACGTAATTATTCACCGGTTGAATCTCATCGGTTTAGTTACTTTTGGGAATCTACCAAATATAACATGAAAAAAATAATAATTCAAAATAAATATTGGTTATTCGGTACATATATATTTGCGCGTTAAACCCTTGGATTTTATATTCGACGAAGTATCGTCTAACTGCAGTCCACATGAATCGAATAGAAATTCATAGAGCTATGGGGAAGTGATATCAAGTACGGCTATGAGGATATCTGCAGCGATCATCGTCCATAAATACTGTCGTCGATTATTCAGGTTGATCGTTAGCAGCCGTGTACCGTAGGTATGAATGACTTAGGCTATTGGCAGCGCGTGGTCGAAGCATCGTAGCCTGAGACTTGCTTCTAGGAAAAGATACGACAGAAACTAGGGCTCTTGTGGCCACCTAACGTACCTAGCGTTGGTGCGAAAATCGTGCACGTAAAATAAATGAGCAACCAGAGGTGACAGGAAGGAGACAGGTGAAAATGCAATGACCCGCACCTGGGGGTCTACTATTATAGCTATCCACCATTTCGAAAAGTTGTTGCAAGTATAATTTATGTTAAAAAATATTATTATTAGTATTTCAACTTGATAAAAATGAGTATAGATGAAAAATAGACTCACCGTAATTGACTTCTTTAGATAAAACGTCAGCTCACCAATTTTGGTGATGGCCGAGTCGATATTGACTATGAGCGCCACTAAATACTAATTACGAACCGGTCACTGTAAAGATAAGTAATTCCAGGGTAAAGAAAACATTTGCTGGTGATTTTGTGGTTTCTAAAGAACACCGAAATCACACCAAGACAGTGGGCGAAATAAAGAGCAGCTACATCAAAGATGGTAGTAACAAAAACAGAAAGTTCCACAACAACGTTATCAGAAATGCCTTACAGTAGAAGCCACTGTCTGTTAGCCAGTCCGGATGTAACCTTTATATTCTCCTATAAGCAAGTGGAATCATCTGTAGTCGAAAAGATGCTTTCTGTTTGTACTTTCCTTAAATGAACAGTTTCTCCCATTAGCATAACTATCTACATTGTGTTCTCGTTCGTTCCTCGCTATTTGTTGAGCGAATCGCATTTACATGTCGGAATTCAGTATCATTTAGAATACCTGGCGAAAGTTCGGCCGTTATATCACGGAATATTGACACTGTATGGCTCGTGCTAATATTGATGATGAAATTTCTACCCAAATAACAGCGTGTTACATTTGCCAGTTCACAGGCAATATCAAATAGTTTAAATGCTGCCCCATTTAACGCAATAGGTTGCTAAACTTAACTGTTCCTGAAGTCCCTCCAGGGCTACTGCCCGTTCAAGCTTGGATTGAGGAGGAGGGTTGAGCTTGTGGTTGACAACTTCATCCCATACAAAAACTAACTCGCGAAAAATGCTAACCATAAAGCATAATTCGAACCACTTTAACTCTGCCCTGACAGTTGGAAAGAATTTCTCAAAAGTGTTCTGACGTCTCATGAGGAAAGACGGGTTCTTTCGGAAGTCACGAGGCCGATATCTCTTCCCTCAACCAGAGCAACCAATCTTGTAGGTATATGAAACGTTCGTACATTGTGGGAGACTAGAAGACTGTTTCAAGTTGCTGCAGGACTCAAAAGATACTTGTGGTGGTGTTTCGTTCTCTGAGCTCAATGTTTTGGTTTTGAAGCTTTCATTGTTCTTCTGAACAACATCATCAGCACAAACTGCACATAGAAGTGAAGCATTCGAATTTCCCCACGTTTGACCAGAAACTTGTTCTGCTAACTTCAATCTTGATTGGTTGCTGCTGACCTTAAACTTGTCGTTGTTCACACCTTTGTTTTGATTGTATTTCCCTTTTGCTATAATCAAAACAAAGGTGTAAACAACGACAGGTTTAAGGTCAACAGCAACCAATCAAGATTGAAGTTAGCAGAACAAGCTATAGGTCAAACGTGGGGAAATTCGAATGCTACCGCACACGCAACGACGAATACAAGAGAGGATGATTAGTGTAGCAGCATCCTCACCGGCAGCTGGTCTCAACATACACAAAAGGAAAAGCAAGATTTTCCGATTCAACACAATAGGCACAAGCCAAATCGCTCTTGATGGAGATGCCTTGGAGGACGTAAAAACCTTTACATATCTGGGCAGCATCGATGACAAACAAGGTGAATATGATGCAGATTTGAAGGCGTGGATCGGTAAAGCAAGAGCTGCATTTCCACAGTTGAACAACATCTGGAACTCAATACAACCGTCAACAAACACCAATGTCAGAATATTCAATACAAATTTCAAGACAGTTCTACTGCATGGGGCGGAAAGTTGGAGAACTACCAAAGCCATCATCCAGAAGATACAAGTGTTTATCAACAGTTGTCTACGCAAAATACTTCGGAATCGTTGGCCAGAAACCATCAGCAACAACCCACTGCGGGAGAGAACAAATCAGGTTCCAGTGGAGGAGATCAGGAAGAGGCGCCGGTGTTGGTGGATAGGATACGCATTGAGGAAAGCACCCAACTGTATCACAAGACAAGCCCTCAATTGGAACCCACAAGGTCAAGGGAAAAGAGGAAGGACAAGAAACACATTATGCTGAGAAACAGAGGAAAATATGAGAAGAATAAACAAAAATTGGAAAGAACTAAAAAGGAAAGCCCAAGACAGAGTGGTTTGGAGAATACTGACCGGCGCATACTATTTTTTCTATCTCTTCACACCCCTGATTATTTTGTGTGACACATGTATGTTTCAGTGCACGTTGTACCAATGTTTATATCTAAAATGCATAATTACATTTGGTAAGTTGATTACATGTTCAACAAATGTTTATCATGTTGTCAATTGCACCTATATGTTTCGTCATGATTCATGTCTGGTGAAATCGAACACATTATATGGGTGTATAAAAGAACAGTACGTTTGTGCCAAGAGTAATAACAAACCTTGTTGTTAGGCTTTATCAAGTTTAGTGACTAGCAATCATATCACTTTTATCAACAACGTCGATCAATTCAATCATTATTCTGACTCGTATACAATTGTCTAACAGTTCTTATCATGATTTTGTGAATAAAGCTGGTTGTATCAAATCTACTATTTCAATTAGAAAGTTGAAGTCAACAAATCAAAATGTTTTCATTGCACTTACTGACGTTTCTACTACAAGTATTACTTGTTGTAAACTTCCTGTTCTTGGATTAGGTAACTCGCTCATCTTAGATGATAACTCTTTAAATATAACTTATGAATTCCCTATCAATGATTTTAGATCACCTATCTTGGTGCTAGAAAATTTAAGCAAGCTCCAACAATACTATTTCTTATTATTGAGTGGAATCAGTTTTGACGAAATGGCTAAAAAATGGTCGACTACAGAATCAAAAGGAATGAACCTACATACATTCTTAAAATAACCCCATTCTGAAGCTGAAGCCGAAAGTTACAAAACTCTGGTAAAAACTATCGTTTCTACTACTGATGCAAAGTTCAGAAATACGGAAAGAGGAGCAGAAGAGGTCCTTAAATGCAAAAATTTTGAACCGTACAACAATACAAAAATACCAAGACCAAAATAATTTCACACAAATTTGCAATGTTCACACTCTACTGATGTAACACATTATCAAGGAACTGATTGATAATCCACGAGAAGCTTAGAAACATTCGTATGAGTTTTCCAAAATGTATACAAGGATCAAAATAAGGGCAGTATTCGTTTTAACTAATTAAGATATGATATTCGTATATGACGATGATTCATTTTTAACGTCGTTTGAATTCCAAATACATCACTTTCAACTGTTCTCACAAATTCCCTTCTGACTTTAACCCTGCCACATACGTGACTATTAGGCGGCTCTTTGTTTTAGCAGTTAGCATTACGAATACGACTACTTTTGGTCAGCACAGAACGGCACAACCCCCTGTAAAAATTACTGCTCCTCAAATAGTTTCAATTCCATAAGTGATCCTCATATTTTCTGGATGATCATTCATACCCAACTACGGTCATAGAAAAACGTTAGATGTTGCGTTATGTGTGACTTTTTATTGATATTTGTGGGGCAAAAGTAATATTAAATGTGATTATTATGTGGTTACTCTGTAGGATATAAGTTACCCCAACTCCAAAACTGGTTAGATCAAATTTCTACCAAACATCCAATGGCTTATTAAGGGAATCTTATCTCAGCACTTTAATCTTATAAAATGTGTTCAATTTTTGGTACCAGTATGGGAAAGTTCAACTTCAAGAGGCTTTACTCCGTTTACCTTTAAGCATTTTGCCAGCGTTTTATCTAACTCTGGTGCTGGTAATAACCTTGAAAGTCTATCGTACCCGATCCCCTTAAATGAACTGACATAGAATTGTGGTGGTTGATCAAGATAAATGCACTTTAAGATGCATAGTGATATAATACGAAAGATAATAAAATTTTTCACCATAATAAACACTCATAGACTTACGTTACCGTGACTGACAACCTCACGTAAAAAAGTGACTGCAGGAAACAATGTAATTAACCCTCACTGATGACTAAAATCAGAATAGACTACCGGGATGATGATTTATTTAGGAAACTGAAAGCCCTGATGACCTATACACTTAGTCGGCAACAGCGTTAATTTGAAAAAACTTGCATCAGTCAATCATTATTCTTTTCGGAGAGTCAGCTGGGTTGAGCTTGAAAGAGAGAATGTTAATCAATTCACTTCCGAATTCCAGATCACCCAACGAAACTAGTCACAGTGACTCATAAGAATCATCCTTCAAGTTATCTTCGCAAATGGTCTTAAGTTTAGTAAGGGTGCAGAGGTATAATCCCATACTTTGTATTCATGGTAGTACCGTGATTCCTACATTTCATTCAGTGCTTTACGCAAAAATTACAGTTTGAACTGACGAACCATACTCTTCTTATCTGTAAATTTCTTATCTGAGATGTGTATGCAGTTAAATTACTTATTGTGCATTTGGTTGTGAGTTTTTACTACTTATTTCACACCAGGCTATTAGTATTTACAATATTCTGGATTAATCTGACTTCACCTAAAATAAACTTTGATTTTCGCTACTCTCATAAGTGTTAGTTTTGTTTTTTTTCATCTACAATCTCAGTAACGTATTTATCATCACTACCCTGCAAGTAAACTATGTGTATTATTATACCGCTTTTAAAATAGAACATATCCAGATGATCATATTTTCTATCTTGGTATATTGTTTTATCTATACATTTACTTCCGAATAGAGTCGTTACTGCTAGTATTTAAGTTCCAGTGGAAAGCTAGTGTAACAACTTTATTTATAATACATTTATATAGATGAACTTGTTAGCCGTTGTTTATCTATACACTAATTCTTTGAGAATGCCTTACAAACTTCCAACTTCATTTGATTGGTACACTTTTACTTCGACATGGTAGATTTCTTTAAGTTGATAGGACCATACTATCAGTAGATATTCTTAATCCACTTATACTTAAGAAATTCCGACAAAATGAGATTCAAAAATATTCTGGTAGTTTAGCATCACGAAAAAACTCAAAATGTTATCGTTAAAGAGTCAGACAAAGTTGACAGAATCTCTTGTTAAAGTTATTATTCCTATCTTTCGATTTCACGTTACTACTACACTCTTGTTACTACTGACGTAAAGTGTTCCTTCTCTATATCTATCAGGCGCACAGTTATTTCTCAGACTTCTGATCCTTTAACTACGTTTACCCTACTACTTTGTTTCAACTTTCAAACTATTAAACAGCCTAGCTTGTGATATTATGATAATTAGAAGTATTTGAATTATAGCATGAACTAATAATACCAGAAGTAACGTAAGTGGATCAAGAACTACTAGATAAGCACGAAAGAATGTACTGTATTTAGAATTCGAAATCAGGCATTTTCATAACCAAGAAGTCACTAGTTCATTCAAACACCACAGATATCTCTTGATTCCAAATTTTCAATGAACAAGTATATTTACTAGATAAAGATAAATGCAGAAGTGCAGCATCAGTAAAATGTATCATGGGAAAGAATATTTCTGTCATGGAATTGTCATTGTTTCCTATTTGATAGTACGATGGGTCACTTTCGTTGTTTAAATTATAGTTCTATAGTATTCTTTCAATACATGAGGATATATGAAATTAAAAAAACGAGTAGGGAAAAAAGTATGAGCGGAAGTTTGAAGATGTTTAAATTCGAAGAAGCTGAAAACTGACATCGTTGTTTGTAAGGATTTTCGATGCAGTGATAATGTCTGAACTCTCTGAAAATTTGAAACAAAATATATACGTAAATTAAGACAAGAAAACATGGTTACGTTAGCATTGTAATCCCTACTTGAAAATACTCTAACATTTGATGATAGCAAATGTATCAAACCATAGGCTTAATCATGAAGATTCAGAAGTAATAATCTTTAACTGTAAGTTTATAGTATTAAATTAATTTCTTATAAATCAGAATTCTAGCTTTAGGTATTTAATGTTTCAAATATAAACCATTGTTTTGATAATTACAGAATACAAAAATTTACCTGACTATATTGTTTGATGCTTTGGAAGCCATCAAAACAGATGTGTTAGTAAATTTATTGTTTCTAAAGTTACTTGTAAACTTACAAGGGATCATCAATGCAAAGAAAAGGAATATTTGCTGAGTTCAGCTTCTTCGCAAGTTCCTGCAGACTCCATGAATCACATCTTTGTCTGGTAGAAAATGTACAGCAAGAAAAATGAAGGTATGATGAATGTGATTACACTTTCTTTGAGAAATTTGCAGTCTAATTTAAATAATCTTAACTATACATCGCCCATCTCAATATCACTTTACTCAATTCACATCCATATTAATATGTACTAAGTTGAGCAACACCTGCAAACACTATTCAATGTGCATTACGGGGTTTTGAAGATTGTTAAGCTACACATTTTTGAAACCATGTATCGATCAATGTTAGACCACCATTAGAAACCTGGAAGCACTGGACGGTTAGGGCGTTCGCGCACAATACTGAAGGTCCTGGGTTCGAATCCTGCGGGCTGCAGGAATCGTGGATGCGCACTGCTGAGGAGTCCCATACCAGCACGAAACGGCCGTCCAGTACTTCCAGGTTTCTAATGGTGGTCTAACATTGATCGGATACATGGTTTCAAAAATGTGCAACTATTCAATGTATCACAAGTAATTCACAAAATCCAGAATTATTCGGCTGTTCATGAATTTCAAATAATCCTCTAGATTACACATAACATAATAAGAAAGAATAATTTCAAGAAGCTAAATTGATGTGAAATGTAAGTTTTCAAGCATACTCCAGTAGAAACAAATGGAAAACACTGAGGCCCATAGAAAAGAGATAAATGGGGTGAACCTTAACACAGAATGTATCTGTGAACTAAAGGAATATTCATAAAAAAGATTTATGGTGCTTAATTTCTCGCCCTAAAGTTGAAGTACATGTTTAAAAGTTTATTACAAACAATAAGTAATCCAAATTCTGAACTTATCAAGCGAATTTCTTCGGTTATTGTTACTTAAGAAACTCATGGAAGACTAGGCAACACATGAAACAGGTACTACCGATAGTAACATATATAGTTTAGCCATGGGTTTTCTCCGTAAAGACTGAATTTTAATGACGTCAAAGATACATAAATCCTATTCTCTTCGTACAGATTCTGTCTACAAATCATGTTGATGTGATGTAGACACTTAAAGAGAATATGAATCGGATTTAGGATACGTATATTTTAGACATGGCAAAATCGAACTGCAGAAAAGCAGTAAGAGGTCTAGAGAATGTATAAAGCATTGTTGTTTGGTAAAACACTCATCTTAGGAAGACAAAGTTACTCCATTTTTATTAGTCCTGTAGGAAATAAAGGACGTGGACGGATACATGTCTGTTATCATCCACACATGTATAAAAAATGACCAGGTTACACTAGAGTAACTGATCAGGGTTAATAAATTTATGACAGAATAATTGGGACGACTAGAGTAATTTATCGCACGGCTTTTCAATCTTGTAGAAATAACTGAAAAAGTGCGATGGATAAGATCCAGAAATAAGATCAAGGTTCCTACATGATGGTTCTAAACTACCATGATAATACTGATCCAGCGCTCACTCCGAAATTACTGTTAATGACGAAACTACAAAACTGAAATTGTTAACTTTAGTAATTAACGTTCAAAAATAATAATACTGCTTAAATCCAACTACAGTTACTATGATAGTTAACATAAACGTTTTGGTCAAGAGGCTCGAATTCCAAGTTCTTACCGTTCTTTGTTTACTTTAGTTTAAGTAGATGGGTAAATTTATTAGATTTCACATAAATAATATGAATAATCGATGAGTGCTGAACGATTTAACTATTATGCTTCATTGAGGTTTACAGACTCTGATGCCAACCAGTTTGTATGATTATGTCCCATTCAACATAAGCTGAAGTTTATTAGTCACATTCAAGAATGAATTCGTTAGCTTTCAATCATAGTCAATTTCAGAAAAATGAAAAAACTTACCGGTAACCTGTATCGTCTAAATTATAAATTAACTTCACAGTTATTTGATTTACTCGAGGAAATTTTAACTGCGGTAGTTCAATTTTCCCGAAAGTTCTTACAGTAGAAAATGCAACAAATTATGAACATAATCACAAAATAAATAGTTAAATAGAATATACCTACTTCAATAAATAAAGTTATATATTTAATAACAAATCAAACTATTATTTTGCTTATTCATTATTTCAAACGCTTGATGAAGTATGAATTTTTATAAGATGAAATGCACCGATTAGTTTGCTGATGAATGTTCGCAGTCCCGTTAACCAGTTTGTCAAAACCCATAACTCAGTAGCTTCTAAATTCCTGAAAAATACTGGAAAAGCATATCAGATCAAGCTCTAGCCACCTAACGATACCTCATAACTTCATTAAGTAAAGTCCACAGGCCTAACAGAGCACGAATGAAGCAGATGCTCAGTATATTCACCATTCAGTAGGTAGACAAATACCTTGCTTGTGTTACCGGGGACATAAGTTAGTGAAAGCCAACTTTCAGTTGTAAATTTACTTAGGGACTTTATTGTCATGAAAATCAGATGATATTAACTGATGATTAGACTTCTTCAAAGTACTAACATAGTGTTAAATTGATTTGGAATATTTTTTTCAAAAGGTTTATCCTTCAAGCATTTGAAAAGTTAATATCTGACATAAAGATTGTTTACTTTCAGTAGTTAAAATTTAACTTATGGAATTTTAATTTCAGTACAACATGAACCCCTTGTGTGAACAATACAATCAAAGATAATTCGTTATAAATCCAAGCTTCGTGAATAATCTTTATTTGGGCTAGATAACTCATTAAACGTAAATAACGTTACGCTTTGTGTTAAACATTCGTCAAGTTTAGAGTTTAACTATCCGAAGTTTGACCGAACCTTCTTTTCTTATTCTGATAGAAAATTAAAGAATATCTCATTCAAGACAAACTGTTTTGTTAATTAGGTAATTCACCTGTCTCAAAGTAGATGTCAAAAGACATTCATGAGGAATTTTACTAATTTTACAATAACAAACTGACTAAAAATATATGAATTAAGAAACTCACCTATTTTCATCAAATGGAGCCTTGGCCGATCCATTCAGTACAAGAGAGATGTTACCAGATGCTCTTCTGGCATACTATAATAAAGACATTTCATGTAATTATACAGGTGATCAATTAATTTAATTTCAGTGTTATGTTGTTTTATTGTAAACGAATTAGTATTGAACTTCGTAATAAACCGTCAATCTCAAAAAACTCAAAAATAGCAAAACCCTTCAACAAAGCTGAAGATAATAACTTCTAGAAATTTCTAGATTCATTTTTATCTCAATATTATTTCTGATTTAGTGGAAATCGGAATTTCGGAGAAACAAGATAAAAACCGCTGGAGTAAATCAAGTGATGAATATTCAGTTTACGTCTCATGAGTAGCTTGGAAATGTTATCAACAATTCAGGAAGTGAAATAACCCACACAGCAGATGAATTTTTAAACTTTGTACTATGTAAACTAGACGACCAAATCACTGGTGTTTTAAGTTACAATTATCACTTTATCGGACAGTTAGTCAACTTAAGAATCTACTTTCAAGCTATTGATCTCGATGCACTCCAGCAATTAAAGCTTCGATATGTTAACTCCAAATCTTTCAAATGCTTAGAATTTAACCACGTCTATAACTGATATTGATCTAGATACATTGATTTAATGTGAGGACTTAAAATCCAAAAATATGTGTTTGATTTGAGAGTCTCGAAATCATAGTCAGTTTCTCAATTCATCTAAAGTCATGGCTACTGTATGTACGGCTCTACTGCTTATTATTGAAAAAGGGAACAACTGTAATTTGCATGACGCAAAGTAAGAATATAAATGACAGGTAAAAATGAAGATTTATAAACTATCCAATAATGTATCACCAAAACCCATCTTCACTGAACACAAATACACTCATTTTCGTACTGCTTTTACACACACTTGATGATAAATATCAAATATAAGAGAATTATACAGAATTGTTGCGAAAACACACCAAGTTCACATTGAATTAATACAAAGAATTTAATTGTTACATGAAACGAAAGTTCACATATGCCATTCTAAGTGAAGTTCACATTATACTGATACAAGAATAGTGACCTGAAATAACACTTCACATTGAACGACTTTTCGCACCTGTCACACTGGACTAAATTCTTACTGAAGTGATAGAAACAAATACTGACCTGAAAAAGTATCACCTTTATATACTTTTAAATAAGTAATCATCAGTCAATCTTTCTTAAATCCCATTAATTTTATTTGTTTCATTTCTAACGGTCAATATTCAGGTAAACATACTTCAACCCGAAGCCAGCTGAATAATCATAACAGAGTCGCTTTCAATTCTAAATAATCGATCGATCGACATGAATACCATCTCTTTACATAAGTTTTATTAGATCATTCGAATGCGAAGGTTTACCTCGTTACATAAATTCATCCTGGCTCATTTAAGGAAAAAAACCTGTTAAGTAATTACAAATGACACATCCATTGCTTACATATCAGTTGACTGATTTTAATTGAATATGAACAACCAGTTATATGTATTTGTAAATAATTAATTTATTTCGTTTGAGAGGCTGTGCTGATAGCGGTATTTTCTACAATAGTGAAATGTTTTCTGAACTACATACTGTATTTAAAAACAGCACACCTGAACACCAACATGTAAGTACATTTATTGATTACCACCTTTAATTTTATAAATCATAATTATGCACACGATATTCCCTCAATAACCGGTTTCTTTCTTTTTAAACACTAGATATTTACAGTGATATTCAAAAAGAAATTATCATATTGTTCGAACTATGAAGATGGAGACAGTGAAGATCACTCATTACTATTATTGCAAGAACATGATATTACTTTGACCTTTAGAAAATCTCATACTCATATATATAAAATTATTTTATTAGACATGATATACACACATAAAATGGTTTTTAATTGTTACTACACTATGTAATGAAAATGTATTATGCCTTTTATAATAACACTCTGCTGATAGATAAAGAATTAATTCGGATTTACCTCAGCTGAAGCACTTTTCCAGAACGCATAAACAACACTACTGCTAGAATTGCATCCGCATGCAGTCCCGTATTTTGTGTTGCCTGTTAAACTACCATCACACCAATCCAAATCATCAAATAGATATCCTAATCGTAAACAAACAAAATGAATTGAATTGGTATTATCAGCACATAAATTAAGGTGATGAAAGTGTTAAACAATAAACAATCATTTTCAGGATAACAGATTTCTATCATAAGCCATGTTAAATCACATATGCCATACCATGTATTCAATTCAGAAATACAACCGACTTACGTGGTTTTAAATATTACTTCACTGATTATTAGGATGGTCGAGAAATTTGCGGTAGAACGTCTGATCATTGACTTGCAGAAAAACTTGTTGCTAATTCACAACATACCTTACTTAAATCTTAATAATGTACGATTTTCCACTTTAAGTTATGTAACTTAGTCACTACTTGAATGTAGTCTAAGAAATCCAAATGTTACTCTGGCATTTTAATGTTTCCGAGACTTTCAACACAGAATCTTATTGACAAAGTCATATTTTATGAGATCATTAGTGTCGTCTAATTCTTTTATCTGTAACTAGAATCGAATATTTTAAATAAATCCATCCCAGTAAATCGAAGTGGTGCAATACAAGAGAGCGTTCTGGTCAGTTATAACTCCACCTAGAGCCCTTCTGGAGATGCTGCTGGTCCCAAGCTCGGGTAAAAGAGAGGAGTAGGTCTTGCGCTTGGCAACCCCATACCGTAGAAAACTAACTGGCTAAACAAACGCTAATGAGGAAAAATTATTCAAACCATTTAAACTCTGCTCTGAAAGTTAGAAGGTCTTCATTTAGAAGAATTATGATATAAAACGAGTTCCTTCGGAAGTCACGAGGCCGATGCCCATTCGGACAACCAGAGTCCTTCTACAGTGTGAACAGTCGGAAAGTGACATCCGCCCTCATACCCGTAATAGTTCACGAGATCAGATTGGTCACTATCAAATCCTTCCTATACCTCCTAATATCTCTCTCATCTCCACGACTAACTCTACTCACACTCCTTTATCACCCTGCACCGCTAATGCAAACGATTCGATTTCACGAAAAGTTATTCCTGGTCTCCTGAAGCCCCATTCTAAACTACATGTTGGAGAGTATGCTGCTTCTCGGAAACGCGCATATAGGATCCGAGTACAGTGATTAATTTGACTTTACCTTGCCGAGATAAAGAACCAACTCGGTTTACGCTTCGTGTATATGGAAACACTACTGCTGCTTCGCGAGGCCTCGCTGGTGTAAATATAGCATTGAGTCTTAGAGAAGAACTAGGTCTCCTCGACTGGATCTTAATAGATAGTCGCATGTGCGCTGTACGACTAAACGGAATAGTAAGGATTCGTACAGATGGGGAAACTCGCCGTTGCTTCTTTATCGTCTCTGCCTACACTCACACTGACTGAGGCTCCTTCGTCTGAATTTTCAGGAGTTGAACTTTTACCGGGAGACCAGCTTGCTGACTTAAAGTATGCCGTCGACATAGTTCTGTTTCATGAAGACTCTAACAAAATGCAGTCTTCTGACTACCCTAAGCAACAATGCAAACATGTTTGAGATGAGATCCTACCCTTCCAAATGCAAAATGTTGCTTCAGGATTTTGTTGCATCGGCAGCTGAACTAGTGATAGGGTGTAGAGTGGTTGGACATGTTGACGGTTTCACTTATCTTGGAAGTGTCATCAGTGCTAATGGCCTGATGACTAACTAAATCTCAGCACGGATACAGAAAGCTCGATTGGCTTTTGCCAAGTTGCGTCACTTATGGCGTAGGTGAGATATCCGTTCGCTAACTGAAGAATGGGTCCACTGTGTTTGGGACATGTGTTATGGATGCCTAAGCATCGGCTTCTTCGACGAGCAATGATACTTGGTGTAGGGGTAGGCTGGATGGAAGCTACGGGCGGCCAAACCCAAACATGGAACAAATCCATGAAGTCACTGACAATTGGACTGAGCCATGTTGGTGGGTATATACTACCTGGTTTGGGATGATGGTAACCGATAGTTAGAGACTTTGAATGACGTGGCCCAAAACGTGCACCCTACATTAGCACGGAAACGCAATTGTCAATTAAAGTCCTTTATAATAGAGAGAGTAGATGTATTAGCGGTAACTGAGAAGATTAGAGTTCAAAGAAATTATCCAAGAAGTGAAATTCAGAGAATTAAAATTAAAGAGAGAAATGATAAAGTTTTCATAAGATTAGAATTTTCGAGAAGACAAAGAGTGGATGCACCTGCGCCATCGCGAACCAAGTTGAGCTAAGTCATTCAAGGTCTCTAACTATCGGTTACCATATATGATATGCACAATTTTTTCACAATGAATAAATCATTTTTATACGACCATGATCTTAACGTTCCGTTTTAATTTTCTGCTCACAACCTAATTCATATACAATAATTAGTCAGCATGGAACTTGTTAAGGTCACCTAATAGAGCTGTGAATGATTTTTGAAACTTAGAACAAATAAGTGTAGCGAAAATAAATGTAATCTCTTTTTTCAGTTCGAAATTCACAGTCAACAACAGGTCACTACGTTTTATTTAGTGGCAGATTTACGACTCAGATTTTCCTAAAATTTATTCTTCTCTGAGGAATTTACATTGCAGGTTTGCAAGTCAAGGGTGGCTTCTAGGCGATATATTACCTAACATATATGATAATGACCCACAAATCTTTCTGAAGTTCAAAACATTGAAGGTTTAATGATTTTCAAAGACTAGATCATATTTGTATGGACAGAACTATTATACTATAAGGGAAAAGTATTTCTATAACTTTGAGTCATTGCAATAACTTTGACATTCATCTCTTAAAACGACATTCTTGAAACAAAACATCAATTTGTTACCCATTCACAGTCAAGTTATAGAAGAGAGGTATGTTAACTAATAGATAAATTTTGATAAGATTTGGAATTTTACTAAGAAGAACGGATTTTCTATATACTGTGTAACTGATACTACTACATTAGGAAAGTCAAAGTTCAAATAATTTATAACTGGTATGAAAATTTCAAAGACTTAACTACAGAAATATGTCTAAATTAAGTAATATATCAAAATAAAATGAATGTAAGTAGGTTATAAGACTTTGATAAACTTAACCTGCAAATGTGGTTTCTAGAGAGCGACATACTCCAAGACGTTTACATATCCCTCGAATGACTTTCAACACTTGAGAATGGAAGTATCGCTTAAAAATATAAATTAACAATTTAAGCCGAAAATTAAATTATTCATAAATATGAGCTTGATGTTAAAATAAGTTATATGTAAATGTAAACAAATGTGAAATTTTTTTCCTTTATTGTCAGTTGATATTTAAAATATTTGTCAACAAAGCTAGGATGTTGAAACTATTGATGCTTATACTTAACGGAGTACGATTTTCTGGAGCTTATTTGTTCATTTTGGTTGATACATTTAAACTGTCCATACATATATCATAGTAGATACAAAATGTAATGTAAGCGTACCAATACGAAGCAACAATGAAATTTTTTATTGACATTAGTATATAGGGTTTTCTGAACTTTATTTGTTGAAGCAAATCTTTTTCACTCGATGGATTGTAGATCGTAATTATTACAGCAAGTTTCCAGACAGTGTTCTGAGCGCTAGATGTTGTTCGTCAATTTATCAAGCCAGAAACTATTCGTTAAATCGTTGACTTTATGAGCTACTGTTTACTCAGTCAAGCACAGCCTAAACTTCAAACAAGACATGTTCGACTCAGTAAATAATAGCTATTCTATACTTGGCTTCCTTCAATCTGGTTTACTGGTGGTTTTGTGTGTGTCTACGAACCGAACACAAATCACTTTTATTTTTCGGATAAGTAATACAGAATTTATGGAAAATAGGGTAATTTTCCCTCCTTCTATTTGAATATATTTTGTTTTTTACTGTCTAACTTCTAATTATGTAAATAAATAAATCACTGACCGTAATACTACATCTAGGTTTTAAAATGAATTATATCAACTCAGTAAAGTATTTAACATTAAAATATAGCTTTGGTCAGCTAAGTTATCAGGTTTTCATCGCTTCCGCTAACAGTATGCATACAACTCAACTAAAAACTAATACAAACACTGTTACTAATAGTAAGATGTAAAGCACCGCATTTCATGTTACATAAGAATAGACCATGTGGAATAGTTCATAACATTCAGCCAAACTAGTAATTTTTTGTCTTTGATGTTCAAGACAGTAATATATCAGTCTTTGTTAAAAATGTCCAACATGAACAGATCGCCTCAATATAGCGTGACATCAAAAGTTCTAGTTCATTTGGAGTGTCTATAGCAGATGTTGTTTTCACTTCAAAATAAAAACTCGTTATCCAACAAAGAACTAAAGTCAAATAGTTTAACTGTGAATATTAAGACTGGAATGCAAATTAATTCAGCTAACGAATTTCGAAAAGGAGGAAATATGCGTCGGGGATCCAACTCCTGGTCACATACTAAATATTTGTTACTGATTTTAATAATTTAGACTGGTGACGAAACCAAGTCGTTTGATGACAATATTTTTTTGTCCAAATTGTCAGAGCTCAGATAGGTAACATCATTTTGATTCAATAAAGCTCACAAATATACTGATCGTAATTATATCAGTTTAGAGTGTTAATCAAAGCGAATCAGCTGATAAAAGTTGTGTGAATAAAGTGATTTGACTGACTGAGTTCATACATTTATGTGAGATTAATTCAAGTTGCTTTCCATAAATATTCAACGGAAATAGTAAAACAAATAATTAAGTGAGAATTGAAATGAAGACCATACAATAACCAATTGTAGTTAACTTCTACTTGTCATGATACTAAAAAATTACTTGTTACAGCTAATCACATAAAGATGTCGAATATGAATTGAAGTCAAACACAACCTGCCTAAAATGTCCTTTATAGAAGCATAAAGTAAATATTGCTCACAAAATATCAGTGTATCTACTATTTCCATTATTACATGTTGAGTTTATTAAAATAGCTTACTTGATCAATTACTTTCTTAATAAACGTTACTTTTTTGATATTATCAACCACAAGGTTAGATAACTGTTTATTTATATTCCTAAATCATTCAATGTCATCATTTCATGAAAAGGTATTATTCTACAATATAAACTATCTGATATCATACCATACGGTTCAACTTACTTCACTTTGTGTTAAATTTTGTTGCTGATTTTGCTGTTCCAGTTCAAATAAATGTCTAACAAAATCATCGTATAACTCTGATTTCATAACACATTCTGATTGAGCAGCAGGAGAAAGTAAAATACTCTCAAACGAATTCCAGACTTCATTACAACTAATACTAGTTTTATGAAATTAAATAAGACAGTTATAAAGTGTATCAGGAAAATAAATTAATATTTTAAAATTCTAGTTTCATGAATATGCTATTAAGAATAGGAGAATTATGGAAATATTTAAAAGTTTTGATTTTTATCATAAAATATCTCTAATTAAATAATTGTTGAAAGTTACAAGGCGTTATATTCACAACTTAGTCCCTCGATAAGATGAAATAACTGTTCAGTACTTCTTGCTTTTCGATAGTTATGTAATCGAGGTCAGTTCGTGACGTGACAATAATCACTGCTAACTACTAATCAGTCGGCAGATTTCATATGTAATTAAATTCATATATGAATAAACTTTACAAAGACATTATGAACCACATCTTAAATTATGAAAGTGAAACAATGGTTTATAAAGCAACAGTTTAGACTTTCAACAACTTCGTACGTGCTTCAAACTTCTAGGATCCTAGAAACTGATGACAAGGTTAGAACTGATGGCTTCAAATAAACTAAGCATTAGGTCAAAGGTTTGTAGTATTAAAATAGATTTGTTTTTTGTGATATCCTGATGAGTAAAAATATCAAAT
This sequence comes from Schistosoma turkestanicum, assembly GCA_944470395.2. Taxonomy (NCBI): domain Eukaryota; kingdom Metazoa; phylum Platyhelminthes; class Trematoda; order Strigeidida; family Schistosomatidae; genus Schistosoma; species Schistosoma turkestanicum. The sequence goes on from OX103971.1 coordinate 51,534,596, forward strand.
TTTCGACGTTAATTAAAGTCATGTCTTCTGAGTAAATCAGTTATTTATTCTCCGATTACAGATTTTCAGCTCATTTATTTTTCTAATTAAGAAACTGATTAGTATCATTATCCCTAGTAATAATATATTTGGAATGAAATCGAATGAAACAAGCCATTGTTTTAATGTTGATTCACACAGTTAAATTTGGTTAATTGAATGTTAGTTTATTTTGAAAACTTCAGTATTCAGTTGTTGTAGTTTTATTGAAAATAAAATTACATAAACTTACTCGTAAGCTCTATGTTCAATCGTCCACTGAATACATCTTGATTTAACTATTTCACTGAGTAAATTTCTTTGACTTTGTGCAAAGTTAAAGATAAATATATTTGATAAAGTTAAAAATAATATGTTCACCATTGAATAAATATACAATAGCAATTAAGTGAGCAGATTTACATTTGTTAACAGGTGTAAATGATCTTATATAGTCACTTCAATATTGGATCAACAAAATGAAAAATTTTACACCTTCCTTATTATGAAATAAATTAATCTTATTGGATATTTGATTATCAAAGTGATATTGTGGTTGTAGTTTGGCGCTCATTTTTATTTGCTATTGGTTAATTTAAATGATCCGTGTTTGGAATGTAAGAGATAATTATTAAAAATGAACTCTGACCTATAGTATGTTCATTGAAACTATTATTGTTGCTGACATAAAAGTCATGTGAAACATGATTTTTAGCATTTCTATGATTCATTCTTTTCATTCACTTCAGTACAAGTTGACTGTACTCTTATCACAGTGTCAATTACACTACATGTTTACAGACCCCGTCGAATTAGTCCTACAGTATTTTAATACTGTATAAATATCGAAAATTTACAGCAAAACATGTGAATAGTAGATTAATACGAAATGGTAGACATTTCTTGTCGATAATTTCAGTGAAGGTAAACGTAGACTAATCTAGTTTTATTACGGTTGAATAACATTAAGACAGTGCAATGTATCTCCGTATGTTTAAGTTTCAAAGTTATCATACTTGGCAAAGTTGGACGCAGTAGGTTCTACATGAGACTTGTTTTTGCGATATACGACTTGTCTCATAGAGATTATAAACCTGTAGTATACACTGGTAAGAATAGATCGAATAAATCACTTTCTTAATAGAGAATACCGATGACAATGATTTGCATGCTTTTTGAATAAAGTCATGATGAATAATAATCGGACAATAAGTTGAACCATCAGTTTTTTATTGATATTACAGTTTTCGAACAGTGAGTTAAATCATTAAGTGGATTTTAAGCCACAGAAAACTAACTAGTTTTAGTTAATCAGTTCTAAATATTTCGATAGTCAACAAGAGAATTTCATAAATGAGAGGAGAACCAACCATATAAACTGCTGATATGATGAGAGAATCATGTTTGTGTAGTTTGGATCAAGGCAATTTTCATACGCAGGATTTCAGCTCATTCTATGTAGTTTCGTTGGATAATTTCACTTTCAAAAGGTCTCATTACATACTTGGACTAAATTTTTCTAGTTATCCATTCATAATTTTTCTCAGAAATTTATTTATATACGTTAATTCGTTTGAAATAAATAACATAAAACCTAAAAGTCTGATATTGCACACCAACACTTTAAAATTTTCAAGAAGAGACTTACGTTATATTCGTCAGTAAATAATTTATTTATTTAGTTGAGTTGATTAACCATTATTTCGAACAATCGGACAATCTGAAGCATCTTTATATGATGTTGTTTTGTTTAATAAACGTATAAATGATAAATGTGTTGTCAAAGTTTCGACAAACATTCGTCTTCAAATGATTTTGTTGAAGTGACCTAGCCAACTTTCATTTTGGTAAATCTTGGTAAATAATCCCGTGACTCCCAAAGGAGTTGTTCTTTTATCTCCTGAGTTGAAAGTATTAAAATACAACGTTTCGAAGATTAATAATATTCGGAATATACGAATGTTTAAATAAAATGATTTTTGATCATTTTCTAACAACATTTCTTCGTCAATCCAAATAGTTCGAGTGTTTAGGATTCTGTTGCAACCAATAGAAATCTCCCGGTCGTTTTCAAGTAACTGATTATACTAACGACCAGGTCGCTCCAATGTACGGCTGTCAAAATATGCACCAAAGATTCAATAGTGACTTCTTTCTTCTAAAACATCTAACGAAATAAGCACTATCATACCATCCTTCCAAATATTAGGAAACACGTGAGTACCAACATTAAAGATCAAGAAATGTTAACTTAGAAGTGGTCAACAATTATCAGCAAATGCTGAAAGGTAATCAATAAACTTCCTGCAGTCTATGCATGTGAGACAATCGGATAAAAAACCTAAAGGAGAGTGTTGAGCATTATATTAAATTCTTACTTTTATTTGTTAATCAGATATCAATCAATACGATATGAATATATAATTAAACAAATTGGTCGATAACTCAACCACAAAACATTAAGTACTTTTAAATGTTGTTATAATCTACTAAAGTCAACTTGATCATAGTATTACAATCGATGATGAATTTGCGTATTCGAATTACAACTGTTGCTTGATTTGATGAAAACGTGTACTCACATGTTTCATATTAAAAACCTCACTCTTACAATTATGGAAAAATACATGTGAGCAATACTACAAAAGTATTTGTAAATACAAATACGATCTCATCATTCAAGCAAACACAATGTACAAACTTATTTTATATTGATTTTTTGGCATGTATAAATTTGTTCTCATAAGTGATGAAAAGCATATGCTATATTGGAATGTTAGAAAGCTTCATACATGTTAAATATTTATAAATAATTTCAAATAACATGAAAAAGTATATTTTTCTATTCATTCAATTTAACGGCATGATTTTTTAATGGTCCAATTGCATTAATTTCAACAAATGGAATTATTCATTTATTAATTTCTACACTCATCAGTTTAGTGTTCTTTTTTTAAAAAAATTTTTCTGTTTGTCTAAGCTAATAAAGACATTTGTTTGTTTACTAAATGACATGAGTATTGCTGGTCATCGTCTTCTATTTATCTGCATGACTAAACTTACAGCTTATTTTGCTAACGATGAAAAAAGTAAGAAATAGAATAAATGAAATCTAAACTATGAAGGTTCATGTTAGGAGGCTGGTATTAGTCTCAATATTTACTATATTCACCAATGAGATTGTACTCAGAACCAATAGTCACATTTTTCCCCATTTAGTGAGTAAGCGCCTCATTCTTCAGTGTAATTTTAATCAAAAATCTGATTTATACAACAATGGGATTATCTGCAATTGTGCAATGTAAGCGTGCCCAGTGAAATAGAGTACAAAATGGCGGGTGAAAAACACAAATAAAGTGAATATTATGGCTTGAATTTTCAAATAAAACTTGCCATCTCATATGCAATACTCATCCATTTGAATCCAGAGATTAATGACAGGAAGTGCTAAATATGCCACAATATGGATAACTCAAGGTTATATTTCGAAGTACATCTATATGGTGTATACATATGCCTATGTGCATAATATCATTTTCATATGATTGCTTGGTGAAAATTTTGAATGTTATTTTCAATAAGCTTCCACTCCGAAATAACATCTGGAAAGTTTTATCTAAAGATGACATATAATTGGCAATCATGAATAATCAGTTCTCAGGTTTAGTAGTTAGCATAATAACTTTCAGGACTGACACACCGAGCTTGACTTGAATTCAGAAAGTCCCACCTTCAAACTGGTAAATATTGGGCAACTGACTACTATTATTAGTTATTTTAGGAACATCTACCTTCAACTGAAGAATCAATATAAACTAATAACATTGAGTATCTGTCCCTTCCCTTTAAAGCCCTACTACCCAAAATGGAATCCAAATTAGGAGTTAAAGGTCTTGAGATAAGCCTGTTATCTCTAGGGCAGTAGACTGAAATCTACTGAACTGCATTTTACCATCAGTCACTTCACAATATAAAGAAACAACCATTCGATTTCACTGGAGATGACTGCTTCACTTACGTTACAACTAAACTTGACTAATCACTTCCCACAATAACCTCAAGAACACATCTCAAATATAGTTATCAGTGAGCTTAATATTATAATTTTAGAGGTCTTTGGAGACTAGTTGCATTCGTCTTTGGTTTTCCTGACAGGTTAACATCACACGCATTCTCAGCGAAAACCAAGGATCATTAAATACAGTCCATTATTCACCATGTTAGATAATCTTTTCCCTTTGTTTAAGTAAATACTGGACAATTTTCAACGACTAATTTTAATACTTGTCATGTAGATTATGAAGGTAACACGTTTGTGCAAAATAAATGTAGTTGATTTTTTATAAACATACCTTACAGTCCCCGGTGTGCCTTTGATTTCACAATAACTTGTAATCATATTGATCATATGTTAAAAAAAAACAGTAATTAACCAAGGTACAATATTATTCAAAAAGTTAAATTTTAATCTATAAATAAAACTAGTCATTATTTCTAGATTTTAAAATATATTAGATTGTGGGGGCTGGAAATTGAATTGTGTTTATAAAAAAAAATGAGCATTATACAATAAACATATAATATGATTAAATTTGCCTTAACAAACTTTCAGTAAATTTCAGTGTAACGATATGGTAAATCACAATGTTAAAATCATATAACACGTGATAATTACTCTAGTACACATATCATTACATACTTAGCAAATGTACTGATCAATGTTAAGTTGTAATACACCATACCAAGTATCCACAAAATGAAGTAATTTACGTTTTTTGCGAATTGACAATCCCTGTAACTGACCCACTACAGTACTGTCAAGCAATATTCTAATTGTTAACGTTGATTTTAATGTGAATAACGTTTGATTTAACAAAACCATAAAAACTTCGAATCTAATGTATTTGATAGAAAAGCGGTCAATTGATTACAGCACTTAAAGGTGCAGTCATAAAGTTATTAGTGCAAAATGCGCCTCCCTATTATCAAGCTTTCTAGTGACTAGTACCATTAAACCACAAACAAAGATTGGAATTAAATTATGAGTAAATAACCACATACAAGTTTGCATCCTTAACCATTAGTAAAACTATGATAATATCTATTTCAAAATTTGTCATAACTAATCCTCCATGATGTAAGAATATAACTAAACAGTTTTCAATAGTTTTTATGCAAACTATATGAATTGACAATGGAAATTTGTAAATGTTGTATAAAATAACCATAAAATTTTTAGCAAATGAAATATGAAACTCAATAACTGTCACATTGCAAAGCTACGCTATGATAAGATAACTAAACAACTATTACTTAGAATTAAACAATAAAATTATAATTATTTTACAAAGAAAAGCCAATGGTTTTCACTCTGCCATTATTATATTAGTAAGAGTTTAATTTTTCCCAAATGTTGATCCTATAGACTGTTATTTGATTATACGCTATAGAAATGTAAGCATCTTGTGTGGACTATCTCGATTTCTGTTGTAGTTTTAATAAAAATGAGAAAGTTCAAATTAATATTATTGTTTTCACTTGATCAGTTTTTATTTAAACAGTACCAATGAACTTAATTAATCTAGAAAAATTTTAATATACCTAGAAATATTCATGAATAAAAAAAAATAATTGTAAACTTGATTAAATTACTGATTAAAAGGTCATTTTGAAATAGATTCAGTTTTTAATATACAATTAGAACAAATATTTAGCTAATTCAGAGTAAATATTGCAAAGGCTGACTGCACTCTGACCGATTTTATAAAAATTTTAAAAAAAATCTGGTGAATTATATTTTGTTAATTATATATATATATATACAACTAAATTAATTATAGTTCAATAAATTGAATAATAGAGACTATGTTGCGTGTCTTATGAATTGTATCTTAGCCGAGTATATCATCGAGGTACCTAGATGTCAAGGATTAAATGTATTTAATTTATTACTCAATAAACTGCATGTAATTGTTTTTGTTCCATAGATTAAAAAAAAAAATAAAGCGATTTGTTTTACATTTACTTTTTTGTAAACTTCATTAACATAAACATAATTTTCATAACATCATTCTGAATGAAACTGTCAATAAAGTTAAAACAATATACATCTAAACCGAAACGATCACATTAATTTGAATATTTAAATATTTTTTTCAGTATGAATAAATTACGAATTTATTTTTTAATTTATTTTTATAACCCTTAATTTGACTGCCATATTATAAGTCTATTGAAATATATAGTTTACTTAAGAGGAGACTTAAACTAATTTTTAGCTTCAAAGTATTTTATAAACCATGTTTTTATATCCATTCAAGCTACTATTCGATATGCAGCAATTCTTAGTTATAGCTTTCTTAACTCTTAGTCATTAGTGATACAATCTCATTCTACATCTTCACACTTGTATGAATTATTTTATGGGTATATTTTTAAGACTCTGGAATAGCTCATCGCAATCTCTCTGTGAAATAAAATCACTAGCACACTTTATTTGCTTCATTAATGCCTACTACTTCTCAGAAAATGACTCAGATATGCTTACAGCCATAAGTTTATTCCATTCCATAAGTAAGACTATAGGAACTCTAAATGTTTAATCGCTTTATTACCTAGCCTACTAATTAAACTCCTTACTAGCAGATACTTTGCACTAACACTGTCCCTTGTAAATTTAACTTATTTGAATAGTATCTTCCCTGTTCACACTCTTTTAGGATTTTACAACACAGCTTTCCACATGTCTACCTTTTTACTCTGGAACAATTGCCTGGACAGGGGTTGAGGGAGTGTAAGCTATTCAGTGAATCAAGCTATCAACGGATACTCACTATACCAATAACTGGACCCGCTGTAGAACATAATGTTTATGAAATACAAACATATACATTTGAATTTCATCTACTTAATTTTATCGATTAGAATCATTTAAATTAATTATGAGAACTGTGATAGTAAATGTTAAATGAATTTTTTGAAATCACTGCGTACTTTAATAATATTTACAGAGAATGAAATATCGACCAGAATTAAGGAGGTTTTATAAGGTGTAGAATCTTCTTCATTTTTGATATAACCAGTAATACAACTAATAAAATATACACGTAAGTTTATGAATGAGTGCAACTTTTCAGTTCAAATTTAAACTTCTAATTGTATAATTGATCGATTCCTGATAATTCAATAAACTTACCAATATTGGTATTTTCCAAGGAAATATGATTTCTACTACAAGATTACCTTGCAATATATTTACTTATAGAATATCTCAAAATTAAATGATGAATTTTATTTTATCATATTTTATCTTATTCTGACATAAAAATACAATTAAAATAAACAAGATTTTAAATATCACCAAATACAAATCACCTTTTTTCTGGAGTTTCAGTAAAGCTAAAGAATTAGTAAAAATCAATTACCATGATAGGATCCAAGTCATATATCATGATAAGTATATTTAATTGTAAGTAGTGGAAGATGAAATGTGTTCAGTTATGAAGTCTTTTACTAATTACTTTCTCAAAGTACTAATTGGAAAGCCACTAATTTCCTTAATAGGAGACATATACTATATAGTTTATGAATAACAAATTATGAATAATAAAAGATTCAAACTGAAATCGTACTCATGGATTAGCATTGTTACAAACTGAAGTTTATGGAATTGCTTTACACTATTAGTTAAAGTTAATAAACACTAAGTTTTTGATTTCACTTTTTAGTATGCTAGTTCTAGTTTATCATATAGAATGATGATACGTTTACTTGATCATATTTATTGATTATTGGATGTACCTACACCAATATACCCACCTTTCTATCACACTATGATCTAAATTACGTAAAAGGATGTAAAGAATCACATGTAACTGAGTACATAACTCTGCATTAGACTGAAACAGAATCAACACTATATTTGAAGCATTAAAAAAATTGCACCATTTACACGTAAATAAATACAATCAACGTTACTGCATTTAAAGCGATTGTTTGCATTCTCTGCAAATCATTTGCGTGAATCAATATCTCCAAAAATTTACAAACTACAGTATTGTTTAAACCTCCTGATTCTCTTTGTATAATAAGTTAACTAAAAAGTTTTGATTTCAATGTATATTATCAATTAGAGTTATGGAGATTGGTGTTTTTACACATTTGACCACCATTAGAAACCTGGAAGCACTGGACGGCCGTTTCATCCTGGTATAGGACTCATCAGCAGTGCGTATCCACGACTCCTGCATCCCGCAAGATTCGAACCCGGGACCTTCAGTATTGTGCGCGAACGCCTAACCAACGGTGTTAATGTCTAACTCTGATTGATTTGGGGATTTTGCGCGACTTCAAACCTCACGCCTCAATGTATATGTTGCTGGAATATTATCTTTTGTTCAAGATGATCCGTTCTATATATATATATATATATATATATATATATATATATATATATATATATATATATATATATATATATATATATAAAGTTGAATTCTTTTATAATATATGCTTTAATATCATATGAATGACAGCTCAAGTTGAATGTAACTCATAACCTTCAAAATACCGTTTTGTTGGTAAGCAGGAACTCAAGATATAGCTCTTTGTTTTTAAAAATTTGGAAACTTACAATTGCGTGTGACATGATTACATTGTTCACAATAACTGTCGTTCAGTATTTTATTGTTTAGATATCTAGGAAAATTTAATACTGAATTTTATAGTTTCAGAAATGTGTTATAATAACTTTTTACCGTATCTATAAATAACACATTTTCAGTGGTATTTTTTTAAAAATAAAAATATACAAGTTAGTTTCAGTATATTGATAATGTAGGAAGTTGTAATTGTTTTAGATTGTGGTAAAATTCACGCTTTACTTTAGTACGTCATTTTCATATAAATTTAAATGAAATCTCTAACGATAATCAACAATTTGATAATCTATCATGGACAAAAAACAGAATATTGTGTAAAATCAATATTCGATTGTTCATTTATGAAACTAAATAATGAGTGGTTTAACAATATTTATTTTCTGCACTATTTGTTTCAATATCTTCATTGTACTTTAATAGTTGATAGTGATAGTGTGTTTTAAGTTTATTGATAAAGAACATGATACAAATGTTTGATTGTCAACAAGATTTTTGCTAACAATCATCCTTGTATGGTAATGCAGGATAAATAAACCAGCGATAAAAGTGTGTTTTATCAACAATTTAATTTCAGTATTGAGAAATTAACTGGTCAGCCATTTGCCTCATAAAGCTCACTAAGTATTTTATCAGATAACTGTCTTTACGATATTCTTTAGTCGGCGTCTAATTTCATTGCTTGTATGTGACAGAAGAGACGTGACAAGAGGGATGAAATGAATGATGAAACATGTAATTTGTGGTTTAGTTCCAATTGTGGACACCTTCGGTGTAAACCCAACGTTGTCTACTGTTTTGCTCTAACACTGAACAATACATAGAGAGGTTTTCTGAACAATCAATACACAACTAGGAAGACGAAACTGTTACTCCATACTTGGTGACTGGCCTTATACTAATTAGCTCCGAACACAGAAGAACAAAATGGGTCCAATGATCACCAGCCTAAGATTGTTATTTTATTTCATACATTCAGTTGCATAAACGCAAAATAAAGACCGCACATCAGACCAAGTGAGTAACAATATTAACAACGAACGACAACATTATTGTTCGGAAAAACGTAGTAACGGGTATACAAATACACGGTTCTAGTTTATGAATAAGAAGTGAAACGGCAATAATATACAGTTTAAATAAAATCTAGGAACTAGGGTAATTCGAAAATAATGACAGAAAACTTATTAACTATGCAGTCACTACAGATAAATATGACATTAGAAAAATAGCTTCAAAAGTTTGTTACCTCCTACTTAAATCGTCTCTCACAAGATCTATAAATGTGCGCATACTGTTTTAAATATCAACGATGTCTATCTAAATAATATAGACAGCACAGTCATAATTGAAATACAAAGTACTTATCAATTTACTAATCTAATACATTTGGTGCTTTGAAATCCTAACACTACGATCTCAAACACCGTTTGTTTACGCATCAATCTGACTGATTCCAATCAACTCTTTTTTAACGTTTTTCAAAGTTGCGAAACACATATATGGATTTATCAGAAACTTGTGAATTTGCTGATTAGTTATCTAGACCTGGCAATTATTGTAGACAAGATATAAATTGAATATAATCGTAATTATTACAGTAGCCACTTGTGTTGAATGCTTTTCTGAAACTAATCCTAGTACTTGTTCTGCTCTGAGAGAGTTATGACGTCTCATAGTGAAGGCAGTGATACTTCATAAATCCTAAAACCAATGCACCTTCTAACAATCGGAGCAACAATTAAATAGGCACATGGAATGTCCTCATAGTCTAGGAGACTGGAAGGACTATCCAAATAGTGGTGGAAATGAAAAGATGTGACTTTAATCTGCTTTGAATAACTGCAACCCGTTAGACTTAAGTTGACAGGAAAACATTAGCTTCATGAGTGGTCCTGTTATTTTCTGTTCATGAAGATTCAAATAAATTGCGCATACAAAGAGCTGAACTAAATCTTTGCAAAGAAACACGAAGAGAGTTCATAGGTTTGGAATCTCGTGGATCAAGGATCATCAAAATATCCTTTGAAATAAAGGACGATGGGATTAGAGTGAATATGATCCAGTTCTATGCTACTTTTAATATCAGCAAGATGATGAAGATCAGTCTCATAAGAGGCTGTAGTCCACTGTGGAGAACTGGCTAGAAAAAAACTTAACCATTTAAATGGCAGGAGGTTGGAGTGTACAACAAGGGATAGCCACACTTCGTGGAGCGGCATGGACTAAGAGAAACAAAGACAACAGAAAATAATGAAAGGCTGACAACTCTATGGTCGATCAATATGCTTATATGGGGTAGAATTTCACCCTAAGAACGTATGCACAAAACCACATGGGCTCCAACGAATGCCATCACGGAGAACTAAATCAATCACTAATGGATGAGCAAGAAATCTAAAAATTACATTAAAGACATAAGAATAGAAAGAAGATTTGGTATAATTTCAGATCATCACCTTGGGATAACTAAGTTAGGACTGAAAATGAAGGATGCCAATAATATAAGCAAATTTTAAATAGCTCTCAACACCAGGCATGGCAAGATTTACTGGACGAAGGAGGAACCACCATGGAGTGCCACTGGAAATATACTGAGGGATTGATAACTTCAACATACCAAGACGTGCTGAACAACATCAAGCAACAAAATAAAGAGAATATCTTAGAATCGCCTCGGAAGGTTGCAGATAAAAAAATCAAGACGACAACAGTCAAAAGTAGCCGAACAAGAGAAGAGAAAGTCAAGGCACAGACCGCATACACAGAAACGCATAAACCAACTAACTAGCGAAAACAATCAAATATTGTTGTCACCGACAACAGCGAAAGCTACATGAGAAGGAAATATGAGAGAACTACATGATGTAACTGAGAAGCGAGGTGATATAGTAAAACTGGAGTGACAAGTCCAGAAAAACGGGATAAAACTCAACCCCTGAAGTTCTATAGCGACGAAACAGATGGAAGAAACATTTTGATGAGCTCTTTAATAAACCAGCTCCACTGAATACGTTAGATATCTAAGCATTATTTATAAATCTACACATAGATGATCACCCACCATTGATATAATAAGTTACCGAGGTCATCAGATGAATTGAAAATGACAAGGTAGCCGAACCAGAGAACTCACCATCTCAAACAATGAGCTCCGATATAGAGGTAGGGGCAAAAATGAACATAATTAGAATTTTAAGCAGAAACATTAGAACCATTCTATTGTAAAGACCTGGAATTTGAATAACTGACACAATCGCAGTTAAATATATACAGGTATTCCTACACAGCTCTCTACATAAGTTACTTTTAACCCATTGCCAGGAGACCATCTGTAATAATCTACTATGTCTCAGCACTTATCAACTGTAGTGAACGAGAACACAGGTGGGACAACCAGATTGTTACTCAGTAAAATTGGAAAACCATATCGTAAATCGTTCATTTGCAAATTATCAGTCCATCCTATCGAACTGGACTGTTCCTGTTGCCAAACATCAATCCATTGTCATTATTCATGCGTTTCATACAAATTCCATTGTTTTTTAACTCTTCCTTTCTTGATCTCTCCCCATCTTCCGCTGCCAGACATTACGTTGACACTCACGTCATAAACTACTTATAAGTAGCTCACACCACACAACTACCTTTTGAGGAAGAAACCATAAAAACATGCTGACGTGATACACGTTCTATAGATCATCAGACTGTACCACAATGCAAGCGATAATATCAGTAGGACTTGTAAACAGCTGTGAAAGAAAGCCTGGGATAGAATTGGCTGGAGATCTATGATCGATAGCCTTCGCCTTAAGAGGGCTAAGACGCGTAAGAATTTATCAGTGAATGAGGTCGATTAAAAGTGAATATTTCTTAATAATTACGATTTCTTTACAGTTAACTATTATGGAACTTGGAGCAAATAGACCATTTATTTGTTCAACATACTAAAAAGCGATTAAACTGTATACAAAATAAGACTCATGCTTTAACTCAAATGTCACAAATAATGTATTTTTGTATTTCTGAACTACGAGTAAAGAAACTTTTGAAAATATTTCTTGTCGAAAACGTCAGTTATTGGAATTACATGAAGTTTGGCATTATTTTTAGTTCCATTAATTGGTTTTCCGAAATCTTTGTACTTCGGTATATTCAAAGGTTTATGTTTATCTGATGTAGTCTCATGATCCAATTCTTTCGTTCTATCTAAAATTTCACATGTCTCATAGTTAGGTACTTCAGTTATTATGGATGCACAATTATCTTTATTTTCAGTTGTTTTTAAAATTTCTGTGCGCTTTATAGATGAATTATTGTTTTCCTCCTGAGGTTCATTGCTATAATTTGATTTGGGGCACGTTCTTTCTTGACTGTTTACATAATTTTGGGAAGTTTTATCGGGATGCGTTGTAGCAATTGTTTTTGATGTCTTGGATAATTGGAGTCGTTTCGGATTATCAGAAGATTTCCTTGATTTCGAAGGAAACCCTACAAAATGACAAGTATGTAATGTATGAAAGGAGTTTACTTTTTGTAAAGGATTATAAAATATGAATGTGTCTGGAAGATTGTTTAAAATTTCTCTGACCAGCAATATTAAAATTTTTTGGTCTAGATATTCATGCTACAACATTCCTTCGGAACAATACTGATAGCAGTAGAACAGTAAAAATTTTAATGGTATTGCAACACTCCTAACAAATAATCTCCTAAGGAAACCTGAATGGCTGAAGTAAAATAAGTATAAACTCCGTAAGGACTTCTAAGCGTTCGATTGTCCTGTTGCTGGTATAAATGACTACATTTGACTGACCTGTCTTAGAAATGTGCCGCTTCAGCAAGTTCCTCGATATTATGTCTGGCGATAAGTTTATAAAATGACGTGGTCATCTGGAATTCTATACCTAGCCAGGACCCAAAAATACTAACATGTTTATGAATTTTCGATAAAATGAATCATTTACGGGATATTTCAGTAATCTAAAAATAGTGACAGAAATAGATAAATGCGTCTACCCAATGAATATCCATAGACAAAAGAGATAACCTTGTAGAATATGTAATCTAAATTTATCTTGAATTATAGAATAAAATATTCTAATTCCAAATTAGGAAATAAATGAAATTATGAAGAAAATTACTAATCAGTAAAATAGTTCTAAGGTAATCCGATATTAGTGTGTATATTTATTTCACTAAATCTGAAAGGTGTGAGTTTTTCATTGAAGATAAATTCGACAATAGGTAGTCAGTTTAAGGTTCTGATGTATATCAACATCAGTAACACACCATAACAATTATATCCAGAATGTCTTGATAATTTTCATTTCGATTAACAATGAACATAGATGAAACGCGTTCTGTGATACTTATCCACTTTTACTTCATTTATTTTTATGGGCAGACAATCAATATTATATTTATTCAATTTTCACTCTGAAAGTACATCAAATTCAGTTCTGAATTTAAAAAGAGGAATGATAAAAACGATTACAATTACTGAAAAACTACTACTTAATGGTGCCAAGTATCATGTTTGAAAACGATAACCAGTAACTGCAAAATTCATGAAAAAATAATAATGAATAATAAATCTGTAAACTAAAGAACAGAATTCCAAATGTTACCTTTAGGTGGTCTGTCAATAATATCTGGTCCTTTGGGACGTACAAATAGTCTTTGTTGATCTAACTGATGCTTTGACAATTCAGTCGCTCTAATTCGTAATTGTTCACCAACATTGATTCGATAAAAGTAAATTCGGCTTGCAAGCAGTCTAGAAAATACAAATAAAAATGAAAAGAAAGTGTGGTGAGAGTAAATTTATGTCGAGCCTACAGGGCGAGCGTGCATTTGTTTATGTCTTACTGGAAAAATATCGCAAGGTAACCTCTTAGGGTTCTACTTAATAATAATAAAGCTAAGAATATATTTCAGAAACAACTAGAAAAACAGTTTGGTGGTCATGTAATAAGTGATGCGCACCCTGAGACAGCTTGGAACGATATCAAAAAAACTATGGAAGCAGCAATGATATCTGCTAGCAAGGTAAACCACAAAGTTAGAAAGAAGCCGTGGGTTTCAGTAGCATCTACCGAACTGATGGATGCTCGAAAACTCATCCCGTTTGGTTTTGAGGGCGATGAGGAGCGGAGTCAGCTTAGGCGCAGGTTATCCTTATACTTCTAACTAGAGCTCGTGAAGAGCGGACTAGAGCAAAGCAGGCTGATTTCAGACGTGGACGTGGATGTATAAACCAGATATTAACACTACATCAGGTCCTCGAATAAAGACACACGGTCAGACGCTTCACAATGATTGTATTCCTGGACCTTAAAGCAGCATTCGATTCTGTAGGTCGTGAGATCCTGAGGCAGTGTCTGTCATTAAAAGTTGCACCAAAGAAGTACATTACCTTTTACAGGCTCTCCACTCGAACAGTGCAGATCGAGTGAGAGTTTACGGTGAACTGTCATCGGCATTGATTACTTCACGTGTTTTCCATCAATGATGCCAATTTCTCTATTCTCGCTTAATTTTTACATAGACTTGCTTCTAGATATAACATTATCTTCGTCTGAATTTTGACGAGTAGACCCTCTACCAGCAGATTCACTGGTTGATTCAGAATATGGCGATGACATAGTTCTATTTGGTGAAGACGCTAACAAAATGCAGAGTCTTCTGACTAGTATATTTCTGACTATATATTTCCATGAAATGCAGTACAAAATTGACGTTTCCCATTTTTCTGACACATGTCTAACGTCATTTTAATAAAATGTTTAACTTTTCGAATCACTAGTACAATGAATGATTTATTCGGGTGTAATTCTATTTGTAAAACTAACTATTCTTCGAATTTTATTTTAACAGTGTAGCATTTCCAAATTATTAAGACAAACAAGAGTTTTAGCCTTGTTTACGAATACTTCGATAGCTTGAATTAGTCGTTTAGTATAACTGATAAAGACTATATTCACTTAAACTTCAACGAGAAGTGAATTTGTTTATCAATAGTGAAATAAAGTCATCTTTACACATTCAAAATATGTTGATGACAATGATCAAAAGGTGTTTATGTAGTTTAATCAACATTACTAAAATAATCTGTTTTACCCATGAACTTTTGTAAACAGAAATAATTTGATTTTTATGAGCATGAATTAAAAGTAGAGAAAAAAATGAATAATATTAAAGAATTGATAACATTTTGTACCCTAGATTCCAACTTTTGGTTAAAGATAAAAAATGATAGAGTTTTTCTAACCTTTAAGAAAAATGTAAAACTCAAAAGTTCGCCTGACTTTATCAGAGTGATAAAGTGAAAGTATTCTATTGTAAGAAAAAGATTGAGGTAATAATTGATTTAAAGTAATTGATCAAATAGAAAGAGTTTTCGATGACTATCATTATTAGTTTATAACTTTCAGTGTCAGAAATTAAACATCACTTCACATTGGAACTTTGTAACTTTTTGCAATCTATAGCAACAGATTTTAAACTAGTTTTCAACTTTTTTCAAAATTTTACTTTTATCTTACAAAAATTATTGGACTCTAGTAATTCATAAATTTCGATATAAAACCAGAAATCAGCAGATTTTATTAATTTCAATAAGGCCGAGAATTCAGTGGAAAACTGTTCTATTATAGTGTTCATATAGAGAAAGTAAGCATTTCAGGAGGCTAGTTTGCCTAAAGTTTTTGTCAAGAACATAAAAATCCAAGTGAAGCGCATCAAACTTTGTAGTATAAAATATGTAACCATTAATTATCTAAACTATTTATCAAAATATTAAAGCACAAGAGAATATATTCAACAAAAAAAGTGGATAGATTCGTTTCAGAATTCGACAATTTGTAATTTGAATAACAATCTAGAATGTCAATGGTCTAAATCCAATAAACTTTAAGACAAACAACAGTTTCTGATATACAGGAGTTTAGCTAAAACAACGAACTAATTCAAACCTACAAAAGTGATTTATTTATGGGAATATAAGACAACTAATAACAGACAGAATCATTCAAGCTTAACATTCTAAAAAAATGTCATTTTGCAGTATATGTGAGCAGACAACCAATTGTTGCTTGATTTTTTATCTAAACTTAGTTTTTAAATAGTCTTTTGTATATTAGACTCGAAAATTGGTTAACTCCAGTGACAACTGACTAGTTATCTGAATGGTACTTAATAATTATGACTTACTTATAAGTTATTCTGTCAGTTCTCTCCGGATCAATATACTTGATCAGAATTTTGATATCGTCTGGATTTAATGGAATTTGATTTTTCTGTAATTAAAACATAATCAAACACTTCTTAAATGAACTGCTGTCAGTTAGTTGTGTTTGTCAATAACGACATCACAATGAAAACAGCTAGGTAAAATTGTAACGGCTACACGAGGTTTTATTGTTGTGTAATCAGACTGATTGGTCTAAAATTACTTGAAGTGACAAGATGTAGAAAGTGAACAACAAACATCCAGAAAATATAAGGTTCACAAGTAAACAAATCGAGTTTATTTATACATGATAGAAAGGGCCTTGAGAGAGCCACAAAAATATCGTACTAAAATAATGCATCAAACAATAATAGCCAAGGATTTTCCGGGTGGGAAATGAAATCTCGATGCAAACTGATCAGCCCGTGCGCTCAAACATAAAATCCAAAATTAAGACCCTTATCAAACGAGTTCTGGGAATCTAACTTCCCCAACAAGAATCCAAAACTTAAATCAATTAAATGTTAGAATTTTTTCACCCCGTTATGGTCATCGATTTTAACCTTAAGCACATTAATGTTACTTGATATCATTGGCCGAAGATCCGTGAAATCTGAAGGCTGTAAGTTCGACCTCTGTTAAGGTTATAAGTGTGTTTTAGTAAGAAAAAGCTCTGTAGTGTCCCTTATATTTCAGCGGCAGCTCAAATGAGATAACTTTCCACTGACTACATATACAAAATCAAAACAATCTTTACACAGTCATTCCGTTTATAAGCATAATGAAATCATAGTGAATACGAGTCAGTAAAAACATCTTTCAAGTTTCGTCGTAATCACTGCACCTAAAACATTCATATTCTTAAAATGATCTTTATTATTATTCATGCATCAGTAGACATATTTTTAATATTTGATAAGTACTTGATACATTATCACAAACCTATGTAACTTACAATCATTCTTTCTGTAAACTGAGCTTCACTTATCACTCCGGTTTGTTGGGGATCTAACAATTGGTATAAATCCAATAGGCGCATTCCATGCCTACTAAGATAATTTATTAAAAATGTCATCGGATCTGTTTTACCTACATTCAGTGAACAAAACAAAATTATACGTAAATCAAAAGTTTGTAAAATTATTGATCAACCTTTTTCCAAAAGGAGATTATGAAAAAACAAAAGCGATATGCGTTTCTTCACAATCTTATGAGCAAATTTGAAATGCCTGTTGTACCACAAATTATCTTTTATTGATATTCTGAAGAGTTTCCTATGTGCACAATTACTTCATGGTAATAATCTCGAAGATTGTATCTTTGACAGAATGATAAATCATCATGGATTGATCACTTTGAAATGTAATTAGATTTTACCAGTTTACAATAGTCATTGAATATTTATTTGTATTAAACCTAGTTTTTCCAGACAATTTGATAATGAGCTTACTTATCTGTTGTAACTTTATATAAGTAATACTATTTATCGCATAATGATGAAAATAATAGCGGTAAGTTTATTCAATTTTGTAAATTTTCTCACAGCAA
This sequence comes from Schistosoma turkestanicum, assembly GCA_944470395.2. Lineage (NCBI taxonomy): Eukaryota > Metazoa > Platyhelminthes > Trematoda > Strigeidida > Schistosomatidae > Schistosoma > Schistosoma turkestanicum. The sequence continues at coordinate 51,553,052 of OX103971.1, forward strand.
AGAATTTTTACAACCATTTACGTAATATGTTAACGAATTTTTCTTTAACATGTATTCAAAACAGGTTTTTACAAATAGACATCTGTTACACATATTCACTCAATAAAGATTTAGGTTAATCAGGCTGCTGTAATTAAGTTTTCTGCTTACTTCTTAACAATATACAGGTAACATTCAATAAATTAAATGAGTCAGGAATTTCAGCTAAATAAATCAACAATATCCGCTCAAATCTACTGAGAAATTGCAGAAGCAAGTGACCGCAAAAATTTAGATCGTATAGTTTTTTTTCTAGAATTCAACATCTCCCAGAATACGAATAATTCTATATTTAGGTCCATTGAACTAGAGGCTTTGTTTTGTAAAACCTTAATTTTTGTTATGACGAATAAATTATAGAGTGATTCAAAAAGAAGTGCGCCTAAGTAGTACTGTAAGCTGATAATTTAATTTTATATTAAGTTATTTAATTAGGAATAAGGGATAAATAAGTTCAATCTTAGCCAATAATACACTTTGACTAGAAAAAGTTCATTTATTTATTAATAAACAACCATGACCGTTTCGTGTTTAACAGACCAATAAATCTAGAGAAATGAAACAATCATATAATAATGTTGTTTTACGCCAAAGTCAATAACAATAGTCTGGTATTTTATTTACCCTGTTTATCTCTTACTGTTTTGATTAGCAAGTATAAAATTAATTGCAACCCGATGAAACGTGGAAATTATTTGATAACTTACTGTATTTCCCGTAACGAGTTTCCCATTTAATACATTTGGCAACTTTTAATACAAAATGTCGTTTACGACTGATACGATGTGCTTGACGTGAAATATTTTCATTAATTGTTAACCCCTAACATTATAAAAAAAAGTCATTAAGTTTTTAAAATAACCTTTTTCAGAAAATTTAAAATATATGCAACAGTGAATAACAGTAGTATAACATCAGCCTTTATCAGGAGAATAATTAGTGCAGATTTTTGATATTTTATCAAACAACGAATTATTTAGTTATTTTCGAATATCATAAACTTTGCTATATGTCAAACAGATAATTAACATAATGCTTGCTAGAATTGTTTACTAACTGGTATTACCCAAGAAATAATGGTGTTTAATAAAACTTGGAAATAAAGAAGAGAAACAACTTGTTATCATCCTGTTGAGAACTGATTAAACTGTATGAAAAAGCACAGTCACGTTTGAGAAATACTAAATATTTAATAAAGAAACATCATTAACTAATTTAAGAACATAAATTAGTTATGTTATAATTACTTACTTGAGCGTGTTACCCCGAATGAAGCATAGGTCACTGATCAGAGTTCTCCGAATTACTTTATCTTTGACCTTCCTTTCTAAGTCTGTCTAATTGGTGTTCATTCTTTTCATGTGTTGGTTGGCATTCCTCACTTCCTTTGACCCTAAGGGTTCTAATTGAGGGCCTGATTTGTGACGCCTTTGAATGCCTTCCTCAATGTGTGTCCTATCCACCAACTCCAGCGCTTCATCCTGATTTCCTTCTCCGCTGCCATCTGGTTTGTTCTCTCCAACAGTAAGTTGTTGCTGAAGGTGTCTGGCAAATGGATCCGAAGTATTATGCGTAGACAACTGTTAATGAATACTTGTATCTACTGAATGTTGGTTTTGGTAGTTCTCCAAGTTTCCGGCCCATGCAGTGGAACTTTCTTGACATCTGTATTGATAATTCTGTTTTTGGTGTTGTTTGATAGTTGTTTTGACTTCCAGATGTTCTTCAGTTGTAGAAATGCAACTCTTGCTTTACCGATCCACCCCTTCAAATCTGCATTATATCCACTTTGATTTTCAGTAATGCTGCCAGACATGTAAGGGTTTTTATGTCCTCCAAAGAATCTTCATCAGTTGTGATTTGGTTGGTGCATGTTGTGTTGCTTCGGAGAATCTTGCGTTCCCCCTTGTATGTTGCGACCTGCTGCTGCTGAGGATGCTGCTACACTGGTTGTCTTCTGTTGCAATTGTTGTTGCGTGTGCGACTGAAGAGCTAGATCATCTTCAAAGTCCAGATCGTCAAGCTGCATTCTAGCTGTCTAATGTATCCCGTGCTCCCCTCCAAATGTTGACATCTTCATAATCCAGTTGATCACCAGAAGAGATAGAAAGATTGAGAGTATGGAACCTTGCCTGACACCGGTCTTCACCTTGAATGAGTCTGTTAGCAGTCCTCAGCGCATGATTTCGCAGTTTATTCCATCATAAGAATTCCGTGTTATTGCAACTTGGTCGATAGACGGTCGATCCTTACGAAATCCAGCCTGTTGATCTCGAAGTTGGGCGTCTGGGAAGTCCTTCATTCTCTTTAACAATACCCTGTTGAAGAATGCCTGGTATTGCGAGAAGAGTGATGCCTCTGTAGTCCTCACACTTTTTCAGATGGCTTCCCTTTAGTATTTTGATGAGGCATCCTTCCTTCCAGTCTGATGGTATTTGTTCCTCATCTCAAATCTTGTTGAAGAGAATGTGAAGTATTTTTGCAGTTGCTGCAACGTCTAATTTCATAGCCTCTTGAATTCGTTGAGTTTGTCAGTATCCCGAAGAAAGGTTGTATTAAACTTTTGTGATTTTGTTTGCTCCGTTGCCAAGTGCCTCTTGGAATCACATAGTAAATTCTGTATAAAAATTTGTTACAGTTTAAACCAAATCCTATGAAAGATCATTTTTAGTCAAATCACCTCCTAACAATTAGAGTTACGACTTTCAAAGTTTTCACCCTGTTTAATAAACTTCATGATAAATGTTTGTTCAATTAAACATGCCCTATATAAATAAGGATTTTCGAATTTTAATTATAGACATTCAGACTACCGGAAAATACTACGTATGATATTCTTTCACATAAAGTCTGTCATATTTTATAATCTTTTGTTGAATTGGAAGTTTGATTTAGGCAAGTTGATAATCCCAACAGATTTATAAAATGATTGCTAGGAAAAATCTGGTTAACAGTAAGTGAATTTACAAACTAAGAATCGTTAAACATCTTGTAAAACTACAGTGTTTTGAAGTACTCAACTGAAGTGAATGCAATGAATAGGGAACAAATTGCATTCTTTCATATTACTACAGTAAGTTAATATGAAAGTTTTCATATATTGAAATCAAATTCTTAAAAAACACGGAATTCATTCAATTTTTGATGTGCATATACAATCTTTACATTTTACCCAAGTTACATATTTTTCCGAATAATCTCATTAGTTTGTCAGTAAACTAAGTTAGTGTTTAGCTGTTTAGACAAAGTAATCGGTAGTAGAAAGTACCTATACAATTTATTCATTTATTGTCTTGTACTTGTCCTTAGTACTTTTCTTGTATCCAGGACCTGATGACTTGACAATTATGTTCTTGAATAAATCCCATTATTCCTGCGCATGCAAATTTGACATCTTCTAGATACATAAAAAATAATTAAAGTTATAACGGTCTACTAATCATGACTGGATTTAATGTTACCAGATGTTTATAGTTAGACAAGTGTTAAGAGCAAGTAATAAAATATAAACATACTTCTAAATCTAATTCTTCAATCATACATTTTGATGAGTTCCCAATCACATAAATTAATTCATGAATACCAGCCATTGTCAATGGATTGAAACCAAGCTAGATGATTGTTAAATTTAATTGAAAAAATCAATCTAATAATACATTTTCCAAATTGATAATCATATTGATTTATTCAAGAGGGTTTTGTGAATAATTTAATTCAATGCTCACTGAGAACAGTAAATTATAATGGAATAGTAACTGATAAACATTACTGTATATTAGAATCAATTTTCAACCATTACGATTTAAATTTTAAGTTTATTAACTATTCATCTCATTTTATTAATTATGACCTTGTTTGATATAAATGAGTTTCAAGAACACGTGAGAGATTATAATATGTCAACTATTGAACAAACTGTTGAGGACATTAGATCCCCAGAACTCATTTGATAAAGGTCCTCATTTTGGATTTTAAGCTTTCGCTCAAGGGATAATCGTTCGTATTGACATTACATTTCCAACCCGGAAAATCCTTAACTGTCATTAGTTGATGTGTTATTTTAGTACGATATTTTTGTGGCTCTCTAAAGGCCTTTTCTATCATGCATAAATAAACTCGATTTGTTTGCTTGTGAACCTTATATTTTCTAGATGTTTGTAGAATACACTTTCCGCGTCCTGTCAAGAGTTCTTCTTCTACTTAGTGGGACATTGGGACGCTCGTGTTAGAATTGTCTATCGTGTCACTGGATCATTTGTCTTCACTCTCGTTTACCGAGTGAGGTGAACTCATAACAGTTTCACATTTATCAACAGCATTATAGATAAATTGAAGTAAGCAAAACCAATGTGATGAATTTATGCAGTTTCCACATATTGAATTAACTGGCATTAAAGATGATAGGCTTAGATTTCATTCACGTGTAAAAAAGAAAACATTCTATCTCAACTAATCCTAAAAAATTAATTGTAACTTTTCAACAATTTCTCTTGAGGTTATTACTTTTTTATTTTCAAAATGATAATAAAATTTGCTAATAGTGAATTACTTGAAACTAATCACTTTAATGTTCTTAATTAACAAGATACAAATAATTTACAAGGAATGAGAGTTCAAATTCAAACCTTAAGCATATTTAGGTTTTTGCACTATGAATACTATCCAATTTTTGTAAAGCTCTTAAATTAAAGTTAAGCATGTCATCAGCACAGAATGCTGACGTGATGCATAATCTGTCACATTCAATCATCATAATCATTACTTATCATTCCATTTAGCCACATTACCGTGTGATAAAAAAAATTAATTGTATCATTAGAATAAAATAATAGTGTGTTCCAGTATTACTCACACATAATTTCTTTAAAGATTTATTTGTGTATAGACAATCTGCAAATAAGATAATACTCTTTAAATCAATACGATTGTATTTTAAGTTCAATTCCTCCAAATGACAATTTTGAGTTAAACCTTTGCCAAGATTTTCCAAACTTTTGCCATTGAATCCATTCCAAGAAATATCTAAGTACTTAAGTGAAGTATTGAACTTTAAAAAAAAAGAGAATGCACATATGGAAATATCAATTAGAAATTAACAAATCTACTGACTTCTTGATAAAATAGTTCATTCTTACAAGCCTTCCTAGTATACAAACTAACCATGTCAGTATGAATTTTAGTTTCAGTTTCACTGTCGTGACCAATGAAGTTCAACCTATTCCGGTGTAGACAATAACTATCGAAGACAGTGTATGAGGTTGCGCAATTCCTTGAATTTATCGAAGTTAGACACTAACACCGTTAAGAACCGGGTCAGTGGCCCAGAGGTTAGATGTTTTCACCTAAGACCGGAGGTCCTAGGTTCGAATTCTGCGAGGTGCAGGAGTCGTGGATGCACACTGTTGATAAGTCCCATACAACGACGACATGGCTATCCAGTGATTCCAGGTTTGTAATGGTAGTCTAACATTGCTCTATTCATGATTTCAACAAATTAAATGTATTTCTCCCTTAGATAGACCACTTTTCATGTTTATAACAAAAACACCATCACTGCACTGTCTAACTGGCACTTGAGATGAATCGAAGAAAATCCAGTAATGTTTTTTTTTTGAGTGAATATATATACAGTAGCATATGAAGTAAAATAAATTCAACAATAGATAGTAACTAGAAAATCCGCTATATAATAAATTTTCTAGTACATTCTATCCTGATTTCTAAAACGTTTAGCAAATAAGTTCATTTAACAACAACAAGTCATTTTGATTTCTTCAATGTTTTTAATAATAACCATTTGTGTCATAGTTAAACGTACCTCTAATGAATTCCCGAACTCAAAAGCTCCATCTGAACGTATTTGATTCCAGTGTAAACTTAGCCATTGCAAATTGATGCTGTTAGCTATATTATTTAAAAAAATGTTATTATATTATTATTATCATTAACCTACCTAATACTTTTGCAATTTCTAAAGCTCCTTTACATCTGATAAGATTCTTCGATAGATCTAACATTTTTAAACGCGTATTTTGCTGGAAAATTAAATACAAATATAATATACATACCTTACATGAAAGACCGATTCTAGTTTAACAGCCACTGAGTTCCAGAATACAATGAACAGCTGTTTCGTCCTAATATGCGACCCCTTAGAAGTATGTATCGATATCCTCAACAGGAATGGAACCTAGGACATTCTATCTCACGGGTAGCGTAGTGCACGTATTTCGAATTCATTGTTTTATACCAATGTTCCCTGGTTTTTTCCACTAAACAGCTACCTGTTGAACTATGCATATTTTTCGAGATCATCTACGAATTTATTTTTATTATTATGTTAATTTATAAGGCTTTTTTGATAGTGTTTTGTACTAACTGATTAAAAAATTCAGATTCAACAAAACAGAATTACATGATTGTCTTTGGTTAAAATACAACCATTACGTTCCAATTTTATTTGATGAAAGTGTAGTAGGATTACTTAGATACAAAGATAAAAGGGATTTTCACAACTTTTCGGTTCTTTGTTTTCATAATTAAATACTGATTTATTCAACGAATTTGTTATTCGTTCATGCTTCTAATAAATCCTTTCAGATTTACAGATCAAAAGTTAAACTTAAGGGTAAATTTTTGTTGATATTATTCTAAAAAAGTGAATTTGGCACAAAACATGCGTCCATTAGTAGTAGGTCAGACAAAATAAAACAGAGATTTTCTAAAAATATCCAAGAATAAAATTGTAACACAATAACAGTAGCATAAATGATCGACAAAACAGTCAACCAATAACTTGGCTGAAAAATAACCTGTTCTTCTCTTGCATATTCTTAAAATCCTAAGCAGATACATTTTTAGTTATTTTTTTATGAAAACATGTTTTGAAGTGTCTGAAAACACTAAATCGGGCTAACCCTTAAACTAAACAAAATCTTGTTATGCATCTTCTGGAGAATAGTATTACCCAAATGTTAATTGACCATAACAACTGGTTATACTGTAAATTTTGTTGACCAGTATGCCCTGAACGTAACCATATAACCCAATCAAGTTGCACTAATGAAGCGATGAAGAATAAATGTTGATCAACATTTTTAGTTAAGCTTGATCAGGTTAAACAAACAAAATACTTTTATACATCGGTTCATGTTCTTGATGATTTTCACATATTTTACTGCATATAAGCAGCAATTTTGTAAGACAGATCATGTCTTAAAACACTCACAGTACTGTTACCAATACTAATTCCACAAGCTTACCAGCTAGACAAAAATTTAAAGCGAATAAGTTTAAAAATTCATTTTTCAATGGGAATTTAATCCTCAATGAGCACCATTTAGGGAAACAAACTTGTTCGTACTCATTCTACACATGAGTCTCTTCCCATATTTATTCGTTGGAAGCAAATTAAGTATTTTATCAATCGTAAGCACATTATATAGTTTAAAAAATCAAAGGAAATGTGATTTATTTGCCAAGTAGTTTAAACTATCTGGTGTCGGTACATTTATAGAAATAGAACAATTGATTTCTACAATCATTCGAATGCCATATTTTCAGACGTTGACATTATACGCAACATGCATATTTTTAAAGAACAATTATAAATATACAGTTCATTGTTCTTAAATTTCTAACCCCAAGTATTTTGAAAATTAGTGAACTTGATTTATACCAAAATTATATAAAATTTGCCAATGTTTACTTACTCTTAAACCACTAGCAATCATCCCTGCACCTGTATCGTTTATTCTTGCATCTAAAATTAGACATGGTGGAGAAAAATAATTTATTTTAAGAAGACAATTGAAACTCTACTAGAATATTTGATTTAAACTTAAAAAATCTGACAGATATTTCTAGAGAGAAAACGATAAACCATGGTAAATAGATACTTTTACATTATGTAATTGAAATTTTTGCCAATAGGTAATGAATAATGAATTTTGTAGTAGAAATAATAATTATCACTTAATTTCTCTACTATGTTTTTTCTCCTAGTTTATTAGCACTGTAAATTAACGTTTTCACCGTGAAATATTAAATGAAATAGATGAGAATATGATAACAGTAATAAGACATCTAGCATCAGTTATCTCAAGTAATACAATAAAACTATAGTAATTCCATGTGTTATCAGTTACTAGCCAGTAGGTTATCCAGGTTAAACGAGACAATGAACATCAACCTATTGTTTCATACATAACCTCTCTATGGAAACAGCCATCCGTATAAAGTGCTACATTATTACTTATTACCTACTTCAAACTCGTTTATTTCTTTAAGCCTGTCATTAGTTGTTGTTTTCTTTATCAGACAGTGAGATATCTTTAGAAATGGTTAGGCATTTTCCTGATTGCTGTTAGTCCTTAGGAAACCAAATTAAGGAATAAAGTTAACTCAATAGACTATCACTGGTTTTTTAAGTGAACCAAATTTTTTTATTGAAAATCAGACTAAAGTGAAGTATTTGAAATCATCGATCAATAATTGTTAGACCACCGTTAGAAACCTGAAAGCACTGAACAGCCGTTTCGTCCTAGTATGGGACTAATCACCGTTGGATACCTGCCTAGTGGTCCAGGGATTAGGCGTTCTCACTCAGGACCGAAGGTCTCGGGTCCAAATCCTGAGAAGTGCAGGAGTCGTGGATGCGCACTACTGTTGAGTCTCATCCCAAGACGAAACGGCCGTCCAGCTCTTTCAGGTTTCTAATAGTGGTCTAACAATGATTGATTGGTGATTTCAAATGTGTTGAAACAATGATCTCCATAACTTTAATTGAAGAATAAGGTGAAGTAGAATTGTAGCTCATTTACCTTTCAATATTAAAGTATCCATTTGAGTGTTTTTCTTTAATATCAACTGTAGAAGTTTGAGAGCTTCTTGATTCAAGTGATTACCAGAGAGGTTCTGTTGGAAAAAATAAAGTGCGATCACAGGCGACATTCAAAAAAATCTGAAATTATCAGGTAAATATGAATATCTTCGATAAATAAAGATACACTACTTATATCAAGATAGTAATATTTCTCTAATTAATAGATTTACATTGACAGTAATCGCGTTGGCGATTCCAATCATAAATCCATTCAGATTAGATTTTAATAAAATGTTTATCGTCCGATTTATTTGAGCTATTTCTGTTCTATGTATTTCAGTTATTCATACAATGATGGCTTACAAAGACCCTATCAATTACTTCATCACTCCAAATTTAGCTAAATCATTCAATACCTTGATTTTGCTTCGGAAAGATCATGAAGTAGAAAATACATCACAATGTTCAAGTACATCCCTCGAATATGGTCAACATCCAGACATAATGCTACTATACATGTGTATATATTTGTCTTTTAAAATTATTTTCTTAATGACTAATTTCTCGCTTCCATGAGCAATTGCAGGTATTTATATCATTATTATTACTCGCAAAAATTTTTATCGTTAAAAATATTCAAACAAGATATCTAGTAAGAAGCATACCGCTTCACAAAATAACTTTAGTTATGAATGTAGACAAATGAATATCTTATAATTAATCTTCAGGCACCCTATCACAAGATATTTGTATCATACGTTTTGATATGATCAAAGTCAACTGCTATGTTTCAATACTAGAAAGAACTAACTGTCACTACCTACATGTTTTGAACTATTCTGCAACCAGTATCATTTCACTAGTTAAAAGTATAAAAAACAGAAATTAATTTAACATTATATTAACAACATACAATATGTTTAAGAAATGCGAATTCTTCCAATAAATCTTTCACTAATGTTAGCCCATCATTTTCAAAATCATTATAGCTCAGATCCAATATTTCCAGTTCATTAAATTTCTGTTAGAATAAATAAATAATTACAAAGTATTTCATTAGGAATAAACTTTATATAAAAAGTTCACAATGCAGTGGTGACAAATAAAACTTGGTCATGATGCATAATTTACTTGATTTCGCTGTTTTTAAACAGCTCTTTTTGTCATGACTACAATGTTAACTTACGTCTGTTTCAATATATTGTTGACCTATGGAATTTAAAACTGAAAACAACCGGTTAATTTGAATAAAATCTCTAGTGATCAAATTAACAACTTGAATATTTTTAATGACAATAAGGGGAATGAATTACCCTTCAGAATTAAGTGTTAGTCGCTTTCACGAACAGAAAATAAAGAAATTTATATAATCTCCATTTTAGAAATTTTTCGTTGTTGGAGAGCTCTAAAAGTCTCTCAGAAATGTCTATAGAAGCCCAGTATTACCAGATGTTTCATCTAATCATCATTGAATAGAAACTTCGCAGAATCTTGTAGGAAAGTTTTAGCCATACAGCTCATATATTAAGTATGGTGCCTTTATCTCCTAGAAGCCGTTATGAGTTACTCTATAAATACCCACTTTTCTATACATAAACTAACCCTGGATTAAAGGGTTATTTTCGTACACTGCTCTTTTCCTCTTGAGTTCACTTTGTATTGTATACTTATTCTGAGGTTAATAGAAGTGGATTCATATATTGCGTTCATTTTGCAAACTTATCATTTGTACACTTCGTTTACTAACAGAATGATAATTATTTATTAATATAATTTGTTAAATAGCATCAATGAAATATTCCACTTTAAAAATTTCTTTACTTTTATAAGATTAATTGAAGGCTCATAAAGCAAATTGACTAATACGACGAAAACCTGTTTAAATTTGGACTAAGATGATTCATATTAACAAACATTTACTTGGTAATAAAAATAAATAATAATAAATTCTTAACAACGTTTCTTCAGCATTTTTATTATTTGCTTTCTTGTTTGTACTAGTTGAGTAGCACCCAATCCCGAATTGCCTGATCATTACATTCTATTAGACGGTTTACTATGCGTCCACTGGTTTAGACAATTTGAAATTGTACTATTCTTTTTTGAATTCTAAACCTTAATTCCATAGATGTTAACGTCTCTGGCTTTAAAGTTCAGAGAAATACAAGTATCATTCTCCTGACTGATAAGTGACAGCCATCACCGAAAGTGTATTAACTTGATGCAGAACAATTACTGGTTGAAACATGAAATCCCGATGTAAAAAAATTACATAAAATTTATAAGAATATCATCAACAATAAACAACTTTTAAAATACAATGAAAAACTAAATATATATAAAGTAAATAGTATATATTGTGTATATTTATATTTTCATGGGTTTCAGTGGTACATTATCTCCTAAACAAGTTCATAGTTTTAGTTGATGAATTGATACCTATGGCGTCCCTAGGCAACTTCTCGGCGGAAATCAGTTATAAATCATCTTAAGATGTGACTGTCAGAATTCCTTTTGGAAATTCAATTACGAATAATGATATTAGTCATCTCAAATTGTGGTATGAACTTTAATGAAACAATAGATTATCAACTAATATGGATGAACTAATATCTTCAAAAGATTGTATTATCTGTAATTACTATCGTTTGACAAAGGAAAATCAAACGCTCTGTGGTCTCAACTTTTCTCTTGTTTTATAAAACAAAATGACTCCCAATACAAAAGAGTTACCATTAGAAAAATTTTTTCAGCTCATTTCTGAGAAGTCGAGCTTGATAACGATTGAACTGGGAATATATTCATTCCTTCCGTTAGGAAAATGAGAGTTTAGTGTTTTTTTGTGTAAGCATTTCTCAGTAGGTAAATTTGCGTAAATTTACTATTAAATAACTTATTTAAAGTAATATATTCTGATTATTTTCTCTAAACTAAACTGTATCACATACTGGATAAGTATATCAATGAATATTTCCTCGAATGACTTGTTAACCCAAGGAAAACATTTTAAAAATACCCTGAACACTTCCTCACTTATGTGACTTATTGTATGAAACCTATGCTAAATCATCCGCTACAATTACATTGCACTAAAGATTTTATTTTTAGTGGACATTTTCAACCAATCTACATAATTATATATTTAAGATTATAAAAAACTATGAATTGCGTATAAACAGAAAAACAAAATGAACAGAGCATACTTTCAAGAATTTAGCCACTGGTTTAAATTTTAATTTACTCAAGTGCAATTCTGAAAAATTCATATATTTTGATGTACACAATTTTTCTAACCGATTCACAACAGATTTTAACGTATTACATTTCAATTTATTACAATTTTCTCTATAATGATCAACTAATGTGCCAGGTCCATTCATGATTTTCTGAACTAGTAGCCTGTTTGAAATTTGTTTAATTGTTGCACTATCCTCATCTGTTTCATCAGAAATATCTTCAGAAGACCATGGAGGCGTGAGTGTAAAATGACTCATTTCAATTGAATGACATGGCCTATCTTTGACTGATTCATTTAAGACGTTATTTAATGAGTCAGTATTTTGTTTTTCATTGATTTGTGGATTACTTTCAGATAATTTGATTGTTGGATTTTTTTGTTTTGTTAATATTGCATTTAGTGTGTATTTGTAAAGGCTGTCATATGAAGGAGTCTTATAGTCAATAACTTGTTCTGATTCATCTAAATTTTTAATCCATTCAGTTGAACATTCTTCTTCATATTGATTGATTAGTTTAGTAAAATTAATATCTATGTAAAAAGATGGGGTGGAAAAGAGATAGATATATTTAATTAAAAAGGAATCACAATAATATTTGAATATCATAGTAAATAGCTATCAAATAATTCTTAAGTTCAGTTATCTGTAATTTTATAAACATGAACACTTTTTTACATGAACTTAAATAAAAGTTATTTTAATATATGTGATAATATCATATGTTACCATTTCGTAATTGAAGAAAGATTGTCACTTAATACAGAATGAACAAAATTTCCATTAAAAAACATTATTGATTACTTTCAGAAATTATATTATATCCATTGTACTAAGTATTACAATAACCAACTAAAAACTGTAAAGATAATAATCACAAACTATTTTCTAGCCTAAATTATTTGTAATCACATTACATAAAACTATGATCAGTTTTAATCCTAATGTTATACTACTTCAGTGAAATAAAGTTAATCTTTTACATTAAAACGTTCAATAAAATAACTGCCTTGTGTAGAAATGTATCAAAACATTTTTGAACTTTTTGAAATTACAATCTCATTCAATAAACCTCATAATACCAGTTTGTTTCGTATATTTTCACAAAAAAAAATAAAGTACTTGAGAAAGTATTCTGTTTGTGAAAATTTGTGAAAATAATCAAAAGTTAACTTTGAATGTGGCATATAAAAACACATTGATCTTATTTATTTTATGAAAATAAATTCACATAACCATATAATAATATTTTCTTAATGAGTATTATCAGTAACTTATTGACCAAAATATCTGTATAAGTTGGATCACCGGAGAAAACCTGGAAGAAGTGAATGACTCTGTCCTCTTATTACGGGACTGACCAAGTACAAATAGATGCAACTCAGTAATCTTCAAAATCTCTTGCTGAAAACATTTGTAGTTTATAGAAAGATAAAATATCGATTCCGAACAGATTATTACATAACAGTTTAATCAACAATCAAATTAACTGTTTAAAGTTTAGATTTAACAAATAAATTTTTGGATATGATCATGTGAAGATTGTAGAATTTTTATACTTCACATCATAGACTGATCTTGGCTACACAACCGTTAGAAACATGGAAGGATGAGAAAGTAGTTTCATTCTAGCATGAAACTCTTCAGTGCTCCATGGTTTTCAGTGATTGTCTACCTTACGATCAGCCGGTTTTGTAAATTATAAAAATAAGTATGTCATCACACATCCTACAAGTTACCGCTCATAAGCAAAAACTGAAATTTATAAATATCCTCCAACAAAATGTGATTACTTATCATTACAAACGTTTTGAAAGCTTTTAATTATCCGAAATTGTGTTGTAGAAAATACTCAAAACTTTAAAGCTTCAACTATCTTAATAAATAAATTTCAGTTATCGGACAGCGAAAACACTGATAACAATTTAAAGAAGCTTTTCAAAAGAGTGAGTTATGACACTAGACGATTAACACTCATAAATAATTAGTTGAAAACAATCTTAAAAGAGATAAATGTCCAGTAACATTGAAACAGTTGGCAAATATATGATATAGTAGTTTTAGCAGGCTGTCTATATTACCATTAATAATAGTTCTAATGTAATTGTTGCTAATAAGCTACCTCAAAAAATTCTGGAGAAAATTGATCAAAACAAACTCTTCAACAGATGAATGGAAAACCAGTGACCAATCATAATCAAAAATAATAATGTTAGATGGTCGTAGAAAGTAAGCAGGAAACCCTAAATCTAGGTATCAATCGGCACTTTCAGCAAGTTTAACCCGCAGTCTTGAGGATTATATATATATATATATATATATATATATATATATATATATATATATATATATATATATATATATATATATATATATATATATATATATATTATATCACCCAATTTCACAATCTAAGATATTACCAGTGAACTTATAGTGCATGATAGTGTGATCAACAGACTTTGACCAACACTAAAGGACTTTGACATTAGTTACTAATCAATGACCAATCAAGGTCAATATATTTGGTATTCGATAAAATCAATATTAGTCGCTAATTTTGTAAGGAAATCCCACAAGTCCACAAAAATCTTTACATATATATACATATATACCCAATTGATATATTTAGCACTTTGTGTAGTTCAACGGCTGATATGACCACAAACGAACATTGAATGAAGAGACTCCAAAAAACAATGAATAATGAACAGAAACTAGTATACCATTGGCTCTAGTGATTTGCTTCCATTCACTAATGCACTTACAACTGTATTTACTACTGTAAAAATATGCGCATCTATTGTATTACAAATTTAAACATGTTAGTCCCAAGAACAATCTAGTAACACAGATGGAACTAATAAAACAAATTGATCAGTTGTGTTTATAGTATGTTTATCTTCTGTAAAACAATACTATCTCTACTCCTTTCCAAGTGGTGTACATTCACTTCATTTTCAAAATAAATACAGTAGTAGGTCAAATTAAATTGTTGTATGGAATACTGTGTACGAAAAAATTTACACTGACCTGTTAGTTTGTGTAAATTTTCCAAATGATGTTTTAGAGCTTCTAATCTGTGAGA
Organism: Schistosoma turkestanicum; assembly: GCA_944470395.2. Lineage (NCBI taxonomy): Eukaryota > Metazoa > Platyhelminthes > Trematoda > Strigeidida > Schistosomatidae > Schistosoma > Schistosoma turkestanicum. The sequence goes on from OX103971.1 coordinate 51,568,239, forward strand.
ATTGTATTTATTAGGAGATGAAGATGATTGTTCTTGAATTTTTAAAACATTCATTATGTTTTCTTTTAACAATTCAATAAATACAAAAATTCGATCTTTTCATAGAATCTCAGTTGTTTCATTTTAATTGACTATAAAAACGAAATGTGTTAAAACTGTTTGAGTTTTCTCTATCAGATAAAATGTGATATTTATTTGCTCAAAAATAAAACCAATGGTATGTTAAAGAAAATATTAACCATTTCTTACTGGTTCGTTTTATGAATGTTTTAGAAAAAAATTATATTGATTATTTCCCACTTGAATGAAGATAATGAAGGAAATGCTTGAGTGTTACTTTAGATCTAGTGGTTTTGAAATATACAATTACTAGTTGGAACCAATAAAAAATGTCACTCATATTTTAAAAAAACTGGTTATGTTTTCTGGAGTGTTCGGTTTAATTTGTAGATGATCTTTCACGCATACAAATATATTATTCTTTACGATAACTACCTCACTATTTAGCACATCAGCTCAATTCCGAAATAATTCTTATCCTAGTATTGGAAACCATTAACAAGGAGCCCCCAAGACTTTCTACTACCCATTACTAGTTAATTTACGCAATGGCTTAGCATAAGAGCACTTAATTACCAAATATTTTTATCGATTGCAAGGTATAACTGTTTATGAAATCAGAGTACAGACGAAATTCCTAACCATAAAATATAACATGTTTGTTATTTGTAATGTACAGTAATACTATTCCAATAAATAAGCAAGCCACAGTTCTTTTTCTCATAATTTTTTCTCATAGTAGATTAGTTAAAAGTTTTAAACAATATATCCGAGTGCATCTTTGGGTGTGCAATATGAAACATCCTCATTGTGAGCAACAGATATTCTTCGCCATCTTGAAATGAAAGCGAGTAACTATTCATGAGAAGACTATTTGATAATGGTAATAATAATAATAATAATAATAATAATAATAATATTAATTTACTATACTTATTTACTTAGGCCTGTTACTCCCAATGAATCATAGGCCGCTGACCAATATTCTTTAACATACTCTATCCTGCGCCTTCCTTTCCAGTTCGGTCCAATTGTTGTTCATTCTTCTCGTCTGTCTCCATTTCTCAGAGTAATGTGTTCCTTGGCCTTCCCCTTTTTCGTTGGCCTTGGTTCCAAATAAGGATCTGTCTTGTGTGTCCTATCCGCCTGCAGCGCTTCTTCTTGATTTCTTCCCCCATTGAAATCTGATTTGTTCTCTTACAATAACAACTGAAAAATTATTCAAATTTAAATCTTATCGTACAAATGTCCAATTTTCTGGTTAGTTACACGTCATCATGTCATACCTACAATAATGTTTTAAATATTTCTTTTCAAAGCTAACAAGCTAATTTATTCTCTACAAGTTATACAGTATGTCTAAAATCATTTAAAATTTCCGATTCGCTCATCACTTTAAGGTGATGTATGTCCATGTCAAACCAATATTTGTATTATTAACAACATTAATTACTTGTTCTCTTTCACTTTTCACTGGTAATTACATCGTTGTAGCTTAACTAAGCCTAATTGTGTAATAAAGAGAGATGTTATACAGTCAAATGTATAATGATAAGTTCCAGTAAGCTGTATATCTACAAACTCTCGGGTTATTAATGTTTCAATGAACAATATTTTCATAGTTTTACTACACCGTATTGATATTCTATGCAGTTAAATATTTCCCTTGATGAAGCTTTTTATTTTTCAACTATGTTGTCGATTATCGCGAATAAGCTCACCTGGTATTCTAAGCTTCATTTTGTTCATGTCATTTACACTAATCACAAGAGTACACTGATGATTTTCACAATTATCATTTAATTTCTCTCTTGTAAGGATTCAGTTGTAAAGATTTTAACTAATTTACTAGGTACAAAATGCATTTAAATAAATTATTGAATCAACTGAGTCTAAAGTACGCCTATTTTATAAAACATTCGTATCTCAACATTAAAAAGTTTCATAAATAATTTAGTTATCATTTAGTTGGTTTTACCTTGAATACTTTTTTAAACTGCTGTCAAATTATAAACAATCAGATTGATTCCCATACTTTGTTTATATCATACTCATTCAAGTAACTTCAGAAAAATCAATGTATTTAGATTTTGGGTGGTGATCTTTCTTTTAGCATAAAACAATTTCTCACCGGTTTGAATCTTTGCCTTTTATCTTTTATCGAGATGTAACTGTTTTCGTTCAGTCATAAAACTGAGTGGCCGAACAATTTTAATCACAAAACCATTGTAAATCATAAGATACTGTACAATAGTTTCAACTTAGGATAGAACTTCTCAGTGGTACACACTCACAGATCTCAGATTTTCAAGTCACTCAGTAGGCAGTGACCACTAGACCAGGATGGACCATATATCCAGTTTCAGTCAGTTCGCGATATCATCATTTAATAACTAATTGACATAGGAGAAAGTTGAACTCCACTGGCCGGTTTCTAGCAAGAACCCTGAAAATCACTTTTCAATATCAGTCACTAGGGAATACATGATGATCATCAACATAGGTGTTTGTTTAGATTACCGCATATCACGTAATACGGAGAACTGAAACGAGATGTGTAGTTCAGTGGTCTAAAGGTTAAGCGCTCTTGGTAAAATCTAAAGGAATTGGGTTTTATTATGGTTGCACACTCTTGAAGGGTGGAATACTAAGGCTGAACAGCTGCTCAATACCTCGATTCAAATTTGAAACTATTTTCAGTTAAATCAGTAAGGTGGAAAGTAAGACATTTATTTATTTCTCAATGACATCTGATGATAGATTTGATAAAATTACAAATTAACAGGATTTTTGAAAATATTTTATTCTAACTTAAAGACTGATTGGTTGTTTATTCATCTTATGATTTAATTGTTCTACATTGAATTTGCATAATTTGCCAAACTTGAAAACTAAAACAATCACTGTTGTACAATCCTTAATGACTTTCAATGATTTTATTGCCTTTTAGCCGGTTCATATTAAATGCTTATTTACAAACAGTAAATACATTTAATAAGGAAACTGTAAATTTAAACGAAATTCCAAGCAATAATTCCATCATTAAATTTTAATGTAAAAATATCCATGTTTATAGTGATAATCTACAGCAAAACTTTCAACTCAAATGATTATCAAGATACACTAGAATATCATATTATCTTTTACTCCAAAAAAATATTACTATCTAATTTATGTTATGCATTTCTCTTTCCAGTAACTAGGTAACTGAAATAGATTTTTTTCTAAACCTTTGTTCCTATTTACAATATCACTTTCTGCTGTCTTCTTAACAATCCTATGATATTTTACTATTCATTATTACCCTATAAATTATTAATTTTACACATTGGTATACACTGTATCTAGTGTACTGTTTCTAATATTGAATGATATTTTTTTAAATAGAAAGAGTGAGTTTTGTTACTAAGTAACCAGGTTTTGTGTGTAAACCTATGTAAAAAAAAGCAGATGAGTACAGAATTGATCCTAGATCCTGACAAACATTTTGAATTGTAAATAAATTTCAATAGAATTCAGGAAAACAAGAAATAAATTTGTTAATAAAAAAATTTGTGATTTCCCATTTTCTTTCTATAGTTTGCTCCATAATTACTTTTTAAATTATGATCATGGAACAATTTAGAGTTAGAAAAAAAACATTCGTAATGTTGCATAAGTAGAGATCGAGATAGACAAAAACTTAGAAAAACCATTAAAATAATTCTTAAACTATGCTGTTTTATTGACAGCCCTTCAGTTGAGCGTTTTGAAACAATGAATTTAGTGTACGTGAACATTGATCAAGCAATTATTTTACCTTCGAGTATATTGATAAATAGGCTTTCGGTAGAATCAGCATGTTTACTTTCAACAATGACATTAGTATTGCAACCTCGAAGGCACCTTTAGATTCGTTTTTCCGCATTCCTCAGGCTGGGTGTTCAGAAAGATATTCAAGCTCTGAAACTGTAGTATCAAATCAGAGGATGTCATCTACTAGATTACTGTATGACGATGGGAATCGACTAGATCGATAGGTGTGTTACTTGTTATTTATAAATAGCTGAAAAATGCAACCCCTCATCTTATGTTATACTGACTCATCACTAAGAATTTATCAGTGAAGTCGTTGTTCATGCCCTGCTGTTGAATGAATTTTATCAATCAAGTTGTATTTTGGCTACCAATATAATTAACTCAAAATCGCACGCGTAAAGTATTCTGAAGTCAGGTGGTTACAAATAGTAAGCAGAAAGATCTGGGCTTAGGTTTGATGCTGGCTGGTGCTTGTTACGAAAGTTTGTTAGTATTCTTGAGAGAACTGATGTTCCCTGTAAATGATACATGTTAGAATCCCATAGAGGAGAATAGTTCCTTCGAAACTAGTGACATGCCTCACTCACAAGATTTAACATTCAAATGAGGTTCAAAACCTTTTCCTAAACGTTTTCACTGACCTAACATAGATCCTTTTCTGGGACTATATTAGAAAACTGAAAGCTGGTTCGAATACAATATATTTTCTTATGTTTGAAATATTCAAATAATTAAACACCATTTACATACTTTAGTGATTTTTCATTCAACTAAAACATAATGCTCTAATTAGCTCTTAAAATAACTCCTTATTTCAAAGTGGTTTTATTAACACTCATAAATAGTTCGATTTTATCTAGAAAGTGATTACAGTTTTATCCCTAGTTATTAATAATCCATAAAACTGATAAATTCAGCGTCTACATTTGTGTTTATTTTGTATGAGTCAGTTAGACAAGTTCAAAATATGCAGAATATCTCTTCACCATTCTATAAATTACGTGGACAATATATTAACTCCAAGTTGTGAAGTGAGTATTAACTCTGTGATTACTTTTCCCTTTAATATTTTCTATTTTTAACAGTTTTCAGTTGTACATATTATTGAAAATGGTTAAAATTTTCATTTACTTAGCTCAGTTCTGAATTCAACTCAAAGCTGAGTATCTACAAACAATACTTTCAGCTTGTACAAATAGTAAGTTGAAAAAATGAACTAATAGTATCTCAATATATATTACATCAAAAATGCCTACCGTATAGTTGTACTATCATCACTACATAAGCAACCCATTTAGGATTGTATGCAAAAGTTATTGTCCCTTTTGATGTTTACTTTGCTTAATTTTACCTTTATCATGAACACTCGATTTGAAATAAGACTCTCATCATTGGGGGTTATCAGGAATTGATCTTCTTCCGGGAGATTCACTTGTTCGGAAAACGCAGATGGCATTTTCAAGTCTGATAAAATTTCGGGCAAATATATAGAATGTTCTGATGCTCAGATAAAAGAGGACAGTGAAGCACTGGGTTAGCGACACCATCCTATAGAAAACTAACTTGCTAAAATAATACAAACCGGAAAAAAATTATTCAAACCATTTCAACTCTGTTCTGGCAGCTAAGGGGTCTTCATTTAAAAGAGTTATCACACCTCAAAATGAAGATCGACTTTATTCAGAGGTCATGAGGCCGATGAAACTTCTCACAACCACAACAACCACTAAAATGGGTACAAAGAATGCTCGCACAATATAGACAAAAAAATGCCTCACATACACAAGGAGTTGCACTGATGCTGTCCAAACAAGCACAACATGCACTTGCAGAATGGGAATGCCACCGACTCATACTCATTATTATCATCATCATCATCATCATGAAATCATCCTTCAAAACAAAGAAAGAGGTGACTAAAATGAATATCATTCATTGCTATGAACTCACCAACAATAACAACGAGGACGATAAACATCAATTCTATGAGAGGCTGTTGTCAGTTGTCGAGGTTCTCGGGATGAAGTTCAAGAAAGAAGGAACAAGAAGCCAAAAAAGGCAAAATAATCACCCACCTTGAAGAACAGCAAAGCATGTGAGCAGAACTCTTGAAAAGACCAACCCGCTAAAGCCACCCAACATCTTAGCAGCAACCACGAAACTCACAATAAATGTTGACCCACCAGTGGTTGAAGAAATCAGCACGGCCATCAGACAAATCAAGAGTGGCAAAGCAGCGGGACCAGACGGCTTTCCAGCACAGGCAATGAAAACGAAAATACTTTACATCCTCCTCAGCAAGATTTCGATGAAGAACAAGTACCAAAAGACTGAAAAGAAGGACACATCTTCAAGATACCAGAAAACGGCAGTCTCAGCAAGCGTGACAACTACAGAGACAGCACTCTTTTCACAATACCAGACAAAGTCTTCAACAGAGTGTTATTAAACTGAATGAAGTATTCAATAAACATCCAAGTTCCAGATCTACAGGCTGGATTTCGTAAGGATCGATCGTGTACCGACAAAATCGGAACATTACGGATCATTGTGGAACAATAAAATAAACTAAATCCCCACGATACATCATGTTCAGTGACTATGGGGAAGCATTTGATAGTATGGACATGACAACACTATGGAGGCCTACTCGATACTACGGCGTGCCTGAGAAGATAATCAACATCATACGGGATTATTATGATGGATTAAACTGCAAAATCGTACATGCAGGACAGCTCACAGACTCGTTTGGAGCAAAGAACTGTACCAAATCACTCTTGATGCGGATGACCTGGAGGACATTAAAATCTTTACATATCTGGGAAGCATCATCGACCAGCATGGTGGATCTGATGCAGATGTGAAGGCGCGGATCGGCAAAACAAGGACAGCATTTCTACAAGTGAACAACATCTGGAATTCGAAACAACTATCGGTCAACACTAAAGTCAGAATATTCAATACAAATGTCTAGACGGTTCTATTGAAAGGAGTAGTAACTTGGAGAACCGCGAAAGCCATCACCTACAAGATAAAATTGTTTGTAAACAGTTGTCTACACAAGATAATGTTGATCCATTGGTCAAACACCATCAGCAGCAAAGTGCTGGGAAAGAGAACAAACCAGATTGCAGTAAAGTAATGAATCAGGAATAATCTCCGGAATTGGATAGGACACACATTGCCAAAAGCACCCAACTGCGTCACAAGACAAGCCCTCACCTGGAATGCTCAAGGCCAAAGGAAAATAGAGAACCCTAAGAACACTTTGCGCTGAAAATAGGAGACAGACATCAGAAGAATGAACAGCAATTAGACAGAAATGTAAAGGAAGGCCAGGGGCGACCTATGCTCCTTTCGGGGGAACATCTGTAAGTAAAGTAAGTAAGTAATTAAGTATCTCATTCTTGTTGTGATAGTTGTGATATAATTTTATTTGGTATCATAAACACGAACCGAATTTCTTTCCAATGGGGTCTTACCGCTTAAACATTCAAAAGTAATTTGCTACACCGATTTTAGTTCTATGCTAGCTTGAATTTTAAAATATTTCTACCGTGATTACAGCACACTTCAGTTTTCTTATCTTTCAGAAAATGAATGACTAATCCTAAACGTTATCATTCATGAAATGTTTTGTAGTTCAGCATTGAAAGTTCTAGCATAATTCAGACTAAAGTACTTACTTTTTATCATGATTCCAGCTTTTTAATCAGGTGACTACTTACATAATACTTATTGTTTTTTAGATAAAGATAATAGATTTCTCATCAATAATATTCTTCTTTTTTTTTTCTAACTCAAGCCACAACTACCTTGATTTCTAGATCTGTGGTACAAAGATTTTATTAAGAATTTAAGTACCAGGTTTTACTGAAAATAAAAAGTTTCTGTAAACATCTACATGACTCAAAAAAATTTTCACTTGCTGATTAAAAATAGGTCTTGATAGTTGCATCAATAATTGAAGCCAACAAACTCTTTGTTTTTCAGTCAATTCAACAAGTTGTTTACTTTCAGTATAATGATCTTAATTATTCTAACTCATTATAAAGACTGTATAACCATATTTTTTCACATGATCTACAATTCCAACTTTCATATCCATAAACTGTCAATCAAAGCGCCTGAAAACTAAATCAGTGGTCACCAGTGAATTTTTATTTTAGACCCTTAACTCATGTGATTATGTGCAGGAAACCTTTAATTACAACACACTTTGAATTAATAAATCTCATTTGGTACATGACTGTAACATTTTCAGTACAAACCTTAATGATTAACATACTGTTACACATTTGAAACCATGAATCGATCAATGTTAGACCACTATTAGAAACCTGGAAACACTGGATTGTAACTTAATAATCTTCACAACTCCGTAATGCAATTACATGTGCTCACTAGTGACTAGCTCCATGAAGCATCTTCTCCGAGTTCTAGTGGGAAGTCGTCTCAGTGTTCCAGAGATCAGGCTTACTTACGCAAGACCGAAGGTCCTGGGTTCGAATCCTGCGAGATGCAGGAGTTGTGGATGTGCACTGCTGATGAGTCCCATACAAGGACGAAACGGCCGTCTAGTGCTTCCAGGTTTTTATTGATGGTCTGACATTGATCGATTCATGATTTAAAATTTGTAACTTAATAATAAGAAAGTCTACAATCAAGATTATATAGAAATACAGCGACACCATTGTTAAATTATTGCTCATAAAAAATATACAAAAAATAATTCACTATTTTTCATATGTTCACTTTATCGCTACAGACCAATAATAAATTTACAATAGTGATTGAAGTTAGAACTTCAGTCTATAACTACAAAATATATACTATGTACAGCTTCTGACTTTTATTCAACCATCAATACAAAAAGTTGATAGAACTTTATCTGACTGAATGATAGACTTTTATCAAAAGTGGATAGTTGGTTGATCATATAAACTAACCCAGAATTTTAATTACAGGATAGAAAAAGAAACATTGTGAATATCCAATCACATCTATGTACTAAATTCATACTTGATATTACAATCATTGTAAAAAATTTGACATTTTCTATATTCAGAACTTTAATTCGTAGAACGATCAACTAAGAAGGCTTTACGAAGAACTTTTAATTATATCCAAATTACCATCAGATCTAAAGGTCAATGATCCGATCTTTTTGTGTTGTTCTGTATGTGTTTATGATACGATCTTTATTTTCTATAGTTCATCTAAATACAAATTTTAAAAAAACTTCGTTTAAGTAGGATAAAATAATTGAACTCGAAATGTTTGTAACGATTAATTAAATTCGTAAAAAAGGAAAAGAACTGAGAGCAAAATTCTTCCAGAATATATCACATTGCAGTCCACTTACTACTAAACGATTCGTTCTTTTGAGTTTTAATCTTTCTTGCTCGATTCTTGATTGTCTGGTTAGTTAGGAAATTACTGTTTTATAGACAGATTTTTTATTTTTGTTTCAGATTTTAATCGTGTCTCAATCGCTTAATCTGAATCCTCCAGAGAATTTAACACTCGCAAATCGGATAGTATAATTAGAGATAATTATGAATATCAAATTGAAATTAGACGTGTAACAAAGAGAAAATCCTGAAATTTTCTGTGTCGATTATAGAAGCCCGTGATCGAGTTTGTGATAGAGTCTCGTCCCACAAAAGAATTTCGGGCTTTTAATTGGCTTGATGAAACATTCGTATTTCGGTATAGAGTAATCAATAATTTGTGTTTCGAACCCTAGTTACGTTAGACCTAGTGAACGGATGTACCCGGCTGACATACGCAAGACTTCAACACTAAGGAGAGAGTGTAAAAAAAGCAATCAACACCAAATCTGAAGAGACTGTTATCCAAAAAAGTTGACTGCAACGAGATGTAACAAGCATATACCATTTTTATGAGTCAACACTTGTTATACATGCAATATTTGTTCTTAGAAAAACAATAGGATTTTCAGGTATACTATAAACCCACTAGTTACATTAAAATACTCAATCCTTAAATTGTTTAACTATCTGTATCCAGAGAATAAACTATTGAAAAAATTTAAAAAACTGTTGGTACATAGTTTTTTGTAAAACTCTAATTTCTCTTCATTACATTGAAATGAATGAAGTGTTTACTTTCTCATCCTGATTGTGAAGAGTTGAAAATTTTCACCAACTGCAACCATCAACAATGATACTGTTAGTTGACCTACTTAACTTGTGTAGTATAATCATATCATATTCTCACAACTTCATAAAATCCTCTTATTGCTATAACTAATTAGGAAAACATCATTTATACATGCATAAACTTTATCTGTAATTTTCCGATAAGTTTATTTATTATTTGAAGGACTGGTTTACACGGAATTACAAAACATTAGAAATTGAATTTTGAACTATTTGAAATATTTAACACACCTTATAAGAACTTTCTTCTAAATCTGAACCAACAGTTTCACAGAATTTGGGTACCGAGTTAATGTAAGATATGAATGAGAAAAATTAAATATATTTCATTACTGTTTATTTTTACAATTAAAAGCCTGCTGAATGCTCAATTTATTCAGGATTTTCAGTTTAAATTACGAATTGTGTTCAGCTAGATCACCTTTGTGAAAGTGGAAGCACTGGACGGTCGTTACCAAAAATAATCAAGTCAAACCCTAATAATCATTCCTGTAAACACTTATTAAATACACAATATATTAATTCATTGAATATTACCATAAATGCTTATTTGCATAGTATAGTATTTCAACTCGTTTTTTAAATTTTTAAAAGGGTTTTTTAAAATAGCCAGAGCCTTTTTTTAGAATTTTTTTATAATCCTTAAAATGTCAAAAAAGGATAGGATAAACAATTTGATTTCAAATGAAAAAAGAAGCTAGACATAACATCATTCACTACAGCTTTAATGAATACAAATTCTGTGATTAATAGAATCTCAGCGAACACCACACATTACTCATTGTTGTGTGATACAATGTCAGGTAGGAAAAGCGTTTTAAGGCATAGTGAGCACTACTATGTCAAGCCTATGCAGCTTGTTCTAGCTATCAAAGAAACCGATTAGTCTCTGTCTAACTACAAATAGTCACGCCTCATTAAATAGAGTTGGCTCACTCACTTTCTCTGTTTCTCTTTGCTTTTCTGCTTCTTATCCTAGTGTGTCTACATACGCGAGTACATGAAATAAATTCATCCTACTTAATTCATATTTTGGCTTCTCATTACTGCTATCGCTTAAACAGGGTCAACTTGGGATAACATAAGGAATGAAATGGTAGACTAATTTTCATTGCATATTTAATCGTTCGTGTAAATTAGAGTCAGATAACGGACTACTAAAATGATATACATGATAGACAATACGTATTGTTCAACCAAAATATTTATTTTTCTTACTGATTATAAATAATGCATTATTACTTAAGAAAATTTAACGTATGTATAGTTTGATACCGATTGTCTCAACTGTCTGATAAAGTTGTTCATAATCAAATTTCTTGTATATTAATGAAACCAGCTTACTGAAAAAACCTATAAATGTCGTCTAAGTAAATTATCTATGGGAAAATATCTGAATAATAGATCTAAATGTCACGATTACTGAGACTAGAATGTCCATCTGAATATGACTAATTATCAGCGGCTTTTTGTTTCAATATAGAACACCCTTAAACCACATACAAGATTCAGGAAAAATCACTTATAACTAAAATATCAGTAACTAGGCGAAGGTTACATTTTTAAAGTACTCTATTCTTTTACAAATTCCACATACTATACAAAACTTACATATTAGCACAATCAATAGATCTGTTTGAAAATCTGAGAATTTATCAAATTTAACTATTAGGAAATAATAAAAAGTTTGTTCATTTTAAATTAAAAATAGGAATAAACTTTGCTACAAAATTAATGAATGAGTTGACAGAGTAATAGTAATATACATGTTTGTATGTTTGCATACTTTTGCATACAAGTAATAATGAAATAACTACAACTACAACGATACTCTAAAAATTATACCTTAACTTATATGAAACAATACTCAAAATCAAAAAAGTGAAGTTACAATCAATTAATGTGTGTATGCCTGAACTACATCAAGAAGTGATTCATTTGGTTTTGAAGATATTTTTCATTACAAACTAGTATATGCTGAAGTTAATATTAAAGACCAAGTTGTTCTGTACAATTGTGCTGAAAACTAAATGTTAAAGACCATAAGATCTCTTGAGAAGCGAGATAATTTTAACCCATAATAAAATGCGAAACTTATTGGTTCTACATGTGATTTCCATTTGAATCGTGCATGTTCACTGTAAAACAAATTTAAGTTTGAATAAAATAGTCGTCTATTATTTTCTGATTTATTTAAGCGCTTTAGTTTATATCAATTCATGAGAAGAGCAACTTGACTCTAAAGCCACACGACACAGCCAGTTCGAATAAGTGTGAGCGAACTTTTGCTAACGATTCTCATGCTTAATCAATGCTAATTTTAAATAAAAATTATCAATATTTTTAAAAAATGACACATTTTACATGTAAATCACTCATCGATATAAAATAAAAATAAATACAAAGTATTTTTGATGAGTTTATTTTCTTTAATTTTGAGAATTCGTCAAATCACATTAGACCACCAGAACAATTTGGTCACTAATCAACCATAAGGCCTGTAAACTTTGTTAAACTATCAATGGCTACTACCGAACATATATAAGTAGTATCAAATTCTCTGACAAGAAATGAGGTCTAGTTACGCTTGTGATAGTTCTACAAAAAGGTTGATTATTATGGTAATTTGCCTTTGTCTACCTGATATTAGAATAATAGCGTAAATATTAATAATTACGTACTTATTTAGGCCTAATCATGAGCCAAATGCGGAGCAAACTGCTGCGTAGTGTATTACGTCTTAGTTATGCAGATGGGAATCTTGTTCATGTTATGAATGGAGAATAATAAAAAAAGTCAAATGGATTTTTCATTTCCCTGCTGAAGTTCCGTCAGTTGCCAAACTACTGAACCTCAAGGAACATTCACGATAGATTCAGAGATAAAACATTCAACTACTTCATCATAACAAACACTCCAAATGATTCTGATACAACAGGCAAGAAAGAATTGTTAGTGTTTGAATATGATCTTTGCTGTCATTCTTGTCTAATAATTTTTCAGCTGATTACTTATAAAGTACAAGTTCATATATTCGATATTTAGCATACTCTTTAAAATGAAAGCCAGTAAAGTTACCTAGCTTCATTATACAAAGAAAGTGGAGTGGATTTCAAACCAATGACTTAGTGTTGTTGATGGGCTAGCGGTAGACTGAGTGTAAGAGGTTCATTTCCTGAGCAAATCGACATTTCTTTCACATGTTTTTATTATTCAGTAGAGTTATGACATTTTTATGGTCCTTTAAGATTTGACTTTCCTAACGTTAATTTTTACACTCAGATTCGAACTCAGTACCTACCACATCAAACACTAACTCAAAATCCATTACATTACCGTTACATTCGATACTGCTGGTCCCATTCACAGGAAGTCTAAATCGGACAGTATTTTGTAAAAAGAAACCTAAAGAAAGGTTTCATCTCTAAAATATTTGTTATTATGATGTACTCAAGGCTTTTATTTTTGTCACTAAAATGTGTATTGTAGATATTTGAAAGATTGATCCTGTACTTCGTATACTGATCGCCCCGAAAATCTTCACAACTATAATTCGCCAACGGTGTATAATTTTAGTAAGTCTGATCTGGACAGTTTATGTAAAGTATATGACAAATTAAATGACCAACAGGCCCATCACAAGAGGCAAAAATCAACATAGTTTGACCAGAAAGTAGATATATGCATGTTAATGCGTCATCAAGGCTTTAAGTAAGTAGTGATTAGGCAGTTAGTAGAAAATGAAAGTATAAACAGACGCACATTCAATCACAATAAATGCGTAAAGATATATTTTAAATACGTAGGCGGATTATTGTGAACTAACATGAAACTGTGTGCTAAATAGATTAAATTAAAAGTTAAACATGACCATAAACAGACCATATATAGCTTAGGCTACTCTATATGTACCATTTGTACAGCCAAATCAAATTTACTCACCAGAACAAAGTGGTAACAATTTTTTTATTTTCAGGATAAAACAATCAAAATAACGACATATCGTTTGCATTCTCTGTTCTCTTTCAAATTTACTAGGATTTGGTTTTTCATTCAATTTTATGTTTAGCAATTAACCTGCTTATTACACCAATCATACAATATAATTAATAAGTAGAAAGATAAAATCTATAAACAGTTATTTATCTGTTCAAAATATACACAAAAATAATTTCAATTCAGTATTACTAGCTATTTCAATTTAAAAAGAAATGTTTCTTTATCCATCTATCACCACAATCAAAATAGCGACATTTCGTTTGCATTCTCTGTTCTCTTTCAAATTTACTAGGATTTGGTTTTTCATTCAATTTTATGTTTAGCAATTAACCTGCTTATTACACCAATCATACAATATAATTAATGAGTAGGGAGATAAAATCTATAAACAGGTATTTTTATCTGTTCAAAATATACACAAAAATAATTTCAATTCAGTAATACTAGCTATTTCAATTTAAAAAGAAATGTTTCTTTATCCATCTATCACTTCATTTTTTCTTCTTTAAGTCGTAGGCATTACAAATTCTAGTATAATACACTTTCTAGTCAACTTTTTTTGATTCTACCTCAAAACCTACTATTGTTGACAATAAATAAGGGTCAAGTATGTTTACATATTAATTAACAATAATAGATCTTCTGTGTATATTATTCAACGCTCATTAGCTTCAGAATATAAGGTTAATAGACAAGGAAGTTACATATTTTAACTATGCAAATGAACCAATATATTTTTTAATATATTCTAAATTCGTTTTTATGTAAATAATTTACATTGAATTCAACAAAACTTTACATTAAGTTGGTGCCATTTTTACTTAGAATCCTGTCAATAATTTTAGTTGAAAAAATTTTTTTTTAATGTGATTAGCACAATTTTTTTTTGCAGTGTTATAAATCACTGCAACATAAAGTGTAGATTAAATTAGCGTGTACAACATAGTTTGAGGGCATATACATAGTTGAAAAAAAAAATAGAGAATACTTCATTCATCACATTATCAACATTATTTTGTGCAAATTTGTGCATGTATTTACTTGTTTTTTTATGTCATTAGTTCCATAATTTTAAAAATATTATGTGTTAATTATTCAATATTCACTAATTGTTTTGTACAATACATTCAGTTTTATTGATGTTTAGAAAGTGAATTGATGAATGTTACAATGATAGTAATATTAATGCTGAGTGGGGAAACTTACATATTGTTAATGAGACTGAATAATGGTGTGAATAAAACATATTCCATACTATTTACCGACTCTATGTTTCTTGACCATGTTCACTGTGCATAGGATATTTTATAGAAGTTTTGTTATTTTAGAAATGATTACCTGAAATAAAACAGAGAATAAGGTCAATTGATCCCTGAATTTAAAAGATCCATTTTAATATGTTCCACTTTGTTATAAATCAACACTTTCAAGTAGTATATATGTTAAACTATTAGGGATTATTATTGTTTGACTATAAAGTATGTTTAATTGGTATGAATTATGAAACCTGATAAATAGAAAATTGGTAGTTCCATATTCAATGTGAATCTCTATAACTGAAATGATTTTGAGCTGACTAAATATTGTACAATTAAGCAAAGAATACGATTCAATAATCTCATCATTCACATCACATTGCTGCAAATATCATCTACCACCGAGTGTGCTATTACACTTAAACCAGTATAATGTACTTAGTTGACCACTACTTATGTCACGTTTACGAAATATCTGGATATAATATATGATGTGCAAAAATAGGTTTTCACCTTAGATAGTGAAGAGAGTATGTTGTTCTATGTAGTGTTTGCTGTAGTTTTGATAGATTTGTTCTGATACTGATACTGCAATTGTTTCTACGGTCTAATATAATATGTATTGCGTCATGAGCTAAACCATGTCTCAAAAATCTGCCTGGTAATTTTCGCAAATAGCTGTATAGCCATTATGAATCTGCTGAATATATTTTAATGTAGTTATATGAGTAGATTCTGTTCTATAAAAAGAAACAAATAGATTTTAAAACCTTTTATGTGAAATATATTACAAAAATGTCTTCTCTCTTTTGAAAAATATTTGCAAATATAAACAATTTTTAGCATTATCTGATATTTTCACTGTAGTTAATTATTTGGCTTGTTTATGTAGTTTTCTGCTCCAAGCGGTGATACGCTTCTGCTTAAATATAATAATAATAACAAAAATGTTTACTTCGACCCACCGACAAAAGTTAATTGCCAAACAAAATAACATTGGAGAAGAGAAAGGTGATCAGACTAGATTTAGGTATATGTACCGAATCGACATTACGTATAAAAACAAGTCTTACCGCTAAAAAGAGACGTCAAATATCGATTCAGAAAAAAAGCTAAACAGTAAAATAGGTGATAGCTCTTAATTAATTTTAGTTAAAAATTATGTAACATAATAATTTTGAAATGTAATTCAGTAATTAAATATTTCATTCAATAGCTATAGTCAATCACTGATAAAATGGGACAAAATAACAATGTATTGGTTGTTTGAATCTTCATACTGATGTTAAGGACTACAACTTTTTAGTCTCTGAAATATGCGCATGCTATTTGGATTGCCTCAATATGATGAGAGGTTATACGAATTGCCTTTGAACTCAGAGTTCACGTTTAGAGTGAGAGATTGGCAACACCTTAGTAGATCAAAAATTTTTCGACCTTCCTTTGATCCCTTTAAGTTGACCGTGTAGATTATATTGAAGGACGATGCATTACAGATGACATTCCTAGCATCGATAAGGTGACGCTTTATTGAGCTACTGATTGTTTGCATTATCCTCATCAAAGCCACGCCGGGGAATGATCTGAGACGCATTCAGAAGTGTTCATTATGTCGCCAATGTAACCTGCCCCACAAGAACAAGTTGACTTGTAAATGTACTTCGTTGTGGCCTAAAGCTGAAGTCTAACCTTAATATATCCATAAATAGTTGACCGGCTGCAATAGTTATTGAACGATTATAAATATGAATTTACAACTCAAGCAAACAATTTAACCAAAGAGAGTATTTTCTTTTCTGAATGGTCTTTATTTCTATCCCAAATTAGTAAAAAAAAGACAAAATTTATTAGGATAGAGGCTCTCGTATTTCCTAAGCTTCCCTAGATTGCTACTCAGACAACATGTCTCATCGATTAGCGTTCTAATTCAGTTTTCCCTCAATATCTGAAATCGATAGAAATTCCCAAACTGAAAATCTTTTTGTCTGTTTATCACACTATCTTAAATGTATAAGCTATTTGTCAAAACCATTCATGCATATCACAATGTCTAGACGCAGAAAAGTTGAAGTTATTTTTACTCTCAAGTATCAAGATTTTATGTATCTGTCTAGTTAAACGAAACTTTCAAGGCTACAGAAGTTAAGTGTATTATAAATTTTGTTCAAATAAGTTATATTAAACTTCAGCAATTTACTGAACTGCCGAATATTTACAGTCTGTATTTTTTATGGAAATTCATGGTGTTTCGTTCACCTACATCAGCTCTTCTCCCATTTGTCACATTTAACAAACAGATATGAATAATTTTCTTCAGTTTGTCGTAATGAATTATCTTAGTGGAATCCAGCAAACGAATAAACTTGTTCACGCATAGCGTTATCAAATAATCTATGATTACTCACGGAGTTTACAGTATTCATCAATTAATCAATTGATTAGTTTAAATGTCCTTGAGTTGATTCATGCTGACAACTGCCTCATCTCAAATGAAAAAAATGTTAAATTTCTCATAGAATAATGTATATGAATGGACTAGGTATCAAGGTGTAAGCTATATTATTTCTAAGACAATAGTGTTAGTCTAAGACGATATTTAATTACTAGTTTGAATTTTCCATAGAATGAAATGTTGAAAAATGTGGTTATATGAAGCGTCAATTTTTAAAATATGAATGTTGCATGCACTTTAATTTTTTAAATCTTGGGGTTTTAGTTTAATGTATTAAGCAGTTTGTACCACTTAGTTTTATCATGGCCGTTACTAATCCATTAATTAAGTGGAGGTAGCACATAGTTCTTCTGATTAGATACTATCATCTATATCACTTTTAGACTAAAATAGAATAGACGATGTGAGACAAATTGTAGACACCAATGGAAAAAGTCAGTTATATTTTAGTCAACACTTACTTCAAAGTTTAAAATGGAAATTCATAATGTTAGTTGATTGTAGTGTTTTCAAGCCCCGTGGATTTACATGTTGAAGCTTAAATATAGAATCGCAAACTTCTAAGGATTAGTCATAATCCTTACTTATTACTCGCCTGTCTTCAAACTATGCTATTTTCGGTACTGTTTAGCCAATGACAACGACCTCTTAAAGTTACCATTCTGATTCATAGCATAATCACAAGGTTTTTTAATATATTCTGTTTGGTTAAGTGTTTTGTGTACATGTAATTCAATGGGATGAATTTTAATTCAAGAAATTAGTAGCTTATATCATGAACTGATCTTAACCAGGCATCTATTGCAAACCCGAAAGAACTGAATGACTGTTTGAACAGCATTGTGATCTTATGAAAGTTGGACATGTACTTTATTAAAAGGCTAGACTTTTGCGCATGAGACCGAAGGTTCAAGATACGATTCACGGTTGTGGGGTCGTGGTTGAACGCTGATGAAGAGTTTTACATAAGAATGAATCAGCCGCTCAGTGCCTCAGATTTCCAATATTCCTCTACTATCTTCAGAAATCTTCCTACACTAATTTCAAAGAATTAATTTCGTTAGTGTTTCAATGAACGGTGTTACGTTAAGTTATTCAAAGGTTTTAAGGCAAAGACGTTTGAACTCTAGTTCCAGTAAATACTTATTTCTCCAACCTGGCAACACACCGGATATCCAAAACTTTTAATGCCTAAGTTTATCCATAACGTTTGTGTATGTTTCACCCAGAAATTTCAATTATTTTCATATCCACTTAGTGGATGAGCGCAGAATAGTTGAATATTAATTTTAGTAAAGATATTATTCTAAGTAAGAATGTTACCACAGATGCCTTCATTCTATATGTCAATCTGCACTGCGCTGGATATGTGCAATGAAGCTTATTTTCGTCAAATGTTATCAGTTTTATCGAACTATCGTTTTTTCAAGAGTTAGTTGAAAATTATTTTGAGCGAATATTTTGAATCATATTCGATTTAGGTCATGAATTAGCTATTTTTTTTCATGTTTGTACTATTTCACTTTTCCGTATGACTCATACTTTATGTTTATGAACAGCAGTATCAAGTTTTATTTTCGTTTCTTTGTTTCACCAATTTAACATTTTGTATATTTAGGTGACTAACTTATTAGCCAGTGTCTAAAACTAACACTAAATGCGTCCATAATCTATCTGGTGGTACAACGAAATTAAATTAAAAACAAAACGAACTCTAAACTACTGGTTGATTTCAGTTTTGATACAGAATTCAGTCAGTCGAAGATATACTTTTCAATGATTATTTGGATAAATATCCAGAGTTTAGTGTATATGGCTCGCATGTTGATACGAAATGTTCAGTTGCATTGATGATGAGTCAGAACTAAACAGCTCTTAAATAGCTTTGAGGTGTACATTACATATAATTATTTAGTGAACATACAAAAAGAGATCCCTTCCTTGTAGCCCAAAACCTCCTGACATACTAAAGCTTATTGTTCCATTAACCTCTTTCCACATTTTTTTTATGGTAGTTTACTCTCCATTGAGTGGATCGTGAAAGGACTGGAAAGTATTGCTTGAATTCGTTGAGTTTGTAATTTTCCCGAAGAAACGACTTAGTAATCTGCTGTAAGGCAGCATACCTAGTTGTCCAGAGTTTCTTCAGTTTCAGTTTCATCTTTGCCAGCACCGAGTGGTGATCTGAAGATATGTCAGCGCCTCTCTTGGTTCTCATATCCTCCATGGTCCCTACAAAATTCTTATTGATGTAGATGTGGTTGACCTAGATCTCTGTAGTGAGGTCCAGTGAAACCAACCTAGCTTTGTGTGTGAATTAGTGAGAATATGGTACAATTTCGTTGAAGGTACATTGATCTGAGAATCTCTCACCACTTTCACTGCCTTCCCCCAATCCATGTCGTCCCATGATGTCTTCATATCCAGTGTCGTCCATTGAAACTTTGACCTTTAGGTCTCCCATCAGAATGGTGAAGTATTTTGTTGGACCTTTCTCGACGATTGACAGCAGCCTCTCATAGAATCGATGTTTATCGTCCTCGTTGTTATCGTTAGTTAGCGCATAGCATTGAATGATATTCATTGTAGTCCCCTCTTTCTTTGTTTTGAAGGATGCCTTCATGATGATAATAATAATAATAATAATGATAATAATAATAATAATAATAATAATAATAATAATAATAATAATGAGTATGAGTCGGTGAGATTCTCATCCTACAAGTGTATGTTGTGCTTGTTTGGACAGCATCAGTGCAACTCCTTGTGTATGTGAGGCATTTTCTTCTTCATGACTGGAGTGCAACAACATCTCTCCTAAAGGTGGTCCTTTTTGTCCATTCTATGTCCAATGTGTTTCACTGGTTGCAAGCACCACCAGGTTGTATCTTTGCATTTTCACAGCAACTTGAATGGTTCTTCCAGTATTCCATATTGTGCGAACATTCCATGTGCTTATATTAGTGGTTGTTGTGGTTGTGAGAAAGTTGATCGGCCTCGAGAGTTTTGAATGAACTCAGTCTTCATCATGAGGTGTGATAACTCTTTTAATTGAAGACGTTTCAACTACCAGAGCAGAGTTGGAATGGTTTTAATAATTTTCCTGTTCAGCGTTATTTTAGCAAGTTATTTTTCTATGGGATGTTGTCGTTAACTCGGTGCTTGACTGTCCTCTTTTATCTGGGCTTTGAAGCGTCAGCAACTGTCGATGGGCTCAAGGTGATTCACATATTCATCAATGAAATGAATGAACTGTTATTTCTATTCTCAATTTGTAAAATTTATCCACGTGAAATTATACTTCATCATATCTCTGTTAAATTCTGTATATCAGGAAAACATTATCATGTTACTGATCACACTAAACATTATTATTTGCTCAATAGTTCACCAAAAACATTGAATTTGTTTACTAATAATAATGATCTATTCAGTCATCTTTTACTTGACTACTAATTATATTATTTTTGTGATCAGTATTTTGCTCATTAGCACGTTGTTTTATCAGAACAAAAGATCATCTTCTTCTGGTTAACAGTGTACTCTTCAATATCGATTTATTAGGTTTCAGTCAATAATACGATTTCAGGATCAGTTATTGCACTAT
The DNA here is from genome assembly GCA_944470395.2 of Schistosoma turkestanicum. Lineage (NCBI taxonomy): Eukaryota > Metazoa > Platyhelminthes > Trematoda > Strigeidida > Schistosomatidae > Schistosoma > Schistosoma turkestanicum. The sequence continues at coordinate 51,589,599 of OX103971.1, forward strand.
TACATCGTATCATTGCAGTTCCTTATTCATTCATAACCTTGTTCTATTTGTTCATTATTAACAACAGAAAACTCATTCACGATAATCACAACCCTTAAAACTTCTCTTTCATAACGGGATCCAATCAGGTCAAGAATAAGATGGCAGTTCGCTTGTGGGATTGCTCAATAATTGTGCTCTATCATGAGTTGATTTGGGTGCAGTTCATTGTTGTCATACTCCCTGTGATAACTGAAAGACCTAAGTTCGATCTTTGGTGGATTTGCTGCGGCAAACCTCTGCAATTTAGAAACAATCGAATAATAGCTGTCTGTTGTTACTTCTATGTAAAAAGGTAGAGAAGTCAATTGATCAGTATGTGAAACAAAATCTCGAAATAAACATTGTAGCTAAGATGATTCGTACACCACTGATGCTAATATCATAATCAGAGAGAGTTTATGACGTAAAAATAATAACCAGCTGATTGACGATAATATTGTCACATATTTTAAATTCTACTTTGTAAACTTCTGGACTCGATTGCCAGGTGGTTTTAATTTGACTATTGTGTCATTGCTTACTGAGTGATAGGCTCACTTTTCCTCTAATTCTTTTCTAGTATCTGTTTCCATACATAAGCTTCTTTGTACACTCCCCTCTCGGAAACACACAACACACCCTCAGGCAAGATGCCAACTTACCGAAAATGGATTAAAGCTGTGCATTATTTGCCGGACAACAAAAGCGATTAGTCGGCTATGCGAAAAGTCACTGCATAACCAATTGAACTTCATCAGTACGTCCTACATGAAAATCTGTAGTATGAACAGAAAAATGTTCCAGACTTTGCTGACTTGATACAATAGTAAACATCTAAACTAATTTCGGATGTATGTTTGTATATATGAACATTTGAGAGGGGATTTTATAAATTTGTAGCCTGTTCTATACTGAAAACATTCTTAACACAGTTCTTGCGATTAAATGAGCCTTATGGCATGAACAAATACGGATACAAGTTGATCAGCAATGAACACACATTTGTTGATTACTATTAAAATGAGCCGAAAAGAGTAGAAAAAGCGAAGGCACAAGCTTAGTAAACAGAAGCAAACAAGCAACTTAAGATGATCATAAGGGCCTAAAAACGTAAATATGTGGAAGATGTAGCAATCACGGCGGAAAAGGCTGCAATAGAAAGAAATCTGAGACAATTATATAATACAACTAAGAAGCTCGCTGGAAACTATCGTAAACCGAAACAATCAGTGAAAAGCTAGGAAGGCAAAATAATCAGCAATATTGAAGAACAGCGAAACAGGTCGATAGAGCACTTTCAGGAACTCTTGAATAGACCAGCCCCAACAAACCCAACTCACATCGAAGCAACATCCACGGATCTCCCAATCAATGTTGCACCACTAACAATTGAAAAGATCAGCATGGCCATCAGACAAATTAGGAGTGACAAAGCAGCAGCACCAGACAACATTCCAGCAGAGGCAATAAAAGCAGGCGTTGCGGCAACTGTGGGAATATTCCACATTCTGTTCAACAAGATTTGGAACGAAAAACGACTATCAACAGACTGGAAAAGAGGATACCTCATCAAAATAACAGAGAAAGGCGATGTCAGCAAGTATGGGAACTGCGGCTGCATCAATCTTCTCTCAATATCAGGCAAAGTCTTCGACAGGATGTTGTTAGACAAAATGAAGGACTTCGTAGACATCCAACTTCGAGATCTATAGGATGGATTTCGCAAGGATCGATGATGTACCTACCAAATCGAGACATTACGGATCATTATGGGACAACTAATTAGGTAGAATCCTGCAAGGGACATCAATTTCAGAGACTATGAGAACACATTTGACAGCGTGGACAGGATAACATTATGGGGGCCTATTCGATACTACGGCGTGCCCTAAGAAGATAGTCAACATCATATGGGATTCTGATGATGGATTAAACTGTGAAGTAATGCGCAGAGGACAGCTGACAGATTCATTCGAGGTGAAGACCAGTTTCAGGCAAGGTTGCTTATTATCACCCTTATTCTTTCTCTTCTGGTGGTTGACTGGATAATGAATACATTCACGTCTGAGGTGAAGCTCGAGATAGAGTAGACATCTAGGATGAAGTTTGACAATCTGAACTTTGCAGATGACCTAGCTCTTTTATCGCACACGCAACAACAACTGCGAGAGAAGACGAACAGTGTAGCAGCATCCTCAGAAGCAGCATGTCTCAACATACAAAGGGGGAACGCAAGATTCTCCGAAACAACACAACATGCACAAACCATATCACTCTTCATGGAGATGTCCTGGAAGACATAAAAACCTCTACATATCTGGGCAGCATCATCGACAACCAAGGTGGATCTGATGCAGATGTGAATGCGTGGATCAGCAAAACAAGGGCTGTATTTTTACAACTGAAGAACATCTGGAACTCAAAACAAATATCAACCAACACCGAAGTCAGCATTTTCAATACAAATGTCAAGACAGTTCTACTGTATGGGGTGCGAACTTGGAGAACTACGATCGACATCATCCAGAAGCTACAAGTATTGATTCACAGTTGTCTATGCATAATATTTCGGATCCGTTGGCCAGACACTATCACCAACTATCTACTGTGGGAAAGAACAAACCAGATTGCAGCGGAGGAGGAAATCAGGAAGAAGCGCCGGGGTTGGTGGCTAGGACACACACTGAGGAAAGCACCACACTGTGTCACAGGACAAGCCCCCAACTGGAACCCTCAACGAAAAGGGAAAAGAAGAAGGCCAATGAACACAATTCTCCGAGTAATGGAGACAGACATGAGAAGAATGAACAAAAATTGGATAGATCTGGGAAAGGAAGCCCAAAACAGAGTAGGATGGAGAATACTAGTCGGCGGCATATGCTCCATTGGTGTTAACAGGCTCAAGTAAGTGATCATCAATCAATCATTGTTAGACCACCGTTAGAAATCTGGAAGCACTGGAAGGCCGTTTCGTCCAAGTATGGGACTTATCAGCAGTGCTCACCCACGACCCCTGCATCTCGCAGAATTCGAACTCGGGACCTTCGGAATTGTGCGCGAACGCCCAACCTCTGGACCACTCAGCCGCCATCCAACTGTGTTAATGTCTAACTCTGATTCATCCCATACCAGGACGAAACGGCCGTCCAGTGCTTCCAGGCTCATAATGGTGGTCTAACAATGATTGATTGATGATTCCAAATGTGTAAAAACACTCATCTCCATAAATCTAATTTAAAATATCCTAAGTAAGTAAGTTGGTTAGTCATCAATAAGTTAGCAAACAATTATCTCTAGGCAAAGTGGTTTCTATACTGGTTTAAATAAGTGCATATTTAAAAAAATATTCCTACAAGAGTTGACCCTGAACATAAGACTTTACCTTTGTCAAATGAGATGTTTTCATGTCATAAAATAAATTCTTTTCTCAGTGTTTTCTAGTTCTTCAACCGATAGCTTGTTAGATGAACTCCTATTCTGACAGCTCACTTTTAACTTCAGTCATCATTACTAGTGAATATTATTAATTTGGTTTTGATTATAGAATTGAAATTGTTTACCCTTGGGCAACCGAATTATCAAAATGTTAATATGAACATTTTGTCGAAACTCGTTTAGCTGTCAATTATAAATCAAAATTTAAAATACTATAAAATTTAAACATAATATTTCTAACATTTAAATTGATGGTAGGATCAGATTTTTATTTATGGTATAACAATGAGGAATGTTGATTATGTATCAGAATTGTTTACATGATATTTCAAAATGGAACTGATTTTTAAGTTTTATTATAAGTAAATTATTAAGTGTTGCTTAAACAAATTACTGCGAATACATATTTTGAATATTATTCCGAAGTCTCTGAGCGACTTAGAATAATGTGTATCTTCAACCTCAACAGAAACTGTCTAACATCATTGCTGTGTTATTGCTTTGCAATATTGCGAATTATTACAAAAATGGATTTATGGAGATTAGTAAATATCATTGTTTACATGAAGGGATACTACCCCTAACTCAGGTCTCATATGGTCGAAAAATGAAAATTTCGGAAACGCGAAAAAATCATTGCCCGACATGAGACAAAGGGTAGTAGAAGTGTTTGGGCCTATTTGCATTAAGCTGGGCTGCCTCTTCTACTATCCTGCGCCATATATGTGTACACCATATGCTATACTGCTATATAGAGCTGAAGGTCTCCTATGGGACTAAAGGTTCGCAGTGTATATTGTGGATGGCTTGGCTTTGCTTTGGTAGGCATTGTCAATAGTCCATATATAAAATTGGTTAGCAGGGTGATCGATTTCATTGATATAGGTGGTTGTTTTGCGACATTTCCGAGGGCCATTGTCATCGGGGTGCTGTATTACATATCACCATTGCTAATAATAATGAGTTTGACAGTCATGTAAGCGGGATGGGTAGAAATGGCCTGTTCATGCGGTGCATGTTGATTGACGCGATCATTGATCGGAAATATATATACCATTGTGTGTATATGAAACGGTGTGAATGGTCCACCAGGGTACAGGTACCTGTGTGGTTGCACCACAGGATTGAGCCGAACTGTTCATGGTTCTCCTGAAAACCAATGTAAAATTGCCCTAGACATTACAGGGTAAATTTATAAAATTAAATTATATAATTGTTTACATGATGGACTAATCGTAGCTAGAGAAACATTAATAGTCAGGAAACATCAAAAAGCTGCTTCGTCCCGGTACATGATTCAATCGTATAAAAATTAATGGTTCTCCACGTAACCTAAAATCTCTCTTCCGTACTGTCCTAAATGATCGTTTCTGAGAAGTTTCATCCTAGAATGAACTAGTTAGCTTATGCTTCGTGCGATTCATGGGTTTATAAACTAGAATCAGTCCATTACGTGAACAATAAAAATGTAAATCAAAAGAACCACTGTCCTTAAGATTGCAATGATTTTGTAGTAAGACTTTTAGGGGATACACAGACAACAACCACTTCAACAAGCTAATGTCTACTGCATTCTAGCCATTTGTGGTCTAACTTGGATCGGTTTCGGTTTTCAATGAAATTTAACCATCTTCACAACCATATATGTACAACTAGTAGCTAATTTACAAAGATTAAGACATATTTCGAAGTTCCTCTGTTGTGTACTTGCTAGTTTAAATGCTGTCTTCTGAGTTTTTATTTCTGACGTACAATTTACACATCCACTTGACAAACCAGGAGACTCCCCTAAAAAACTTACATACATTCCCTTGGATATTGTGTTACATTTATTTACTTGATATTGATGACTAACTGATTGTGCATTTTTTCATTCCTTTCACAATATGAATTCACTATTATTGTTACAGATTACACTAAATTTGGACATGAACTTGTCACTGATTTCCAATGATTTGATTGTTAATTTTACGTTGAACTGTAACCACGTTAGTCATAATGTAAATCGAATTAAAGAGCAACAGATTTTTTCATCTTTAATAGAACACTACAGTGAAAATACTATTATATGTACGCTTAATATAATATAGATATAATTCAAGACGACGAATGCCAAATACAATCGAAAAATGATGTGAACGCTATGATCTGTAAACCTAGATAGTAGATATATTAGAGATCTATTCGCTCGGCAGCTGATTAAATTAAAACGAGGAGTGTTCGAGCAGTAGTGTACTTGACAGCGGCAAATGATACGACTCGCATATTCATAGATTGTCTGCTGTGAGTCCACGAGAAGGTTCTAACCGATGTTTAGAGATTTTGAATCACATGGCTCAGAATCGCCTGCAATATCACAGGTGTATCCATTCTTCGTCCTCTCTCAAATTCTAATTTTGGATTTATTTCCTTGGGATATACTTCATGAATCGTGTGTTTGATCTGTAATCTTTTCGATTACCGCTAATGCAGCTGCTACCTCTACTGCCATGGGATTTGAACTAATGATTCTATCTCTTTATGCTAACGTCCTATGGCAACTTGAAGTGATGTACATACGTACTAAGTTCTACGTTATAGCTGACTGACTGACAGTGATCGTACAAATGAAGTGAAGTTACGAAAAATGTGGAAAATAACAAAAATTATTTACATAATTAGTCTTTATTAAGCACGTTAACAAATCTGATGCGTCTGTCATTCGACCTCTGCTTCTAATTTTTCTGTGACTCAAATTTTCTTTCCATTCAAATCAGATACCTGTAAGTTTAATGAGTTTACGCATTGGCAATATGGAACAAATAATCTCCAACAATTTTAAATTGCTTACTATCTTTAACATCGTTGACCTCTATGTGTATCTGCTTGTCTAAACAAATCTATGGCCTGTTTTGACGGTTAGCACTAAATATATTTTTAGTCTGACCTTGGTTATTACATACTGACAGCCAAAAATTATTAAATAGCTGACTTTTGTGCACTTTATTAATACTGAGAAATGTTTATAAATGGATGTTAATCACTTTGGTTGTACACTGATAAAACAATATGATAAAAATGATGAGTCATAAACTTATTTTGTAAACAATCGCTAGATTATCGTTGGGATGATTAATTATGTACGAAGATTTTCGTAATGGATTAATATCAGATGGAAAATCAATACAGATTGGGCAACTGTGTTATCTTACTTTTCACCAGCGAACATCCACGGCATATAATTAAGTAGTGCGCATACAACTTCCAAACACTTATTCGGAATCCAATCCCTTATATGAATCGCTTTAACTAACGATGAATCTTCACTAGAGATCCATATTAAATCGTATCACTGATAACAACAGTACAAGCACTGTTCAGTCAGATGTCTTGTAGAAACTAGTTCGTTAAAAATTTTCGTCCCTTAGAGGATCAGTGAAATTTAAGTAATGATGACTTGTTATATTCTAGATTTTTTGTTAGATAAGGCATTTGTTTGTACAATAGTCAATTAATCCTACATTTTTATCGATATATTTCATACTTTTGTTTGGATTTAGCTAAATTGGTAGGTGGTACCTTTTCCACCCCACAAGCTCATACACAAAGCTACATGGATTTCAACGAATCATACTAGAGAGAACCAAATCAACCACATCTGAGTCAGTAAAATTTACTGAGGGTAAATGGAAGAGATAAAAACAAATAGATGAACTCATATAGCTTCAGATCAACACTTGACGGTGGTCAGATCGGCAGGATTAGGCAGCACACCAGCTGAAGCACTGGATTTAGCTTTAGTGGCAACTGCAAAGATGTTCCATATTCTCATCAGAAAGATTTGGGAGGAAGAGCAAGGACCAATAAACTTCAAAGACGGATATCTCATCAAGATACTAAAGGAGATTTCAGTAAGTGTGAGAACTACAAAGGCGCACACTATGGTCAATAGCAGTCAAGGTTTTCAACATAGTGTTGTCGGATCTGATGAACAATTCAACAGACACCCAACTTTGATACTAGCAGACTAGTTTTCATAAGGAATTTCGGTGTAATCTTGACTAACAAACTAATATTATTGTAATCACCGATGCTGACCGGAAAGAAGACTCACTCAATAATTAAGTTAGATGATCCAATCACTATAGCGTCGAGAATTTAACACAAATGGTATCTATTTAGGAACAAGTCATCTTTCAAACTTATTTCTAAATTAACAATATATTTATAAATTGAGAAGTAATATGAACACTACATTTAAGTGGATTGACATGAAGTGATTAATGTGATTTTGACATCATACTGTAACATTTATTAATTTGTACTCGAAATTCTACAAAAAACTATATCTACAATCAACAAAATATGCGAAGTTTAACAATCATAATCGCTATAATAATAAAAAATATTATGGCAAGAATAGATACTAATCATATGGAATATTCATTTGAAGTATCATTGTTTTTCTATGTATAACTATGAATCACAAATATTCTCATATAATGTACACTTTTAAACAAACTGCATAAATTATGTTGAATAAACACATAAATATCTATTTTATTAACTAGAACAGCATAATTCTGAAGGTAATTTACGTTAACAAATTATCCTGATGGTATATATGCCTTGATATGTATCAAATTTACATAGTTTTGCAATGTAAAAAAATCACATGTGATTGTTACTCTTGTTTATATATGAATAAATTATTTCTTATTAATACAGGGTAATAAACTGTATATTGAACAAGAAGTAAATACTTGTATCGTTTGTTATACTATGAATGAACGGGTTTACTAACTTTAATCAGAATGAAACGTCTCACCAGTGTTAACCGGTATTTCCCCAAGTTGTTCAAATTGATAAAGTCACGATCATGAAGCAAAACACTACACAGTATGATTGACAAAACTGGAGTAGAAGACTATAAAACAGATTAATGAAGTGATTTCACTATTCTTTTTTGTAAGGGTTAGTTGATATTTTAACGATTCACGACAAATGAGGTATCCTAAACCTGGCTTAAAACAATAGACAGTTATATATTTTTAGTAAGAGCCCGATGTGTTGTTGTGGAATTAGAAGTCCTTCAAATTATATATATATATATATATATATATATATATATATATATATATATATATATATATAACTATTGAGTATTAAATCATAGTTCAATAGGACCATACTATTAGTCAATATTCCTGAGTTCAGCTACGCTTTTTTGAGTTATTAGTAGGCACTTGCAATAATTTTACAGCTAGAACAAACCACCATTCTTGTTTAACTTTGTCGTAAACATCCTGTTAGAGTTAACAATAAGCTCCTCAGATTTTTCAGGGGTTGACCTTCTACCAGAAAAGTCACTTATCGACTTAGAAAATGCCGATGACATTGTCCTACTTGGTGGAGACGCTGACAAAATGCAGAGTCTTCTGACTACCATAAGCAACAATGCAATCATGTTCGGGATGCGGTTCTCACCCTCGAAATGCAAAATGTTGCTTCAAGATTGGGTTGCATCAGCACCTGAATTAGTGATAGGAAGTAAAGTAGTTGAGCGTGTTGACCGCTTCACTTATCTGAGGAGTCTCATCAGTGCTAATGGCCTGGTTTGTGACGAAATCTCAGCACGGATACAGAAGGCTTGATTGGCTTCTGCCAACCTGCGTCACTTATGGCGTAGGCGAGATATCCGTTTGCTGACTGAAGGATAGTGTACTGTGCAGTAGTTCGCTCCGTCTTACTTTATGGCTGTGAAACAGGGCCAGTGAGAGTAGAAGATATTCGTAGGTTACAGGTTTTCGATCATAGGTGTCTTCGAAGCATTGCTCGTATATCCTGGGACACCCGAGTGAGCAACGCTGTTATTAGGAAACGGATGCTAGGTAAGAATGGCAGATCAATAGATGAAGTATTGAAACTTCATAAGTTGAGGTGGTTGGGACATGTGTTACGAACGCCTAACCACCGACTGCCTCAACGAGCTTTGTTTTGTAGTGTAGTAGTAAGTTGGAAGAGAGCTAGGGGCGGCCAGACCAAAACATGGGAGAAATCCATGAAGTCATTGACAAGTGGACTTAGCCATGTTGGTAATTGTCGACTACCTGGTTGGGGTCCGCGAGATGATAATAATCGATGGTTAGAGACCCTGAATGACATGGCTCAAAATCGTTTGCAATGGCGCAAGTGCATCCATTCGTTGTGCTCTGTGAAATCCTAATCTTCCGGATTCGTCAGCACCTCTACCATTGACTTTCTAACCTTATCTCACTGAATTATACTTCTGGAATAAAATCTTTAAACCCTAGTCGTCTTCATTGCCATAATACCTCTACTATTTTTATCACTATGGGATTTGTTTTGACATTTGCCTCTCTGTGCTAATGTGGTATGGCAACATGAACTTATGTACATACGTACGAAGTTCTACATTGCAACTGACTGAATGACTGAGAACAAACCAACTGTTCAAAGTTCCATGGTTCTGAATTTGAATAACTGTTTGTGATGGAAATTACGCTTGTTTAGATAACGGCATACGTGTTTGTGTAAAATGAGTGAGGATGAGCTCCATATTCTCGAGTAATTCAAGTGTATTGTAGTCAGTAAGTAGGGTCATGTTTTTGTTCATTGAGTCACTAAATTGTACATATACTGGATTAGTTCTCACTAAAGAATTAATTAGTGTAATTTTTCCTGTTGTAATTTTTCTTTCATCACGATTGTCTGAGATACACTCAACAGGTCCGTAACAGATGTTTCTGCGAAAGTTAAATTCAGTGCTGATTGGATAAATGTTCTCTGAGCCTTAATAGTCTTTGCTGAGGGGTGTTTCAGGACTCCCCAACGGAGTTCAGATTTGTAAACGACAGTACAGTTTATCTCCAGCCAAATGACGAGTGCATAAAATCACATCAGCTCCTACTTATTTTTTGAAGGTCATTATTTATGATACCAAACATTCTTATAAAAAATTCCTGTTCTAAATTGTCTTCAAATAACTGTTGGAGAACAACTGATAGTAAGTCATTGAAAGTATCTAAAGCAAAATTTATCATATTAAGAAAATGTAACAGACTTTACGTAAGGCATCAAAAATGGAAATTATGTTTGACAATTTGTAAGGAATTGAGCTTTAATTGAATCCAACATTTCGCTCGCTAATCTGATACAAGCTTTTTCAAGGGAAAATAATCAGACATCAAAATTATCGAATATAAATTCCCTGGGGAATCGTGTTATTACAAACTTTCCCCAAATATTTCATAAACCGATAAAGTATACTTATCATACATATTATTGTTTTGTTTACAGTTCTACTCTTGAGAATTCGAGCTAATTCTAAAATTTCACCTCAAAGGTGTCATGTGAGTAGGTCTTAGCGACTACACTTTGGATTCTTGTCATAATAACCTGATACACAAGACCTTCACTAATGACAATGCTTCTTTTTTCATGCTCCATAGTAACAAACAATCTGCAACAGCGAACCCGTAACTAGTACCCGCTAACATACCTATGTATGAGATTCAGTTGATGATCTGATCTGCTGAGATTATATCTAAAAAAACATCAAATTTACTATCCGTCTCATGTAGAACTTCTTTACCAGTAATGCTATTCTTACTCCATCAAATTAAACTAATTAACTTTTAATGTACTAAATGTGTAGACTGCGATTCATTTTTAATGTCATTGTACTTTCCGTAAAAAAGTAAAAGCTTCTCAATAATTCCAGAACATAACTGAACTACAAAGTACTGAAAGAACTGATAAATAAATAAAAGTACTTCGTGAGTAATGATTTTTCTTTACGTTCTAATTACATTTTTCTGTAATTGAATTTCATTTGCATAATACATTCCTACTAACATGAGTTAATTAAAAAAGAACTCATTATTTCCAACTTTCTTAAGTTAAGCATCTTACATGATTACCAAGTCACTTGTGTAAAACAGAGTTTAGTGACTCATTTATTGCATGTTTTAAATCATCAGCATGCTATTTGAGAAAGTTCATTAATTTCGACGTATTTTTAAAGCTATCTACTGAAGTCGTACAAAAAATCATTTGCACTAAAACCATACTAAATAATGATAAAAATGATATTTCCATCATTGACAAACTCTAAAATGGATTTCATATCTTACATGGAAACACTAAAACCTGTGAACACAACACATTGATAGCATTGTGATCTATTATATCAAACTAGATTTGAAGATAGAGACCACCAAGTCCTAACTCAACTGTTTTAAAACACCATTGATATCAGGATACCTGGAAGCTATCAATGCTCATCGTTTCAGCCAGTCAGAATGTAGAACTTGGCATGTATGTACATTAGTTCGGGTTGCTACTGATTAGTAGTGTCCAACGCTTTCACTATTTCACGTTGGTATGAGTCAGTCAGACAGATGCCACATAGAACTTCGTACGTATGTACATAAGTTCATGTTGCCATACCACATTAGCACAGAGACGCAAATGTCAAATCAAATCCCATAGTGATAAAAATAGTAGAGGTATTAATGGCAATGAAGACGACTAGGGTTTAAAGATATTATTCCAGAAGTATAATTCAGTGAGATAAGGTTAGAAAGTCAATGGTAGAGGTGCTGACGAATCCAGAAGATTAGGATTTCACAGAGCACAACGAATGGATGCACTTGCGCCATTGCAAACGATTTTGAGCCATGTCATTCAAGGTCTCTAAACACCGGTGACTATCGTCTCGCGGACCCCAACCATATAGTTTGCATTGTTGCTTATGGTAGTCAGAAGACTGCATTTTGTCAGCGTTTTCACCAAATAGAACTATGTCATCGGCATATTCTAAGTCAATAAGCGAGCTAGCAGGTAAAAGGTCTACTCCTGAAAAATCTGACGAGCTTAATGTTAACTCTAACAGGATGTCTACGACAAAGTTAAACAAGAATGGAGAAAGTGGACATCCCTGACGGACGCCACTTGATGTAGAGAATTCCGGTGACAGTTCGCCATATGCTCTCACTCGACCAGTGGTGTTCGAGTAGAGAGCTTGTATAAGGTTAATGTACTTTTCTGGTACACCTTTCAATGACAGTCATTGCAACAGAACCTCACGATCCACTGAGTCGAATGCCGCCTTAAGATCCAGGAAAACAACTATTGTAGGACATCTAAATGTGTCTGTGTTCCAGGACCTGTCGTAGCGTGAAGATGTGGTCTATACAGCCACGTCTAGGTCGAAAACCAGCCTGGTTTTCTCTAGTCTGCTCTTCACGAGCTTTCGTTAGGCGTCGAAGTATTATTGAGGCCAACATTTTAGATACTATATTAGTTAGACTTATTCCCCTGTGATTGTCACAAGAAGACTTCTGTCCTTTCTTATAGATTGGGACACTCAAGGATTGAGACCACTCGGATGGGATTATGTCCAGTTGCCAGATTCTACCTAAGATCTCAGTCAACCTAGCTACTTAAACTGGACCATCAACCTTAAACATCTCAGGGGTCAGTCTATCAGAACCTGCAGCTCGCCCTCGCTTCAGATTTCCTAACGCTTTCCCAACTTCATAAAGACTAGGGGGACGTACGTCGATTTTAAATTCAGGATGACTGGAGTTCGTGGGTAACCGAGGAGGGGCTTGAGGCCCATCGGTCGAATCTCATGTGTTGAGAATGGATAATAAGACCATCCTTTTCCGAAATAGTCTCACTCACATTCGGGTTCCTAATACCAGTTTCCTTGATGAGTCTGAATAGTTGCCTATCGCCGCTGCCTCTTCCTTCGCTTTTGCTTTCGCCACCCACCACTTTTCGCGGTCGTTACGTAGGCTTTTGATCAGTCTGCGCCTAAGCTGACTTCGCTCTTCGTCATGTTCAGAGCCAGGTGGGATGCGTTTTCGAGCATCCTTCAGATCGGGGATGCGACTGAAATCCGCGGCTTCATCCTAGCCTCATGGTTTACCTTACTAGCAAATATCACTGCTGTTTCCACAGCCTTCTTGATATCATTGCAACCTGCCTCCGGATGGGGATCGCTTACATGATCGCCTAACTGTTTTTCTAGTTCCTCCTGAAATATTTTCTTAGCTTGATTATCATTAGGTAAAGCCCTAGGACGTTTTATTGCGATACTTTTCTGGCGTCCAGTAAGGCGAAAACAAATAGGTATTCGCACTAGAGCATGATCTGAATCTAAACATGTGCCCCAGAACGAGCGGCAGTCCTCTATCGAACCCCTCCATCGGTAGCTGATTGCGATATTATCTAGTTGCGTCGAACGTTGAGATGACTTCGGCGGTCGCCAGGTCAAAAGATGTTTTTCCTTACGCTTAAAATTAGTGTTTGCTAGGAATAGGCGGTTGTCTGAGCATACTTGCAACAGACGGTCACCATTATCTGTTCTCTGAGCCGCGACACCATAACATCCACCAAGGTGTCTCTCCTGCTCACTTAGTCTACCTACTTGAGCATTAAAGTCACCAGCCATTAATACTATATCAGAGCGCCTAGCTTTTTGGAGGAGGTCCGAAAGCTTTCTGTAAAACTCATCTTTAACCTCGTCTGAACTGCAGTCAGTGGGGACATAGGCAGATGCGACGAAAAGGCAACGGCGAGTGTCCTTATCCTTCTGAGTCCTTACTGTCCCGTTTAGTCGGACAGAACACAAGCGACTATCTACTGGGATCCAGTCTAGGAGAGATTGTTCAGCTCTACGACTCAATGCTATACCTACGCCAGCAAGACCCTTGGAAGCAGCATCAGGGCCTCCAGATACACGAAGAGTAAAACGAGCTGCTTCTTTATTTTGACAAGGTGAAATCAGATTAATAATTTTACTAGGATCCTGTATGCGCGTTTCCGAGACGCAGCATATATTCGATGGCACGAGATACTTGAGTCCTAGCTAAGGAAGCTTGTTGCCCTATTTGACACAATGTCCGTACATTAAAAGCCCCAACATGTAGTCTAGAACGGGGTTTCAAGAGACCAGGAATGACGTTTCGTGAACTTGCTTCGTTTGCATTAGCTGTGCAGTGAGGTAAGGGAATGTGAGTAGAGATAGTCGTGGAGATAAGAGGTACGTGTGGGTGTAGGGAGTATTTGATTTCGAACAATTTGGTCTCGTGTGCTGGAACGGGTATGAGGGCGGTTGTCACTTCCCGGCTGCCCACACCGTGGAAGCTTGTTTCTTGAGGGACCTGAAAAGGAAAATAAATTAGTGTTGGTCTTAGAGACCTGGGAACGTGACCGCAGAGTCCAAGGGACAACTGCTTGAGGCCGGTCACGCACGGCCTTTTTATGAAACGTTTTTAGAGGATTAGCTCCGTTCTTAAAGGCCCTTAGTGGGCACCCTTACCCAAGGAGACGGGGATTCGTGAGGTAGGGTGAGGTGTGACATTCTTAGGGTCGACCTTTTCTAACTCTTCCTTCCTTGTGAGAAGGCAGCATCGCTGCAGATGCTGGTTGTCCGAGGGAAACACCTTACTGCTATCAAACCCATCTTCAGTCAGCAGTACGACTTCACCCTCAGACCTTGGGTAGCTGCTTTTAGTCTCATCGTTCTCCAATCGACCTGCATGGCATGGTAGAACCTTCAGGAACATAAGTTCCAGCCAACATAGCTCGGTTGGGTCATCACGATAGGCAAGCCCGACCACCACGTCAAGGTGCAGCTACAGTCGGGACGTTTGGATGATGAATATTACTTCCAAAACATGAAGTCTTTACAAAACTAACTAATTTGAAAGTACTCTAAGGAGTCATTGCAGCGTAGTGTCCTGAAGATTCCGAGGGGAGAAGCCAGTTTACATTAGTCATTCTATTGTATGAGCGGAGGAAAGATTTAACCCAATTTGGATGTTAATAACCACTGAAGAAGTTTAATTTCATAGGGTTGAAAAGCTTAAGGATAGTGTTTGAGTAGTTGTGAGCTCTTTTATGAGATGAACATAATCCGAAACTTCGTAGTTCCCGTAATACGTCATTGCGAGATCCGTGTCCGTAGGAGAATATGCTCTTACATACGCATCACTGCCTACATTTCATTTAGTCTTTACCAAATATAGCTAACAGTTTAATCTTTACTTCTGCAGTAAAGGGCAGCAATGAACTTAAGGACGTCGTTATAATTTTATCTAAGTAGTTGGAGGGAAAGAGAACTCAGGTATCTTACGAAGGTAGCATGTCAGAAAATCACCATGGACAGAAACTCCCGTACCTGTCCAAGTAAGCAAAAGTAAATTGATAATTTATGGGCATCAAAGAATATATTTTCAACTAACTGATCGGTCGATAACTTAAGAGATCGTTCATATCTGGATTATCCACAGGAGCGGTTACTCAAAGAGCATAAATTGGAGCAAAGATTTGTACACTTTTTGCACACATCACATCTACCAACAAACATATCAAAAAATCACAATTATTTACTACATTCAGGAAGTGTGACTACTGAAGTTTGGCTTAGTGTAGGACTGAAACCGTTCAGCTTTAAAAATCGAGATATTTCTTTCTTACTGAAAACCACATGGTTTAATGGTAAAACAAATGGTGAGACAGTGAACGTCAGAGCCAATAAGGTACAAGCTAGTGAGATCAGAAGAGATATGGGTGAAGAAACTTGTGACCTAAGGAAAGGCACAATGGGTCGACTTGAGATATTGCGAACGAATCCGAGTTATTTCACCTAGTATCTAATCACCCGAACCATAACCCGCCAATTTGCATCTGCCTACACGGCTTAGTCCAACAGTCACTCTCCTGGTTAGACTACCTTTAGCTTCCTACCTATTAACACCAACCATCATCAATTGCCGTAATCGGTGAGTGAGCACAGGCAGTAGACGCTATCCATCCAGTCAAAAGCACCCGCTACTTCTTCAACCTACACCTCATCTCTGAATTGCTGGTTATATATGGACCTTGTTTAATATTTTGTTAGTCCCTTTCATGCCCCGAGCATGTACAATCACGCTGCTGCCAGAAAAGATAATACTAGTCAATAAGCCGACTACCATCTTGAAAAGGCCAGAGTACAGTCAGCTTTATAGAGTATTACTAACTGAATTCTAAACGTAGACATTATCTTAGTCTGTAAGACCTCAAAAAATAAAGTACGGGAAATCACTCAATAAATAGCTCCGCACAGTGTTCCTGTTTGCCGAACTAATCAATCAATGGGTATGTCACGTGAACTGTGACGAGACATACAACACTACTTGAGTGTCTACCCGAGTAGCATGTTATCTCCATGTCAGTAAAACCAAGGAATAACAAGGTTAGATACGCCACTTGCTTCGGAGCGCAATTTAATTTTCCAAAAATGCAAAATCCTGATTAGTAAGCCACTTCGAGGATGAGGAACACTATCAATAAGTCATACACCACAAACCAAGACGTGACATTTGACCAGACTCATCACTGATCATGGAGGTTAACTTAGTTCTCAGAACAGTCCATCAATTAAGATCAAATTACTGATAAAAACCGCTTGATTTAGCTAGGTCGGTTACGTAGTTACCTAGGAAACAACCACAGGTTAATTTACCAATTAATTTCAGCTGGTAACAAATGGGTACGGAAATGTCACAGGGGGATGATTGTTCATTTGAGAGCCGTATAGCTACATTTTTAACCGAATGTTTACAAAAGCGAATCCTAAATTTGTAAATGATAATCCGAAATATCAAATTATTTCCTGCGGATGGCATAAATCCTGCCCACGCCACTCAAAAAAAGTGCATTTTTTAATAAAGCGATAGATCTTTTAGAATAAAAATTAACAGTATGATAGTGATTGTGATGAATGAGAATGCACAAAATCAAGTCTAACTCCAAAGCTTTGAATACAAAAGACTGAACAGCATAAAAAACCTCTTGATCCAGAAATGGCGCGACTTTCACATGTAAAAACGAACATGTGTCACTATTTAGTGAATAGCCTTCTCAGCTGCAATGTCTAAAATAAAGAAAGAAAGCGTTTTAGTATATCGTATCGCATAACGTCCTAGTCGAAGTACGTCAATAAAAAAATAACAGATAGAATAATTTTACCTTCTTTGGTAGGAAGCGGGTTTTTTTCTAGAGTTGAAGTAGGTTTCAAAGAATGTGGCGTCCCGATTTCCTGTAGAAGTTGCTTCTCGGTTTTCTCCTTTTCGATAACTGCAAAAGACAATCAGAGCCGACTTAATTTTCGACAACTAATATTATATTGCTTTGGTTTCTAATGAAAACACTTTGAATAAAAAAGGTGCAACCACAATCATAACACAAACTAGTACATAGGTATTAACGTACCAACGTAGTCCAGACCATCAAGCGCTCATAAGCACTGATATATGCGCTTAAATTCGCATTTTGAAGAGGCATGGTGTTATATCAGTGGGCAAATAGCCCAGAGCGGTAACTGATGGTCCAAAACAAAGCACAGCTGATTAGTCGCGTTGCATCTTTCAACTACGGGGTTGGCATTTATGATCGTCCACAATTCTTGGGACTGGGATTTCTAAGTAGCCATTTAACCCTGTGGACGATACTTCTCGATAGCTAGTGAGGTGGAGCAGTTCCAGTTAGACAACAATAACGCCAACTGGTAGGTACCACATGAAAGACCACATTTAGAGATAACCGACCAGTTCCTATCCATCATCTGAACTAAGTCACATGAATAAATGGAAACACATGTAGGTTAATGGCCATGCAGCTAAATACAACAAGAACTACAAGTACATCCATGACAAAAGTTGGTATGAGGAAAAAACTGGCTGGACGTTCTACACTTTGAAATGGTGCATACGAACGAACCTGAGGTTTGAAACCTACTGATACTCAGCAGCTGCCAGTTGTAAAATGACCTCATAAGAGCAACGATGTACCCAATGAGCACTTACACGGTGACACGGAAACTAATCACAGAACACTGGAGTTAAAACTTGAATCTTCTCTTCAAGAACAATTATATTCGACTGAAGTTTAACGACTAAGTGAATTTGCCGAATCATTAGACCAAAACATGAGTAAACAATTTCTAACTAAAAGGACATGTATTACTCTAGCCGTCGATCGATGAGGAAGATATCAAGGGTTCCACACATAGAAACCTGAATACATGAGCAGACTACGGTCTTTAAAAAGAGCTAACTTCTAGTTCTTACCTTCCTTGTCTGGCAAGACAACTTTCTCTTCAGTTTCAACATGACGTAACTTCTGCTTGTCAAAACCGTCGATATCCTCCAACACTTTGCCTGCGTCAGCCATTATTTGCGATTTGAATCTGATTATGAGACTGACAATATAACCTTCTAGTGCAGTAGAACAAATCGTTCGATGCAATGCTCAATCTTTTCGACCTGTGCATTTTAGCTGTTAAATAGCAAAACATCAGTGCTTTGTTTCCAAATTTACATGTTCGGGTTTGGTGAATATCTGTATTGGCCTTGAACTATATGGGTGATGTTGGTCGATTCATGTTCGTCAACCCTTCCGCCCAACAAAAAAACTTTGGCCGACCAGCCCCTAGAGCGCAGCCGCTACGTATCAAAAGTGCAAACACTTTCTAGGGGGGGGGCTCCTGTAGTGGAACTATTTTATAAAGAAAACATGATCTCTGTAAATTAGCTACCAGTTGTACATATATGGTTGTGGAGATGGTTAAATTTCATTGAAAACCGAAACCGATCCAAGTTAGACCACAAATGGCTAGAATGCAGTAGACATTAGCTTGTTGAAGTGGTTGTTGTCTGTGTATCCCCTAAAAGTCTTACTACAAAATCATTGCAATCTTAAGCACAGTGGTTCTTTTGATGTACATTTTTATTGTTCACATAATGGACTGATTCTAGTTTATAAACCCATGAATCACAGGAAGCATAAGCTAACTAGTTCATTCTAGGACGAAACTTCTCAGAAACGATCATCTAGGACACTACGGAAGACAGATTTCATGTTACGTGGAGAACCATTAATTTCCATACGATTGAATCATGTACCGCGACGAAGCCGCTTGTAGTGGAATCATTTAACGAAGAAAACATAATTACTGACATACAAATACTTATTATTGAACATGTATAACAACAACTGTTTTATTGTACAGATTTTATTTATCTGTACTAAAAGCCATAACTCAAGCACCAACCTTGACAATCCTGTGGCTGAATTGATCGTTCTTGTTATTTCGCTGAATGGCTGAACACGTGATATCATTTTGATATCACGCGACTTCTAAGCAATAAATATCGTTATTCTACAGCGCGAATAATAATAATAATTTATTCTCAAATAACAAACATGTTACAAAAAACATGCCAATTTACAGGCAAGATCCTGGTTTTGATTCGTTTGGGAGTTTTCACCTTGCAATCATCCCAACAAATACATTGGTGATTCCGTTGTTTGGAATACGCAACGAATTTTGGCCAAATTTACACTAAACGAGTCAAATTCAGTGAGTCTGTGATTTTCCTATCCATTTTTCATAATATTTAATCTGTTGCTTAAATTTGTACGCTTATGTATATATAAAAGACTAGCAACAGCCAGGAATCATAAATAACGATGAATAGTTTCAGAGCTGACGGTTTTAAGACTCCCAGCTCCTGGTCATCAATTTCCGACCTGTTCCATTTATTCCCCACGATCCAGAAGTCTGGTTCGCGACACTGGAGACTCAGTTCGAGATCTGCCGCATTACGAACCAGCGGCAAATGTATGCCTATGCCCTGGAATCTCTACCTGGGGATCACATAGCTGTTGTTCATGAAGTGGTCCTCGATTCTAATGTGCCAGATGTCTATAATCGTCTCAAGCGGGCGATTCTTCAACATTTCCTCCCGTCGCGGGAGGAACGCCTGAGGACGCTTTTAGCCACCACATCACGCGCCTGCAATCATTAGCAGGACCAACAGCATTGTGGCTAGAATCGCTACCAGCTCATGTTCAGCTTTCGATCGCCGCTCTGCCACACGACATGCGGCTTACCCAGGTTGCACTTGTGGCAGACAGAGTAACCGCGCGAACTGGTAACCCAGACAACAACACAGTTGCTTCCACGTCATATACCGACGTGGATCTCGACGCCAATCATATTAAGGCTCAAAAGGATAGAGGTTGCTATATTCACAGCCGCCTCGGTTTCCGAGATCGTTCCAGTGTACATGAAACCCACGTCCAACGACCCCGAAAGGCCGCAAGTACTCGCCCCCAGCGGGCATTTTTGAAGCCACGCCAACAGGCGGCTTTGGAAGCGAGTACTGGTTGATACTGGTTCCAGCTAGCCTTTCGGTCATGCGCCCGTCATTGTCGAGCTCCCTGCTCATACAAGGCAGGAAACTCCCGAGCCGGTGAGTAAACGCGGCCCTACTCTCCGGCCACTCACCTCAGGTTGACCGCTTATTTAACGTGCACGCTATCCGCACGAATGCTTAGTACCTCGTCAACTCAGGTGCTCAAGTTTTTGTTGTACCATTAGGTAGCAGCAAGTCACAACCTACAATGATTCGATTACGTTCTGCGAATGGCTCTGCCATTCCTACCTATGGTGAATGACAGCTAACGGTCAACCTGAGCAACCGACGACAGTATCTAAGGACGTTCATCATTGTTGATGTTCCCACAGCCATACTCAGTATCGGTTTCCTACTGCTAGTCGATTCACGTAGGTTGCGGCTAATCGATTCTTTGTCGAACGGAAAATCTATGGGCTTTCGAACTCAAACAAATGCGTACCGTATAACAGGTTTAGTTCATTCGCGTGATGACATATTCCACGCTTTACTCGAAAAATTCCCCCAGATAAATTAACCACTCGAGGAGACTCCATCGTTGACCTGGCATGTGGTTCACCACATCGTCACCCGCAGGACATCAGTCACGGCAAAGCCTCGTTAACTGGCACTGGACAAGTTAGCTTTCGCTAAGCGTGAGTTTGACAATTTACTAGCTACTGGTATTATTCATCCTTCTCATAGTCCATGAGCCTTACCACTCTACATGGTTCGCAAAAATGATGGGATTAGTTGGCGACCATGTGGCGACTACCGAGCATTAAATGTAGTCACACGTTTCGATAGCTATCTCATCCCCCACATACACAACATCTCAGCATCATTCAAGGGCACGACTGTCTATTCTAAGATTGGTCTGGTACGAGCATATCATCAGATCCCAGTCACTCTTGAGGATATTGAGAAAACCGCTATCACGACTCCTTTCCGTCTGTTTGAGTTCCTACGAATGCCATTTGGATTATGGAATGCTGTTCAAACTTTCCAAAGCTTCATCGATAGCATAGTACGAGACTTTGCTTTTGCTGACGTCTATATTGATGACCTGTTAATCGCATCATCAAACGTAGATGAACACTATCAACATCTTACACTCTTACTCCAACGTCTCTCGGATAATGGAATAATAAACAACCCAGAGAAGTGCGAACTCTGCAAAGGAGAAATAAAATTACTGGGTCACGTTATTATGCATGAGGGTATTCTACCTTGTGAAGATAAAGTACGTACAATCATGGAGTAGACTGTACTATCTTTACTCAAAGAACTGAAGGCTTTTCTCGGTTTGATCAACTTCTACCGACGTTTCATTCCTCACGCCGCACAACAGTTACGACCACTAACCGACTTACTTCGCGGTAATCCACGTAGACTAGGATTGAACGACGCCGCGCTTACTGCATTTTTCTGGGATAAAAAAGCTTTCGATCAAGTCACGCTCCTCGCCCATCCCTATCCATCAGCCACGCTGAGTATAGCGATTGATGCATCCGATTTCGCTATAGGAACCGTTATGCAACATCTCTGGGAGTTGGCAACCTCTCGAATTTTTCTCACGACGCCTTACTCCCACGGAGACGAGATATAGCGCTTTTGTTCGCGAACTGCTAGCAGCCTACTGTGCCGTCAAACATTTCCGGCACGCAGTAGAAGGTCGTAACTTTATTCTTTTTACAAACCACAAGCCTCTAACGTAGACTCTTCATACCAAGTCTGATCGCTATTCACCACGAGAGTGCAGACATCAAGACTATATCTCTCAGTTCACGACGGACCTTCGTCATATTAAAGGCGAGTCGAACTACGTTGCCGATGTTTTGTCACGTATTCAAGTGAATGTAGTTACTTTACCGGTGCTCGATCTTCCTGCTATGGCCGCCACCCAAGCAAATGATCCCTCTTGTTCAGAAGCACAACAAACTGTTTCCTTTCAGTGTCAGGAAGTGCCCTTAGCTACTAGCTCAGGCACTACCCTATGTGATACCTCTATTGGACTACCCCGACCCATCGTACCCTCTGCTTATCGTCATCTCGTCTTCGTTCCGCTCATGGTTTGTCTCATCCAGGAATCGCAGCCATATCACGTCTCATCGCTGCACGATACCTCTGGCCTTCTATGAACAAAGATGTCCGCATGTGAGTAAAGCAATGCTTAAAACGTCAACGATCAAAAATGCACAGGCACGTAGCCGTCCCCACTGGCACACTTGCCACTCCTGGTGCTCGCTTCGATCATGTTCATATTGACATTGTAGGATCATTGCCACCATCGCATGGGTATGGTCACATACTCACGTGCATCGATCGTTTCATAAGATGGCCTGAAGCTATTCCCATCACTTCTACTACGGCTCAGCGCTTCGTAGAACGATGAATAGCTCTTTACGGTTGTCCCTTGACTGTCACAACTGACCGAGGACAACAATTCGAGTCCGAACTATTCTCCTCGCTAACCGAGTAGCTTGGTACGGAGAGCATAACTACTACCGCATACCACCCAACTTCAAATGGTTAAGTTGAAAGGTTTGATCGCAAACTCAAAAATGCTCTTTGAGCACACGAAAACAACAATTGGTACGGAACCTTACCGCTCGTATTTCTAGGCATCACAAGGAGCTTAAAGCCAGATATTCAGTGTTCCGCCGCTGAATTGGAATACGGCATGACATTGTGTGTGCCTGGGGAATTTTTCACACCACGGAGCAGTGATAACTTCAATAAATCGGACTACGTCCAATGATTGTCTGATTTTATGTTCTCTCTCGAGAGTTATCTACCCGTTCGCATGTTTTCATTCGGGTCGATTCGGTAGGCAAACCTCTGCAACAACCATACTAAGGAAATTTTCACGTGATTACTCGTCACGAGGCTATTGTCTCGCGTTCCGGTCGCCGCATACGCCTACCTGTACGCTCTCTCGACTAACGACCAATCAGCTACGGGTACGGCATAGGACTCTACCCTCATACTAGATGCGTGCTACACTTTTCTCCCTATTTTTGATTTTTTTATCTTGAGCCCATACCTCCGCCCCATTACCCTGTTGGTACCGTCGATTTCAGTCAACCTTGGTGAAAGCTGCCCTGATCAACCACGCTCTTGTCAATGCACTCAGTCGATTTTCTGGTTACGAATATATCTGGGATACGAATGATTTCGCGCTGGTCGTTATTATTGCTTCTGGCTCCTTCACTAAATCTGGTTCTGTCCGACTTCTGCAGCTTTATACGGCCCGAACCACGACGAGCGCAATTTTCAGACAATGGATGGTGGTGTGGCATACCAATCGGATAGTCAAACTTGGCACGTAATTATTGGCACGACAGCGGAAAAACCTCTCGGCGATAACTCCTTCGGCATTGGTCGTTTCCTGTTCGTCAACCCTTCCGCCCAACAAAAAAACTTTGGCCGACCAGCCCCTCGAGCGCAGCCGCTACGTATCGAAAGTGCAAACACTTTCTAGGGGGGGGGGCTCCTGTAGTGGAACTATTTTATAAAGAAAACATGATCTCTGTAAATTAGCTACCAGTTGTACATATATGGTTGTGAAGATGGTTAAATTTCATTGAAAACCGAAACCGATCCAAGTTAGACCACAAATGGCTAGAATGCAGTAGACATTAGCTTGTTGAAGTGGTTGTTGTCTGTGTATCCCCTAAAAGTCTTACTACAAAATCATTGCAATCTTAAGCACAGTGGTTCTTTTGATGTACATTTTTATTGTTCACATAATGGACTGATTCTAGTTTATAAACCCATGAATCACAGGAAGCATAAGCTAACTAGTTCATTCTAGGATGAAACTTCTCAGAAACGATCATCTAGGACACTACGGAAGACAGATTTCATGTTACGTGGAGAACCATTAATTTCCATACGATTGAATCATGTACCGGGACGAAGCAGCTTTTTGATGTTTCCTGACTATTAATGTTTCTCTAGCCACGATTAGTCCATCATGTAAACAATGATATTTACTAATCTCCATAAATCCATTTTTGTAATAATTCGCAATATTGCAAAGCAATAACACAGCAATGATGTTAGACAATTTCTGTTGAGGTTGAAGATACACACTATTCTAAGTCGCTCAGAGACCGCGGAATAATATTCAAAATATGTATTCGCAGTATTTTGTTTAAGCAACACTTAATAATTTACTTATAATAAAACTTAAAAATCAGTTCCATTTTGAAATATCATGTAAATAATTCTAATATATAATCAACATTCCTCATTGTTATACCATAAATAAAAATCTGATCCTACCATCAATTTAAATGTTAGAAATATTATGTTTAAATTTTATAGTATTTTAAATTTTGATTTATAATTGACAGCTAAACGAGTTTCGACAAAATGTTCATATTAACATTTTGATAATTCGGTTGCCCAAGGGTAAACAATTTCAATTCTATAATCAAAACCGAATTAATAATATTCACTAGTAATGATGACTGAAGTTAAAAGTGAGCTGTCAGAATAGGAGTTCATCTAACAAGCTATCGGTTGAAGAACTAGAAAACACTGAGAAAAGAATTTGTTTTATGACATGAAAACATCTCATTTGACAGAGGTAAAGTCTTATGTTCAGGGTCAACTCTTGTAGGAATATTTTTTTAAATATGCACTTATTTAAACCAGTATAGAAACTACTTTGTCTAGAGATAATTGTTTGCTAACTTATCGATGACTAACCAACTTACTTACTTAGGATATTTCAAATTAGAGTTATGGAGATGAGTGTTTTTACACATTTGGAATCATCAATCAATCATTGTTAGACCACCATTATGAGCCTGGAAGCACTGGACGGCCGTTTCGTCCTGGTATGGGATGAATCAGAGTTAGACATTAACACAGTTGGATGGCGGCTGAGTGGTCCAGAGGTTAGGCGTTCGCGCACAATTCCGAAGGTCCCGAGTTCGAATTCTGCGAGATGCAGGGGTCGTGGGTGCGCACTACTGATGATTTCTTTACTTTAACGTTGTTACTCGTGCACGTGAACATGTCTTTTGAGATGCTTGAACTATTACGAGTTTACCTTGATGGGCAAACGAGAGCGATGATCGAGGATCTGTCGACAGTACATGCTACTCTAATGCGATTGTCTAAAGTCCCATTAATTGAAAGACGAAAACTTGATGTGAAGTAGAACATGTATCACACAAGCATCCAGAAAGTTTAAGGTCTGAGTCCGAAGGTGAATCAGGGATCCGGACCCGGGTCAAAAAGGGCTACAGATAATACGTACTTATTGATTTAGTTTGAATATGAAACAGCATCAAAGTCGGTGGCATTGACAGTTAAGGTGATCAATAGGAATCGACATTTGGAGTGACAAACTCTCAGGACGAACAATAAGAAACAACATTAAAGTACATGACATTGATATCTAGGACGACCATAAAATTTAACAGTAGTAATTAACTAATAGGAATCGACCAACTGAATTAGACTTACAAGTAATTCTCCTAGGATATTGGATGAATATCCCGACAAACGTCGTCATTCTAGTGGTCGGTAAGTGCATAGCATTGGGTAACGTTCATTGCAGTTTACTCTTTCTTTGTTCTGAAGGATGCTTTAATGATCATGGGTCCATACGATTGCCATGCCATCAGTTCTTTTTGTGCTGGTTTGGACAGGATCGATGCAAGTCTTTGAGTGAATGAGGCATTTTCTTCTTCATGGTCGAAGTGAAACATCAGATCTCCTAAAGCCGCTCTCAGTTATTCACCCTGCACCCAATGTTTTTCACTGATTCCATGCTCATCCAGCTTGTATCTTTTCGTCTCTGCAGCAATTTGAAATAGTCTTCTGGTCTCCCACATTGTTCGAACGGTTGGCCTAGTTGTCAGAAGGAGGGTCGGCCACGTGACTTCCAAGGAAACTCGGCTTTCACCATTGGACGTTATAACTCGTTTGAATGGAGATCTTTTAAGTCCCAGGGCACAGTTAAAATGGCCCGAATAATTTTTTATAGCTGGCACTTTCTTAGCAAGTTAGTTTTTTTATGGGATGGGGTCGCCAGCTCCATGCACAACCCTCTTTCTTTATCCGAGCTTAGGACCGTCAATAGCCCTCGAGGCATTCCAGTCCAAATACTTCAATATAAATGGCAGAATTAAGTGATATATCCTAACCTTACTTTACTGTTTCCCCAAAGTTAATCAAACAAATTCTTCCATATCATATAAAACAATAGGAAACAAAGCAAAGATATTAAATCTCGAATTTGAGTTTTTTGTGCAATTTATTTCATAAGGAGAAATGAAATCTAGTTACGGGAGCTGTATATACTCATTGTTAGTTTAGGCTTGAGAGTAGAAGTCTGAAGGTCAGATTTTGAGTGGGTACTCGAAAGTTGCTGGTTTTGCGGTTGTGTTGGCTTGTCATTTGGTGAGTCATTAGTATGCTTATGCACTTTTCGAGAAATGTAGATTTATACTTTTAATATGTGATTATAGACAGTCGTTTGATAGCCATATTGATGACGTTCTATCATCCCTAATTTCATACCTATGTTAAACGTTTCGTATAATAATGGTGGCTAAAGTACCTTCATAAACACTTATGTCACACTAGGTGAGGATTGACTTAGTGTAGTGTGTATTCATTTTATTTGAACATAATGTCACTCGTTTTTAATATGGTCTTCTTGATGCTCGGTTAATGATTTTTCAAATCTGTTGTAAATCGTTATATTTTCAACTGAGTTCACCATTTATCATCGTTTCTGGTTAGCAAATGTTTCTTCAATAATTAGGGTTCTGAAAATATGCCTATTATGGTCATCAATACTCGTTGGGGATTATCTGACGTAGCGATAGGATATCGCATCGCTTTGTGTTTTTACTAAATGCTGGGAACGAAATCCTGTGAAGTTTTTTAAGACTAGGTTTTTAGCTTTTGTGTAGTCTTTTCTGATAGATCTTTATTTTTGTAGAATATTCTAATTCCCTGTCATATGCTCATTACTTATCCCACATATTTGGTAAATATTTGTCAACATTAATACAGTATTCAATCCAAATACATGTTCAATGGATTCGAGATTGAAATTAATAGATGATAAAGAGAATAACGATGAGCTGTCACTATACGTTGAGCAAGCGATTCGTAGCAGTTCAGTAAGATGATTTGTGATTGTTAAATACTTTCTACTCTCTTAGATAATGTCCAAAGCTCCAATTGTACAATTTACAAATAAAGCTTATAGTCTGTAAGTATCCATTCATTCTAACATAACAACAGAGCACCATTTACTGGTGTTTACTATTATAAAGTTTGGGTGTCTGAAGAACCATCAAACAGATCACGCCATCAACCTTATAAAGTAGGTGCAGATCTACAAACATTTACTTCAGGTTGTCACAACAAATTCGATTCAGAAAGTTTATGTCACCACTATGCGTGTATGGCCCATTACGTTTTCTTTCAGACCACCAGTAACACCTATGGATTTCTGGATTCGAATAACACCACTGTTTTCGTATGGGGAAAAGTGTGGAGAGGTCGTCCAAAGGTATGAAAACTCTTCTTCTTGATTCTATGCTTCAGATGCAAAAAACATGAGACGCAGTCGTCATTTAGTAGCTACATGTTGAGGGGAAAATCGTTTGTCGAAGTTCTGGGAGGGAGTTCGGAGTATGTGTTAGGTAGCACTCTTTTGAACTGCCCACGTGATCAAATCACTGTTTGTACACCTATCGATCTACTCCAACTTCTTCATTCTAAATCAGAGGCTCCACCCAATACTTCTGATTCAGATATTTCCTTATTACCAGAAGTAAGAGGAGTTTTGTACTGTAGACTTAGCTGTTACAACAGTTGTTTTGGTTCAACAACTAGAAATGAAGTTGAATTGGTTATAACTCTCGAGGCGAAGAACAGGTGAGTTATTTTCAGTAAACAGCAGTTTTAGTTACAGACGATCAAAATCTGTCTTGTGTTGTACGTGCTATAATTGCACCCTGGTTTTAACAGCTTATGAAATTTGTTGTTGGCTATTCTTACCGCAAATCCCAGTCTATCAGAAAAGACAAAAGTCTTTTGTGACAATTATAGAGGAATCATTTTAATTAATAGTGTCTATCCGACCGTAGCTGCTACATTGACGTGGTGGTCGGGTTTGCCTATCTTGATGACCCAACCGAGCTATATTAGCTGGAACATATGTTCCTGTAGGTTCTTCCATGCTAGGTCGTTCGGAGAACGGCAAGACTAAAAGTAGCAACCCGAGGTCTGAGGACGAGGCCGTACTGCTGACATTAGAAGGGTATGACAGCAGTAAGGTGTTTCTGCAGCGATGCTTTCTTCTCACAAGGAACTATGAGGTTAGAAAAGGTCGACCCTAAAAAAGTCAAATCTTTTTAATTGTTGCTACACTATGTAATGAAAATGTATTATGCCTTTTAAAATAACATAGCTGACAGATAAAGAATTAATTCGGATTTACCTCAGCTGAAGCACTTTGCCAGAACTCATAAACAACATTACTGTTAGAATTGCATCCGCATGCAGTCCCGTATTTTGTGTTGCCTGTTAAACTACCATCGCACCAATCCAAATCATCAAATAGATATCCTAGTCGTAAACAAACAAAATGAATTGAATTAGTATTATCAGCACATTAATTAAGGTGATGAAAGTGTTAAACAATAAACAATCATTTTCAGGATAAGAGATTTCTATCATAAGCCATGTTAAATCACATATGCCATACCATGTATTCAATTCAGAAATAGAACCGACTTACGTGGTTTTAAATATTACTTCATTGATTATTAGGATCATCAGAAAATTAATGTGATAAAACGTCTGATTATTGACTTGCAGAAAAACGTGTTGATAATTCACAACATATATATATATATATATATATATATATATATATATACATATATATATATAAACCACGAACACAGTTTGGTTTAATGCGATGTTTCAAACTGCAAATGTGTTTAAAGCATCTTCGCTGTACATATAAAATATGCTGAATTGAATAACAAAAAATCGCATCATCAGTTTAGTTTAGTTCTTTGTTAAGATACGGTTTCGGACTTGTAAGATGACATCTCTAATGCTTTTATGATGAGTCATTCTGGAATTACGCAACAACCTTTGGCCGTTATTTGAAATCAAACAAAGTTATTGAGTCGGTTCAACAAGTTTCTAGGAAATCTAGTAACAGTTACCTGTCCCTAAAGATGAGTTGTGTGCCTGAAAAGTTGTTCTATCTCAAGGTGTCATGAAAACGTCTTCTAAAACACTAATAATGTTAAGAATTTAGTTATCCCTTACTGATTTGAGCTGTCAGGCATTCCTAATTTAATGAAATTATTCTGTCATAACTTCTTCATTAAAATGTCATTTGTAACTTTTGTTTGAATTAAGATCAGGTAATGCAAAGCTTTTAACACCAATGAAATTTATGGAGAACAACTTAGGTGGACTGACAAAACGTTTATCGCTATTTTTTGTATCTCAACATTATTGGTTAAATCACAGGTGTAATTGGTCATGTCAAATTCGAGGTCTTTAACAAATCAATTTAATTCTAATTATCTCAATAACCTACTTAAAAAGGGATTTACTTCACTTTTTTATGAAGGATGAAATAGGAAACTGCTGCAGGCTCGTTATTGGGTCCAATCTTATGTCGTATCCGATGGTGTCTAGGCCCATCGAATTACACATCCCTTGGGAATCCAAGCAAAAAGTCTTAGTGAACTAACAAATGCTAATTCTATACAGCTATCTTTTATACCATATCACCACGTTATGAAATGTTTTATTTAGTTTATTTACAGTTAATTTTTATCAAGGCAACTTCATAACTTCAAGCCGTATTAACAGTATTTGTAACTCATGACAAATATTTTGAATGTTACAGTGAATCGGTGAATCGAGAAAATTTCGTAATTCTTGGCCTTGCCAAAATACGTGTTCGTTGTTGCTCTTGTCCGACACGAGACGCAAAGTCTGATCACAAGCTTTTAGCCAATACTTCAGGATCGAGTTCTACTGGAATAAGTTCTAGGAGATTATCGCTTAGTTTATCTGATCATTCTAATATTCGAATAGTAAGTTATTCATATTATTCAATAAACTTGAACTATTAAATTTATCAAACTTTAGATACGTGGTTTTATAGAGGATATCAATTCATAATGGAAAGTAGCTTCTACAAAATCACACTCACTATTGGGGTTGGGTGGATAACGCACTGACGTTTGAAGCGAACAGCATGTTGTTCGAGTCTCGCAGTGGACATCAACTTTTAGATGCAGGTACATCCAGCTGACAAGTCCCAAATAGAACGAAACACCCGTCTTGGATTCGACTGCTAGCCAATATCCACCTCTGCTAATAGTTACTTAGTTTGCTTGGGAGGTGCATTTGTCCATATCAAATGACCATAAAGGTTTTCAGTCACCAGTTAACATGTAGGATACTAAGCTCTTCACTTTTTTTCGCGGTGCATTCTGTTCATTCCAGTCCTACCAACGCGTGTCATTTGAAGGATTAGGTTCACAGCATTTCTGATTGATCAGTTTCACTTTTATGTGTTCATAATTACGCAATTGAAGACATTTTAATTACTGGAGTGATCATTATTTCATTTTACATCCACGTTTTCTGTTTCATATGTATGTGTAAAGTTTGTTGAACCCTATGAACTACTAATACATATTTCTAGAGATAAAAGCAAATTTCACCGTATTCTTCCTATATTCAATCAGTTCTCACTAACCTATGCAATTGGTTGGTTCAACATAGCCTTTTGAATTTGTGTGTGCTTTAATAATCACTAAATAACAACAAACAGCTATCCCTAATATTCAGTAGTTTTCAGAGGTTCTTCAAGCGATTTGTTAGTCCTTCATGAGAAACTACCTCAGAGTTATATTTCTGTTATAACTTTGTTCAATAGGCTTTTATGCATCATGCTAACGAAAACAGTTGTAAGTTGTTTATCCATGTTCATATACTTGTTTTATTCTTTCAGAGTAGTGAAAGTTCAAATACACGAAATGGTTGTTCCAGTAAAATACGAAGAGTTGAAAGTGATGACTGTCAAGAGCCATATCCATCTATAATTCTCAACGGCATTAAATATTTCATTACCATGGTTCGTCTGGTGAAATTTCTTTATTGTTCTGTTTTTAGTCGAATAATATCCAATTTTTGTAAATCCTAAATAATAACAATTCTTAATTAAGTTATTTGAGATGTTTGTTTCTCAGTTTGACATTGTAACTGTCTAAAAGTCAGTCGGACAACGTAGGAATCCGTACGTACGTACGTCAGTTCAGGTTACCATACCGCATCAGCACAGATGTAGTGAATGAGGACGCAGGTGGGGCAACCGAATTGTATTTAACGAAAATTACAGAGTTACTCAGTAAAATCGGAAAACCATATCGTAAATCGTTCATTTGCAAAAGATCAGTTCATCCTATGGAACTGGACTGTTCCTGTTGCCAAACATCAATCCATTGTCACTATTCATGCGTTTGATACAAATTCCATTGTTTTCTAACTCTTCCTTTCTTGATCTTCCCCCCATATTATGCTACCAGACTTTACGTTGACACTCACGTTATATACTACTTATAAGTAGTTCGGACCACAGCACCACACAGAGACGCCACTGTAAGTTCAAGTCCCATAGTGGTGGAGATAGTAGAAGAATTATTGGTAATGGAGAATATTAGGGATCAAAGATATTTTTCAAGAAGTATTGTTCAGTGAAATAACTTTTGAAAGAGAAAGACAGATGAGGAATTCTGAAGATTAGGATTTCATCGAACACAACGAGTGGATGCACTTGCGTCTTAGCAAACGATTTTCAGCCATGTCATTCAAGGTCTTTAACCATCGGTGACTTTCGTCTTGCGGACCCCAACCAGGTAGTCTGCATCTACCAACATTACTCATTCCACTTGTCATTGACTTCATGGATTTGTACTGTGTTTTGGTTTGGCCGCCCCTAGCTTTCTTCCAACCTACTCCTACACTACAAAACATCGCTAGTCGAGGTAGCCGTTGGTTGTGCATTCGTAACACATGTCCTAAACACCTCAACTGATGAAGTTTCAATACTTCATCTATTGATTTGCTATCCCTACCTAGTATAATTATAGTAGCAATGATATTGAGATAGACTAAATAATAAAAGAATGTTTTTGAAAAGAGTGAATAAAAGATATTTGTGAAACAATAAGAAATTCACAATCTAGACAAAAATGAGGAGAGTGCATGGTAGCATCTATGTGTCTATCCATTTCTTGTATTTTTTAAAAATATGATTTGTGTAAAGTAAATCACGTTATTGTTCGGAGTCGGTTTACTACCGAATCTTTATGCTTTATAAAATTGTCAAATCGTTTATTAATTTGTCTGCAATTCCATATTCGCATGTCTGAACGGTATTAAATACAATTTATATTTGGCTTTTTATCATCTACATTGTATCAATCTAGTTTGTTGAGAGAATATGTACAAATTAAATAGTACGTGCATTTCATCAGTGTCATTTTGGAGTCAATATCCTGCACTCAAAACCTATTACATGTTGACAAAGTCTTAGTAATAAATTACTTTTGTAAAGGATTGATAATGGTTTATTGTCAGTTGAACAGTTCATAGTAAATTGGTCGATAACAAATACAAATCAAACAAGACCATTAAAGTGACTGATATTTGTTTAGTGAGATATGATCACTTATTTCGGTAAAGCATAAATGTCACTTTCTTACTTCATGTCTTCAACTCTCTGTCCTACTAACAGAGATGGCTATGAAAAAATTCTTGTTAATTAATACTTCTAGCTATGAAGTAGTTAAACGTTAAGTTCGTGGTTTCTTCAAACATTGTTTTCAATCCCATTCCATTTGTATGTAAATGAGTTGTATGCATTTTGTATAAATATTGCTTGCTTTCTAGTTTCCTTTCCGCTGAAAATATTTTCTTTTCTTGAATACTTGTAGACTGATGATCCAGAAGTAAAGTTGGCAAATACCAAACTGAGAGATTTATCAGCCTCTGTGTCTGAACGATGGAGACATTATCGTTCTCGACGTCGTGAACTGAAACATATTAAAAAGTTTTATCGAAATTTGGAACGTCGTGTTATTGAATGGTTTGTGTACATAAATTATAACTTTATTGGTTTTTATAAGTCCGAACTTGGGATTTAAAAGTAATGTTTGGGAATCTTTTTCGTGTACTCCAATTAGTAGTAGTAGTCTATGAAATTAAGTGAATGAAATCTGATTATAAAATTAGCTATCTAATTTAACTGCAAGAATAAAAAAAAAGTGTATTAGTATAGTACCTATTAAAGTTCGCAGTTCATTTCTGGGTTATTTCCAGTAGATTGTCAAATGATGGCTGTGATTTTTCTGAGTGAAACAACGTTCAAGTTAAAGAAATTTGAAAACCATCATTTAAATCGCATTATGATAGATGTCAATTGGGGTAGTTACATGAGACCAAATCAATGCATAGTACCTATTTGTATTGTCATGGTTAATTAGATTGTGTTACATAGATAATCAACGGGGCCGCAATTTATAGACAAACCAATCAGACCTAAGATAGCGAGGCCTAGATTTTGTTGCGGAATTCATTTATTCATATGGACAAAAACATTTTACATTACGGGGTTGTGAAGATTGTTAAGTTACACATTTTTTGAAACCATGAATCGATCAATGTTAGACCACCATTAGAAACCTGGAAGCACTGGACGGCCGTTTTGTCCAGGTTTCTAATGGTGGTCTAACATTGATCGATTCATGGTTTCAAAAAATGAATAACATTTTAGCATAACAAGTTCGTGATGAAAAATCCAATGGAAACTCCTTACCCTAACTTCTAATTCTTCATTTTAATTAAATCATAATCCTTCTAAAGCAGTAAACTTTCTCAAGGTCACTGCTTTCGATCATCGTATTGTGAGTACTTATTTTTGTACATACTAACGCTTGACAAGACCCTACAAACGTTATTCATTTGGTTTCTTTGTTCCAAGCCATATTTAACAGCAGGGACCAAACTTGACGAATAGCCATCGTATTTGTTTGGTTTCATATGATATGAGTCATCCTAGAGTTGACAACTATATAGTGCGGTATTTAGTAAATTATGTGCACATGACTCACCCAGTGTCTACAATTTTTATATTTTGTGTGACACATGCATCATAGATATCTCTAACCCATGAAAACGGTTGATAGATGCACTTTGGCTGATTAATCATAATACTGACAGCAATTCACACTTGCAAAAATGGTTGCGTTTTTCACTAATTTTGTTATGATCCAGTGTTATTTTGAGAAGTCTCTCTGATTAAAATCAGTGTAATTGCATGTAAATGTATTTTTTAGATGAAGCCAGATTAGCCATGAAAACAAAAATTGTATACACCTTATTTATGTTGTGTTTTTCCTTCATCTGCCTACTATCATATATCTAACATAACATGAAATAGTTGATATAGATACGATTGAAAGCAGTTAAAGAGAAACCATGAAATAAAATGAATTCATATTGTTATAATGTTAGTCAAATTCATAAAGGTATCTAATTCTACTAGATTTGCTTCTGTTAGTTTGGATTTAAATTTTGACCTCACGAAGTTCAATGATGAGACTGCTTGATTACCTATGTAATTTGACTGAATGTGAATGTTTTCAAATTGTGAAAATCATCCTGTCAATAACAAATAGAATTCATTCATTGCTCCATACATGTAGCGTTTATTCAGACTGTTGTCTACTTACAGGTTTGTTTGATTGTGTTCCAAGTATTTGTTCATGTTATCATGGTGTTTATCGTTTGTTTGATTATTCTCATATCTTAGTGTTTGACTACCGATTTATGATTTTTGCTTACTATGATTACTTGTGTAATTCATTTCATTTTTGTCAATGACTAACAAATCCCCTTAGTTGATTTATTACTTTTCTTAAATGTTTTATACATGAAGCTTTTGTTATTCTTTTGAACAACATCAGTGCAAGCCTCATATAGAAAAGTAAGCTATTCGTTTATTTATCCACATATAGCCGACGGTGTATTCTGTCTATTTTGTTAGATTTTTTGTAATCTATCATTTGTTGTTCAAAAAGACAATAGAAACCTTACGTTTAAACTATTCAACTGAGAATGAAATATCACCATGAAATCATTCATTTACCTAACACAAGTTATCCGAATAATTATTGTAAACTAACAAGAGTTAATTAGTTTACATGAAGAAAAAAAAACATACTAAATGCTAAATTAAATCTTTTAAATGTA
Source organism: Schistosoma turkestanicum (assembly GCA_944470395.2). Lineage (NCBI taxonomy): Eukaryota > Metazoa > Platyhelminthes > Trematoda > Strigeidida > Schistosomatidae > Schistosoma > Schistosoma turkestanicum. The sequence continues at coordinate 51,625,628 of OX103971.1, forward strand.
TTTTCTTTATTTTCAACACAGTACCGTTAAAGAGTTATCGAGAAAAGAAAATGATTGTATTTCATCTCAAGGATCTCAAAAGAGCACAAGTTCAACTTCATCTACAGCTGATAAGGTTAGTTATGTTTTGTAGAATACAATTTGGTTTTATCATTGATTACTTTTGTATTGGTAATATTAGTGTTCAAAGTTTTCGAAGGCGATTTTTCTTCGCAATATTTATGTTCATTTTTCGATAATAATAACAATTACATTTTCATTCAGCATACGTCATGGGTAAAAAACAATTCGGATAATTAGTATTTGAGACTAAATTATTTTATTCACCAGTAAGCTAGCTATATTTTAAATTCGTATTAAGCTATAAACTTTTATTAGAATTTCAAAGTTTGTTATTTATAAATAGATAAATAACCGTAGAAGAAAAGATTTACACTTCGTCTATTCACTATACGATGTTATGTAATATTTCTATAGGTCATTCTTTGCAGGCAATCGTTTGCTTTTTGGAGGTTTCTGTTGTTTAGGATTTACTCTCAGGAGGTTTAGTCTTATAGTTAGAATTTCATAATGTATACAATTATTTACTTTCTCGATGTATGTCAAATACATTTGACAATATCTAGATCATATATGATTCAAAATTGCGGACACGGTAAATTGAAGTTTATTCAAAATAAATACAAAACCAAGAACCTTTATGTCGCAAACAGGTTCAAAATGTTACTAAAAGTTACACTTATATCCGTGAGCTTCTTGTTAGAACAGATTACAGATCATAATAAAGGCTGGCGAACAGACAAAATATTATATCAGTGAATTAGGCAGCTAGGGCAAGAGGTCTCATATGATCAGAATGTAAACTGCTGAACAAACATGACCAAATTATACAACCGTCTAGGTCATTTATACGAAGTAGGAAATGTAATCAATTATTAGTCAAATGAAACAACTATGAGTAAAGGATTAAATTGGTGTCAATGATTTATGAAGACTTAGGGGGTGACAGATGGAATTTATGAGAATAGCATACTTATACAGAATCTATGTTTATTAGTAAGGTAAAGCTTATTTAACATGTTTCACAGTTTCAAGTCTTAATTAATAATAATAGATGTTTAGTTAATTATTAACTAGTAGTATCTGTTAAAAATATCGAATTAGAATTTATAATTATTGTTAAAGTAGTACTTTTATTTCTGTCACTTCACCTCATCTAGATTGATCCTGATTATTCATCATATAGTCTCAATCAATTCTAGTGTACACATACAATTATGCGTGATTTTAGTTAGTTTTGCAAACAATTCTAAATTCGTATTCTGTATTTATAGAACGCTGTAAGCTTCGCATTATGACTAATAGGTGGAGAATGTATTGGAAATCATTTTTGTTCATGTATTTCTGTTCCCTGTTCATATCACGTCAAATCACTCCCCCTCCCCATAATAGTATAGTCCTTTTGATTCGCATTGGCATTGTTGTAGTGTTGTTACAAGGGTTTGGAGGTCATATGTTTGGGACTATAGATTTGTATTTAAGATTTTTTGCACTTTACATCATTTTACCAATTTAGGCCGGTGACGTAACCCATGATAACATATTTTTTAAAGTTTATTATTATTATTATGACTTGGCCCGAATAGTCATTTTGTAGCAAAGGTGAAATTAAATGAGCAGTAAAGAAGTTAAAATCATACCGATTATATGAATAATATTGCGAAATTTTGGTTTTACCGCCCCTAGCTTACTTTCAACCTACCCCGACATCAGACAACATTGCTCATCAAAGTAGTCATTGGTTAGGCATACGCAACACATGTCTCAACCAACTTCACCGTCTAATACGTTATTAATGAGCTGTTCGAGTCTCTGTCGACCTGTACGACAGATGATCTCATGGGAAGTATCAGTTATTTGAAAACTGCAAGTACGTCTTGCTGATGAGTGCTATGAAACTTAGTTCAAGACATGTCAACTGTTTCTGACTACCTAAATTCTAAGCACCGTGCACATGTTGTTTATCTGCCTAGAGTGGTGACGATACTGCAACTCAACAGATAGAATTCAATTAGCACTAAGGTCTAGACAAATATAATATTTGTTACTATTTAACAGTTATTTAGTTTCCAGTGTAACCCATAAGTTCTCTTTTTTGATGACCATGTGACCTTGAGACTCTAATGTCTGGAAAGTAAAAGTACATCGGTCTTACTGATTAAATCTTATGATTCCCAGTGCTAAAGGTTGTCATGACCATAAGGGAAATTGAACGAAATGATACTATATTTATTAGTAGTACTTAGGTTAATACCATAATTTATGGTCAGATTTAAAGTTAGGTTTAGGAATTCAAAACCAGCTACAATGTCGAAATGCTATTTGGATATCTTGGAAAATGAAGTTAGCGTAAAAAATCATTCAGCTACTACATCAATACTGATTGGTTCATAGATGATAGTCTTGGTGTTATATACAAGATGTTGATCCGTAATCAAAATTTGAAGATAATGTTAATAAATGAGTTGCAGTTAACTATAAATTAACTAAACTATCCTAGGGTCTTAATATCTACAAATGAATAAATATTCTTATTATTGTTATGGGTAGAGTATGCCTTATTAGACTGGAGATAGAATACATCATAAAAGTTAGAATAAATACGAGTACCATATATATTACTACTCATACTAAAATGGTAGCAACTATTAGACAACGAACATTTCATCCAGTTAGATATGACTGAATCATTGTGATACTTAAATCATGATCATGGTAGACTGGACACTTTCATTCGATAACTTTCTTAATCTATCATTTATTAACCTCACCAGCCAACTTATATTCAGTTTGTAATGATGATATTTTACAAAGTTACTAGCAAATTTACATTTATCCTACTAAAAGCAAACAGTCTTTTTCAGTTACTATCGTTTCTAAAATGGTTGCTTATGATTAAGGTCAGACAAATGTTTCTAGAGCTTTATAATTGCACTACCGAAAACACTATCTGATTCATAGGTTAGATTTAACAGAGGGTTAGATCTTGTTATTTCAAGTTATCTGAAGATAAGATCGCTTTAGGAGTGTTAATCTTTCCTATGCAGTTGTTTCGGATTTCAGCATGCACAGATTTAAAATGATGTGCATCCACCTAAAAAGGTAGGTTCTGCTTCATACAGTAGAACTTTTTTGACGCTGGATTGAAAATTGTGACTTTGGTGATAGTTTTATCGAGTTGTAGAAATTGTGGAAGTACCGTTCGATTCCTATTAGTCTTCGATCAAGGTGCCAACCACTGGGAGACGATTTTATTCACAAGTTCCTTAGATTCTAGTGTTTTTTGGGATCTTGTATATAGGCTCTTTAACTAAATTCAATTTACCAGTGATCACCCTTCCAGTAAATTGACAGTTGGAAAGCATAAAATACCTCACGTTCATCAATAAAGTAAGTAAATGGTCTATACGTAATAACTGTAGTGACTCAGTGTGCGTTTCCATTGCACATAACATGTAATTTCGCTTCTAAGTACTTTTAAAAATACTCAATGATAATTTTAATTTTTACTTTTTTTCTTCATTTTCTGTTTGTAGTCTATTGGTACGGATAACTGAATACAGATACAATGGTGAATGGAATTCATTTATACCTCATCCGGTGAAACATGACTTGCCATAACTATGACAATCAGTATTATTTTCTTATAGTAGTTCCTATAAAACTTATTTTGTTTAAGTGACTTTATTTTATTTTAATGCTTCTTTTGGTCATCTTTTTTATTACTGAAAATAGCATTATCATGATTATCACAAAATAAATCACTAGATTGGTGAATTTCATCTACACTTTTGTAAAGTAGTTTATCAATTTTCAATCAAATAATGTGATCTGTATTATCTTATCTAGTTATATTACAAAAGTTTGTTTTAACTCGTTTTGTTTTGTATATTGTTTGCAACTTGAAAGTGAGTAGCATTTATGACAGTGAATAAAAACTTCAGTTTTTTTACATTTGATCTTTGTTTTGTTAAATGAAATAAAACTGACTGTTGAATAGGAATTTAGATTATGAAGAGATAAGTCCACGATCATAATAATAATAATAATAATAAAGTTGTTGAATGATTTGTGCTCAATAATTTTCAGCTGTTTATGTGTTCATTAATAGCTTTAATTGTTAATAAAAAATATTGATACCATTTTATAATGAAGTTTCGTTTTCTAAGCTAGGTCACCTAGTTGTGTAGTTTTCTGTCGTTCTTTTGAACATTATCATCGGTACAAATTTCAGGTGGAGGCAGAGGGTGGTGCAATTAATTTTATGAATGACACTATCATAACTACAATAGCGTCTGTCATTCGATGTTAAACATCATAACTTTTGATTAAGATATACAACTGTACAAAGTCAAATCGTTATCATAACTAACACTGAAATAGTTCCCATTGAAAAGATAGATATCTGGAAGTGAGGATAATCCTTGTTCAATGAAATAATTCGAATTGACCTATTTGTCTTTGTATATTTTTGTAAACTAGTTCTGTATTTCTCACAGAATGCTTGTCACCTAACATGCACATGTATTTCTACATTGTATATTTTACATTTTATGGTTTATGATGTTATTCAGTAAACAAATGTTAATATGTTCTGTTCCAGTAGCATGCGTGCTCAGTGAATGTAGATTTGACCTATGGGTTTATTGTAATGGTTGATGCATTTATAGGTAAGTAAATGGAAATCTGTACTTAGGATATGTTACGAACGACTTTGATCAGGTTATAACTCAGTGCAACAGCACAGAATAAGTAGGTACTCATAAACCTTTACCTCATGGCAGAATGAGTAACGATTCTCTACACTAGACTTCAACGTTGCCACATTATTGATTACTAATTCCAAACTATTATTAAATATTGAGGCACAGTTTTGGAGGTTTGCGTTTTTACACATTTGAAATCATTAATCAATCATCATTGTTAGACCACCATTAGAAACCTGGAAGCACTGGACGGCCGTTTCGTCCAAGTATGGGACTCCTCAGCAGTGCGCATCCACGACTCCTGCTCCTCGCAGGATTCAAACCCGGGACCTTTGGCATTGTAGGCGAACGCCTTACCATCGGACCACTGGGCCGGCATCCAACGGTGTTAATGTCTAACTCTGATTGATCTAGGGATTTTGAATTTCTGTATGAACTTCATAATTTTATTACACAAACCATATTTTTGTTGATAAGATTTCGTTTAGAAAGCTTTTCACTGCCATTTTCAATTTCAGTTTGGTTAACTTCTAAGAAAACTGGTTTACCAATATCAAGATGATTATATCTCTAATACCTTATTTCAGTTTTTTGGAAACACTTTATACAGATTATATCTTCAAGTAGAAAGGGCATGGAATCCAAAATAAAGGGATTTTTAAATTGATTGCCTCAGGTTCATGATAAAGATGAATGTATGTTCAATCGAAATAGAACAGTTTCTTCAAATGTTGACTTCCTTTCAGTTCTTGAATTTTTTCTTGATGGCTGTTGAAATTTTGTGTACTTTGAGGATTAAAAGTTATTTATATGAAGTATATTGTAAATTAATAATCTATCTAAAATATTTGCCTCAGCAATACTCCGACGCCTGACTAGAGCTCGTGAAGAACAGACTAGAGAAAACCAGTCTCTTTTTCGACATGGACGTGGATGGATAGACCACATATGCACACTAAGTCAGGTCCTAGAAAATAGACAAACATTTTGATGTCCCACTACAGTTGTATTCCTTGACCTTAAAGCGGCATTTGATTCTGTCGATCGTGAGGTTCTTTGGCAGTATATGTTATTAAAAAATGTACCGGGAAAGTACACAAACCTTATACAGGCTCCTTACTTAAACACTACAGGTCGAGATAGAGCTTATGGCGAACTATCATTGGAATTCTTTACTTCAGGTGTTGTCCGTCAGGAATGTCCACCTTCCCCATTCTTGTTCAATTTTGTCTTAGACATGCTGGTAGATATAACATTATCTTCGTCTGAATTTTAAGGAGTAGGCCTACCAGGAGGCTCGCTTGTTGACTTACTATATGCCAATGACATAGTTCTATTTGGTGAAGACGCTGACAAAATGCACTCTTCTGATCACCCTAAGCGACAATACAAGCATGTTCGGGATGCGGTTTTCCCCCTCGAAATGCAAAATGTTGCTTCAAGATTGGGTTGCATCGGGACCTGAACTAGTGATAGGGAGTGAAGTAGTCAAGCGTGTAGACCGCTTCACTTATCTTGGGAGTCTCATCAGCGCTGATTGCCTGGTGACTGACGAAATCTCAGCACGGATACAGAAGGCTCGATTGGCTTTTGCCAAGTTGCGTCGCCTATGGCGAAGGTGAGATATCCGTTTGCTGACTAAAGGACGAGTGTACTGCGCAGTAGTTCGCTCCGTCGTACTATATGGCAGTGAAGCATGGCCAGTGAGAGTAGAAGATGTTCATAGGTTACTGGTTTACGATCATATGTGTCTCCGAAGCATTGCTCGAGTATCGTGGGACGGCCGAGTAGGCGATGTTGTCGTTAGGTAGGAGTGGCAGGTTAGTGTACGAAGTATTGAAACTTCATCATTTGAGGTGGTTGGGACATATGTTACTGTTAGGACATTCATCCGATATCCTAAGAGAATTATTTCTAAGTCTAATCCTACTGATCAGTTCCTATTGGTCGTCCTAACTATCAGTGTCACATGCTTCAATGTTGTTTCCTATTCGACCTAACTATAAATATGCATTATCTGTGACGTTTTTTGATACGGACCCTTATCTCCTTCTGGTCTCGGACCTCGCACTTTCTGGATGTTGTAGAATACACGTCCTACATCATATCAACTTTTCTTCTACTTCATGGGGGTTTGGGACGTTCGGCCTAGAGTAGTCTATCGTTTCGCGGGGTCGTCGATCCTCGCTCTCGTTTACTGACTAAGGTGAACTCGTAATAGTTCAAGCATATTAATTGATATGATGACGTGCGTTCGTAACAGTTACGTATACCCAACCGCCGACTGCCTCGACGACCGAAGTTTTTTGGTGTAGGATTTGGTTAGAAGAAAGCTAGAAGCAACCAAAGCAAAACATGGCAGAATTCCATGAAGTCACTGATAAATGTACTGAGTCATGTAGGTAATTGTAGACTATCTGGTTGGGGTCCGCGAGGCGATAGTAACCGATGTTCAGAGACCTTGAACGACATGGCTCAAAACCGTTTGCTATGACGCAGATGCATCCATTCTTTGTGCTCTCTCAAAACCTAATCTGATTTCTTCATCACATCTATCTTCCTTTTTCTAAGTTTATCTCACTGAATTATACTTCTTGAATAATGTCTCCGAACCCTAATCTTCTTTACTACCGCTAATACTCCTACTATCTCTACCACCATGGGATCTGAAGTGACAATTGGTGCTAATTTGGTATGGCAACGTGAACTGGTGTACACATGTACGTATGAAGTTCTACGTTGTAACTGACTGACTGACTTCTCTCTTTCATTCAGTATAATCATTGCTCAGAATAATATTCGTTTATTTTCAGTTTAAAACTTTGTTCAGGATAACACTGATCTATACTTAATCATGGAGTTTATTCAGTAGAATATTCTTTGCATTAATTAAGGTTAGAACGTGCATTATATTTGTTTTTTGTGTGTTTATTAATTCCTCATCTTGCGCGTGTTACATTCAACATAAAAATGATTCTATTGTTATTAAAATCATGGAGTGTTTTGTGGGGTTGAAATAAGTCTTCTGTGCACACTGTGTTCTTTTATCACATTGCGGAAAATGAAGCTTTTGTCTTCAGCAAGTATTTGATATAATGGGACAAGTAAAAAGATCATTTTTAATATTAATCGAAAATGTCATACAGGACAAATACATACCATTGGTCAAAAAAGTGATTCGTTTTCTTGTGGAAGGAGCGTACACATATATTCTTAAATTGGTATTTATGTATATGTATATATCTTCGCTTCAACTCTTACCTTCTCGCTCAGGTAGTCACTTTAGTGGATTAGGGTGTATCACGTCCACATCTCGGATGTTGCACAGTATAACAGTATTGCATTAAATCTCGCTATTATAATATAATAATCTAGCAGTTTGGGAAAGAATGCTAAGATATAGGTAGTTTGTAGATGAGTCACAACTATCCAGTCGATGAATATAAAGAACAGAGTAATTTGATCTTATAACTAACATCACACACGAATTTTAGTTAAACAACTATTGAAAACCAGAAACCACCAGACATCTCTTTTGTGCCAGTATGGAATTCCTCAGCAGAGTTTCAATATTTGATTTTGTTTGTAATTCATGAGAAAAGATACTTGACATATATATTTTTCATCATTGTCTAAAATCAACTAAAGAAACAAAATATAAGCTAATTTTATATTTAAAAATCACTTCAGACTGTTCACCTTAAAAGATTATCTGTAAGAAATAATAAAAATATTGTTCGTCAAATTATTAATATGCTTCAAATCTAAACATAGTTTATATTTTGATCCTTAAAAAGTAAGTTAGTAATAGTTTTCCAATTACAAAGTGCCTTTAACTTGAAAAAGGCTGGTTTATAAATTAGGAATAATAAATGCAAAACCAAATAAATAACTTATTCCTCTATTAAAATAATCTGAATAAGTAAAAATGTCATGGAAAACAATAAATAAACATTTCAATAATAACAGTTATTTACAAAAATGATTCCGAAGAAAAAACTAACATTTAATTTCATTGGAAAACTGTTTAAAACCGGTTCTTCATTTTGAATTCTCCACTTACATAGTAATTCGATCCGGTATTCCGATTAATTCATCAATCATATTCTTTATGTTTGAACTTGTTAGTGTTAATGTTGTTTGTTCTCTAGATATCATCGGTTCATTATGATTTTAATGCATACATTGTGAATCATTTTATATGTATGAGAGAATTTAGTAAATTTATTGGAATAAATGGAATATTGAGCATTTTTAAAAAATTTGTTTATGTATCACTAAGTTTGTAATGTTTAATGTCAGAAGTCGTATTCATATTAAATTATTCAGCATTATTTAAAATTCATTATGTACATAGCATGAAATGATCAAAACTAGTAAAAAAATATAAATAGTTATATACATAAAACGTTGAGTAATAAATTGTTGATATGTTATATGGAAGATATGTATGAATAAGATTAAGATTTTTTAACTGGGAAAGTTGTTATTGAAGTAAAGATCAATTAAAAATGTCTTACCGTCGTGATAGTTACAACCATTATTAGTAGTATTACCATGTTTTCATGTAATGTCAGTTGATTACGTAAATCTAGGTTTTGTATATGAAGTTCTCAACAAAGGGATGAATTACTTTATTCAATTTTTTACTAAAATTATCAGTTAGTAAATGAAATAAAAGTAAATTCATTGAGAAAGTATGAAAATTAGTCATTGGATTGAACTGCTGTTATCAGTATCATTATCTTGATAACTGAGAGAATTAACTGGTTGAGATAGTGGTGTTATTGGATAACAGTGTAGTTTTATTTCATTGATTTTTTTGTTCAACTGGATTTTTGATCTGTAAATTCTGCCGAATCATCATTGTTCGATCCATACAATTTTCATTATTGATATTTTGTTCAGTTCCAAATAACCTTTTAATTGACAAGTGAAGAGTAACCTAGTTTTGTTGTAGATAGATGTTTCCATGTCTAAGTTGTAGAGTGTTTATGATCAGCTTTTAATTCATTAAAATAAGGAAGCCTTACTGCCATCACTGTCATTATTATCTTCGATGTCTTCAACATTTAAAGACATGAGGTTGTAGCTTGATTGAACTGTTCTATTATTGTTATTATTATCACTATTATTTGTATTTTCAGTTGATGTCATAATATTTGAAAGTTGAATATTTTCTTCATTCCACTTGATCTGTAGTGATTTTTTTAGATATGGAAAATTGGCTAATGATCTGCCTCTTGGTATACTCATCAATTGTTTACTATTTTTAAATGTCATACTTCGTCTTATAAGGTTAGTAATAGTAATAAGATTATTCATATTTGTTGTTTTCGGATAATTTTTGGAAAGATTTCTAAAAAGTGTATTCTTGAATTTAGATTTTATTTTATCGCTTAAATATGGAAGATATGATATTGTATTTCTTTTAGCGTAATTATTACTAGCATTATATCTATTGATACTATTGTTTGTTTTGTCAATATTCTCAATATCACTATCCTTTTCGTCATAATTCGTAGTATTCATATCATTGCTGCTACAACTAGTATTAATGGATATATCATTGGTTTTACTGTTTGCAGCATTATCATTCTTATTGTCATTATCATCATCAATAGTAATGTTGTCACAGATAGAATAGTAATCTTGAACATTTAATGATTTGTTATATAAATGTGGTTTATAAAAATGTAACGCCGAATGGATTAAACACGTCACATCTATATCAGTTGGATAGTTCATTAATAGTGTTAAACATTCTGTAAACTCATATTTTATTAATGATGGTGCTAAACGCAACAGCATACTTAAATACATATAAGGAACAAATGCTAAATTATTATTTATGGCAAATATGCAATCCCAGATATATAATAAATCTTGCAAGGGGAATTCATGACCAAATAATAAACGTATCCATTTTAAACCAAATAGTTTTGGTGATATTTCCAATCTTCTTAAATGGGCATATAATAATGGGTTGTGTCTCAGTAATAATTGTTGATGTATTTGTTCTACAAAACAATCACCTGAACAATTATGCTTAACATGTTCTTCTTGATCAAAATGGAATGTGTATTGATTTCCATAGTCACATTGTTTTGATTCATCTTTATTCTGTTCATATTTTTCTATGACTTCCCAACTGTTATTTTCTATTTCTTCATGATCCGTTCCACTGGATTCATCACTATCATCACCATAGTAAATTTTAAAATATTTACAATCATTACGATTTTTATTATTTGTAATATTCTTTTGCATCTTATTGGTAACCATCAATTGGGTTTGTCCTTGACTATTAGAGTTTGAATTTTGCTGTTTGTTTGAACTTGTTTGTGATTTTAAAGCTGTTATTGTTGTCGGTAATCCTATAACTGTACGTCTTCTGATTCTTTTGTCATTATTATTATTAATATTAATATTATTTGATAATTTTATTTGAGGATACCAATTTTTTACGGAATTCATAATTTTTGCAAACATTATGTAAACATCAGCTTGAAAATATTCTTTATTCATAATATATTTTAAATGATTCCATAAATCAGATGATATAATTTTCATTTCTACAACATGTTCAAATGCAGTTAGATCACAATGTAAAACAAATAATAAAGGTGCTAAAATTTCATGCATACCTTGTTGATAAGATATATTTTCATTTTCTGTATAAATATATAGTAAATCAATCATAATATTATGGATATTTTGATTATGAAAATATTCCACATTTGGAAATGTTCTACAAACATCTTTTGCTATAGAACGTTTTACTTTTAATGAATAAAAATATTTATTCCATAAACTTGTCCTACTATCTGATAATGGATGATCATCTGATTTGATATAATTCGTATGTGGATTAATATTAATTTGACAATTTAACATTGTAAAATATTCTCTATCTTTTTTTAATTGTTTTGACCATTGATTGATATCATTTGGTAAAATATCAAGAAATATACGCCAACAAATACTTCGAAAATGGCTAACACGTAATTGTCCATCAATAGCATAATTGATTAAACGTGATAATAAATGATTGGAATTAGATATATTTGTGATAGGATTAATAATAGGTTGTACATTTATCCAATTTTCAACATAATCTATTTTCATCATGACATCTTCGTTAGATGTTATTGTGTTGGTGAATAAACGATCGAATTCTTTATTGTAAGAATTTGTCCAATCTATATCACTGAATGTACTTCTCAGTTGATGATGATTAGGCTTTTTCACATTTTTCTTGACATATCTTCTTATGATTTTTTGTGATGATAATGACAATGGTTCATTTATTTCTGATGATACTTTTGATCTTGATAATAGAGAAGATGAGTACTTTTGCTTGTACAATGAAAATTCAACACATTCTTCCGAAATATCATCACTCTGTAATTCATTTGAAAATGACATTTTACCATATATGATAGTAAAGAGAATTTCATTTATCGTTTGATATAAATGAAATATCTGTAAGTTAAATAACAATAAATCTGGATAAAATTTACCGAAAGAACTTCATAATTACTATATTTTGAAGATTTTTAATGTGAAGCATAACTAGAGTTTACTATTTGTTGTTCGTTATGAAGAATTACTTAGTGAAATAATTGATCTTAAAGGATGGGTTAAATGAACCATAATTAAGGCTCTCTCAATTAAGTAATAATCTCTTTCTTTACGTTGAAAAAGTTCAATAATATCAGCCTACAAATTACATTCTGATTAATATAATTTAAAAAAGGTTGCAAGACTAATTCACTAGCAAATATCTTGGAGTTATATGCCATTACACGTGAGATTTAGTTCTTACAAGAAAGTTTGTCAATCCTAGAACATGATTATTTTCATTATCAACCACAAAATGCGCATTATTGAACAAAACTCATTATATTATGCGCTACTAAAATATTGATGTTATTGTTGTCATAAAATTGAGCGAATATAACAACAAATAGTTTGAAGTTATATAAAATCAGCACCTGGTATAAATATGATCAGGACTAAAATAACAATTACCCGACAGAAAACATTAAATCTGAAGAATTTTAACTGCGTCGTCATCACATTTATTACATTTATTTACTGGCACACTTCAAAATTTGGTATCTAAGTGAATTTCAAGGGATTTAATACACGAATGATGTGATGAAATAATTTAATAGGTCTTCATGTGTGGTTCATATCTGTTAGAATTCAAATTGTGATTTACCATTTGAGTAGTACTACATGAAATATTGTCTCTAAAATAAGGTGCCAGTTGTAAGTTGAATATTCACAGAAGTTTCGGAATTGTGTTTTGTTGTATTTAACTTCTTCAGGTAAATGCTTCAGAAATTATCGTGTGCAATCATACTACTACTCATTGATAAGTAGTTCAATTTTTCTACATGAATTTTTGTTCTTAACCCTTCAACGAGAAAGATTGGTCTCAGCGAAGAGTTTTCTTTTCGGTGAATTCATTTTCAAAGCTGTATGATCCCAAATGTACACTTTTCCCACTGTGATAATTACAATATTATTGATAAGGAGAACTTTTATTAAACATGGTATTAGTGAGAAAAATTAGACAAAGGTACAAAAATGTTATTTCGACTAAGGGAATTAATGATAATGCTGTTGTTGAGGCTTTGAATACTCATCATGAAGACTGATAAAGAAATTATTACCGGAAAAGCTCTGTGTAAATTACTAATACAATGCATTTTTAACCTTTAATTTACACTCACTGACGTGATTTACAGACAAAGGAGCGGAATTGCTATATGATCCCCTCTCGGTCCACTGCTAGCAGATTGTTTCACAGCTAATCTGCAAAACAATCACCTACTGAGAGATTCCATTTCTCTTAAAGGGACGTTGACAATATCTTTATTGTTTGTTACAGTAAACATGGTTTGAACTATCTTGAAAAGATGTTTAATAACGTTCACACTGCGATAAATTTTATATTAGAGGTCGAAAACAAAATATTCACTTTCTTGATGTCGAAATGACGAGAAAACTCTACAAAGCTCTAGGAAGATCTATCTAAAGGAAACCGTCATCTTCAGGCCATTTGTAAAGCCTTCAAAGCTGGATCCTGATCAGTCTAAAACTAAACGTAATCATATCCCACGCTGCACAATTATGAAGAATTCGTAACCCACCTTTAGGAAATACCAAAAACGGATACCCACTAAGGTTTATTATTAAAGGTATGAAACATAAGCTTCTTAAAAAATTAATATCTTTCGTAGGAGAGAAAACTGTATGAACATCGGTACTGAAGGGATGAATTTCAGAGTTTGCTAACAAAACATTCTTCACAGCAACTTTGCTGCTAGTTTTCTCGGGCTGACCAATGTTCAACAATAATTTGAAGGACAAGTTATCGTATTTGACCAATTTTATAAGTCTTTATCAACTTATCTGTTCATGTTCAGCTAGATTTACAGGCCGTTCAACGCGTATTTTATCGAGAAGAATTCGAGATTATCCAGGTTCGTTAAAAAGAGGTGGAAGCGAGTAAATAAGTTTAATAATCGAATACTTCGTGATATAGGTCATCCGATCAAACCGATTCTGGATTTAAGTTCATCTATAAGGTGAGTATAAAGTTGCGAAAGACAGTTGGCTGCCGTCTTCTTAGCATTGCCGAAGTACTTGCTAACCATCTGAAAAACCAGAATTATATGTACAGAAGAAACTGGTACAACTGCTTCTTCCATCATGGTCTTAATTTCTCGTAAAAATACAACAAATTTCCTTTTCTTTATTCATAGCCATCTGCTCCCCCTCTATCTTTTTTTTTTCATAAACCTTTTATCCTCAACTAATTTTCTTCCTGTTTCTATGATTCTCTTGATTATAAGTTGATCTCAATTTGGAGGTTTTTGTCTGATCACACTTCGCCTTTCCGATAATAATTTCTTTATCAGTCTTCATGATGAATATTCAAAGCCTCAACAACAGGATTATCATCAGTTCCCTTAGTCGAAATAACATTTTTGTACCTTTGTCTAATTTTTCTCACTAATACCATGTTTAATAAAAGTTCTCCTTATCAATAATATTGTAATTATCACAGTGGGAAAAGTGTACATTTGGGATCATACAGGTTTGAAAATGAATTCACCGAAAAGAAAACTCTTCGCTGAGACCAATCTTTTTTGTATTGTCTCAGTGGGTGTATTCCGTTTATCTAAGCATTCAGACTGTCAGTTAATATAAAATGTGATTTCGAGTTCAGTTATTTTAATAGGATGGAACTTTCTAGCAGAGAACTTCCATCTTCAAAATTGTGACAAGGCTCATAAGTTAAAGATAAGACTACGATTGCGAAATGTATGAATAGCTAAAAAGTGCACACTGATTTTTTGTATAGTGTAATGAGGAGACGAAGATCGTCAGAACCATGTGATAATTAGCGCGATACATTTCGAATACTAGGATCAAATACTTGTTAAATATACATAACATAGTTCTGATAATCTTTATCTTCTCATTACATTGTCCAAATTTATCCAAAAGACTAATTACTTTAAATTTTTGAAAACATTACAATCATTTCTAAGTCAGTGATTATAAATATTTAGGCATTATAATATACTGGTTATGAGAAAAAACCCGTTACTATATTAATGAAAATAGTCCAGATAGAAGGTGAAAAAAAAATCATAAAATATATTTATTACTGAGACCAACAGCGAGTATGTAGATAAGTTCAGTTTGTGTTTATTTTGTAATTTAACAAGGACAAAGAAATTGGTTGAAAATGCAGGAAAGTAAACGTTATTATCAAGTCTTTTGTGTATAAGTTATTATTAGGGTAGTTATTATTAAGGTTTTTATTTTTTTGTTAATTTTATTACAAATAACTTCATTTCCATGGAAGACATTAGTGACTGTTTGAACTTTGAGATGATAGGTAAATAGGCTTGCATTTTATGTGAATATCAACACTCGGATGTAGAGATATGAAATTGACGAGTCTCAAATAAGACATAAAGCGTGTCCTGGGTTTAATCACTACCCACAATAAAACTTTAAACGAAGTCTTGGGCAGCTTACTTAAATATATGCACTTGCAATTATGTTCATGATAAAAAAGTGAAGGTGGTTGAGACAACTCGATTTGACACAGTAAGTTTTGATTAACCATAGTTGACAAGCAGTAACAAACTGTACATGAGAATTAGATGGATCCAGTATGTTAGTAACACTTTAATATTTCAATGTCTATAAACGGTAAATAACTTGAGCATGTCTTTGCTGCGTCACAACGAAAAATTGCTAGAGAATAACAATAATGGATTGGTTAGTAGGTTGGTATTTTTATAACTGGCTGAATTCATATTTCAATCATTACTGTAATTGAGCCCAACTCTTATTGATCTTGTTTATCCTATATATGTATTCAAGTAGCATTTATTGCTTCACTTTCATCATTTTGTAATTCTAGGGTTATTGTGGTTTTGTATAGAAAATCGATTAACTAGGTGATAATTAGTATGATTACATTGATTGATACTTATGACATACACCTTATTAATAATTTTCATTGCAGATCTGAGAAAAAAGATTATATATTGAGTCTATTCGAGGTTAACTGATGATGTTTAAGTAAAATGACAATTTAGCGAATATTTACATACATCATATAAACTGAATAGATAATACTCACGTTTATTGAAAATGTGAATATTGATTTCCACCTACCATTAATCAGATGACTGAGAGTTAGACATAATGTTTCTATTAGAAATAAACTTGATTTAAAAAGATCATGCTATTTTTTTTAATGTATTGATTACTGCTTAGAAAAGAACACGTGGTTTTTATTTTGTGCATATTTGTGTTCATGTTTGGTTATATGCAAAATGAGGTGAGGAAGTAAGGAGCCATTTAAAAAACCTTGCTTAATTTTTTATTTCTGCAAAAATGTAATTTGTTTTAAAATATTAGGTTTGGAGAAAGCAAGATCTATGGATTTCCACCATTTTTCTCTGGTCGACTTTAACTTTTGTCCGTAGGATGGCTAGCATTTTTGTCTAGTAAGTATAAAAGTTTGGTTAACTAATCATATTGTGTACCGAATATGCGCAATAGAAATATTTACACAGTTAACAAATGCACGATTTTAATCACGTGACTAAATTGCATATCAATAATGAAGTGTAGTTATCGTTATAGTCGAAAGATTATTAGCCTCGTGGTTAATACATAAGTGATGATATTATCAACAGGACGACCTAATCTGACTAATGTACATACGACTTTTCTCTTTCTATTTTACAACTTAAAATATCAAACAATTTACGTAATTTTAAAAAACGGGTTGGATGATTTTCGCAGGTTTCATGAATTGCACAGTACACTTCTAAATTTCTTCTAATTCAATAACTTACCTGTTGAAGATAAATCAGTTACGACTATGAAATGATATGATTTAATTTTTAATGAAATTGAAATCATTGTTAGACAGCCATTAGAAGACCATTCCGTCCCGTTATGGGACTCTTCACTAGTGAGCATCCACGACCCCTGCTCCTGGGAATCGAATCCAGGACCATTGGCCGCGCGAAACGGCCTTCCAGTGCTTCTAGACTTTAAATGGTGGTCTAACAATGATTGATTTATGATTGCGATGAAAAACAACAATGTCCATAACTCTGAAATGGATCTTAATTAATGTCAAATTTACCAATTAAAACATAAAACCTTTCCATGATTATGTGACTATTGAAGCTTCATTTATAGTGGTTAGTATTATATTTTCCATCAAACCAAGATAGTTTAAACCTTGAAAGATTTCTAGTTACGCTACAGCGAAAGTTATCCTCACATGAAATTATTAGATTAATTTTCTTGTGTCGATTAAACTTTTCGAAGTGAAATCTTGGAAATTTTTTATATACTAAGAAAATACTTGATCGTATTGAATGTGTAAGTTTTTTGTATACCGATCCAGCGAATAGTTGTTCGTGTCTAAATAAGTAGGATAATTTACTAGTTTTAGACAAATTAATCACTCTAACCTGTAACACAATCGTAATCAATATTTATCAATCTTTATTGATCGCTGCTTTTAATTCTGAAGACAGTCATGATGATGATTGTATGTAGTAGAAATAAACCATAAACAAACCTCTGTGTGATAATAATGATAGTGCTAATTACATAAAAGTAGATAATAGCATTTAAAGAAACTAGTAAATAAAATAAAAAGTAATCTTACGAAGGACTTATAGTAGTTAATTAATTTTGTTCAAATCTAAACACTTATCTCTTGAAACACTAGGTAACAAAACCATATATCTGTTTGTGATAATTTCTATCCACACACTGTACTTTTGGTACGTTTATAGATTTTCCCCATAGAGTGAATAGTTGATTAAAGTAAATGTAGGATGTTGCTATGAAGATATTTCTCTTTGTGTTTTCTTAATCATTTGTAAATGATCAATACATTATGCTATGAAATCGGAATGTAAACGAATACTTTAAATACTAGGTAAAATCAAGCTTGAAATAATGGACGACTGCAAATTGTCAACATTAATATAGACATGGCTGTAAAATCCTCAGTTGTTAAGTGTTCTGAAATTCCTTCCGATTATTATTCTCACTTAATCTTTTTAATTATGATGATAATTCTGAGAGAATATCTACATTTCTTTCTAGATTATATTTCGTGAAATTCTATATTTTCTTCGTAAAAGAAGTTTCAGAAACAACTTTGTAAGAAAAATAATATGATTGTTTTTAGGTTTTTATTATCGATCGAAAAATAATTCCTAATCAAAAGGCAATGGTGAAATTTTACTTTTAGAAAATTGTTAACTTATTCATGGTCGTTTGTGCAACTAAATTTGTCAGGAAATACTGTTGTTAATTATATTATAAGCTGGCTAATGTAAGAAAACTTGTTTTTATTTACATATTTCTTCAACTGCACACTCTCATCTAATTTCAACATTTAAATTTGAAAATCGTAACTGCATTTATAGACAGATATTTGAAAATGTCCGCAGTAGAAATATCACACCATGTTAGACAAGCCTGCACAGAGAATTGCTTCCGTTTTAATGCTTATTAAAATTCCATATTGAATGCCAAATAACTTGTAGTTTTCTCTGTATCATTTTACTTTATAAATTATTAAGAATATTATCAAATGCTAGACTCACTTAGTAATGACCATAAGGAAATTATTTGGTAAACCACTTAACAGCACTTTCTGTCTTCAGAAGTGAAAAGTGAAGCCACATCTAGTGATGTCATTTTCATTCGGGTGATATTGATATCAGTGGTTGATTTTATAAGGTTGAAAAAATCTAGTGCTTTGTATATTTTGGTCTAATTTAAAACAGATTAGAAGATTTTAGCTAACCATTTAGTGGTCGCTCGGTACGATGAACTATTCATGTCTAAGATGGACCTCACGAGCAAATCATTCTTATTTACTTTTGGAAGGTCGTATAGTCTAAGAATGACAGTATCAGATCAAGTGGTTCTAAAATTTCGATAGTGGTTGATCCACCTTTTATCGAAGAATTTTGTAAATGTCTGTTTAATATGTTCAGATGCATTTTTTGAGTCGGTTCTTTAACCAACTTGTAGGTACCTGATAACATGGATGATATGGTAATCATAATGATTCAAAAGCACGATAACGGCACCTTTACCAGAACGACTTAGGATTAAATCTTTGTTTCTTAAGATATCAAAGAGTTGTGATTTGTGTTCTTTTGAGATTAGTAGTTTGTTATTCGGTCTAATATTGGTGTATTAACTAGAGCAATTTACGATGGTTGTTTCGAATTACTCAAATTCCTTATATGATACTGAAGTGAGGTCTTTTATCTGAAGAATTAATTTTGAAACTGGATCTTTGCGTTCAGTTCATCGATAAGTGTTGAAACATATTCGATCACACATAGTTTATGTACCTAAAATAACAAACTACATCATACCATAAGATGCAAAAGTTCATTTATAAATGAGCAAGCAAAAAACGGCTATGAATAGGGGAGTTTGTGAATGACAAAGTGACAAATGATTAGGAATAGTAAGTCGTACAAAATCAGTTGATGCATGAATCAAAGGCTTATGGCAAATAGGATATAAAAACGTAATAATATGTTTATTTATCGATAATAATAAGAATATATAGTGATAACCCATAAGTTAGTCTTGTGGGTTACCGTTTCTTTAATCTTCCTCCGGATATAACGAAGACTTTCTATGGTGCTACACTCTTCATCATCCTCTCCATCCATCCGGTGGTTCCTGAATGCGTTACTAGAAAACTCTAGCACTAAGCAACGTAAGTGTGCATTTACACTTACTCTTGTGAAGGAGGTTATATAGACCGAAAAAAGCGAGCACTTTCCAAATGCATCTCTGAACACTACCTAGCGAGGCTTTCTAGAAGTGAAGTTAAATCTATCAACAGTGAAATATTAGAACATCAGATGAATTACAGCAACATGGCTCCGCCAGATAATTCTTCTAAAGGGATTTATAGTGATAGAAAGTGTGGTTCAAAAGGGGTACTGTCGAATAACTTATGCCGTGCTGAGGCATTAGCAATCCAACGTTGCAAACCTGAACTGTGTTAGCTAACGAGATACGTGCAAGCCGTCATTCTCTCTTGACCCTCACATTTAATTTTCATTAGCTGTAACTGATTTAATTACTTTATTTCATGGTTTAGAATTTTCTTGGTTTTAATTATTAGTTATTATCACTTTCCCGTTTTTGATTTACATTTAAACCTTCTCAAGCTCGTCAAGTGGACAGTTATACTTTTCACATTTTATCCCTTCTTATCATCTTTCTTCAATTTCCGATTATTAAGCAATTTTCTGTGATACATGATATGGTTCAACCTTGCTATCCTTCAATAAATTAATTTAGTCCCCTTATTCATTGAATCATATTGCACGTTAGAAAATAACTGTTGCATGTATGTAGCATATGGGATGTAGCCAACGGAACGAGCTAGGATGTGGGTTTCAATCTATTCAGAACCTATAGGCTGGATGTGCCTGCATCCCAGTAAGTAATTATCCCAAGGCTTTAACCTAATACTGTTCATTTCAAATGATAAACAGTAACTAAACTGACTTCAGACAGTCAATAATCTATTCGACTGGCATGATAATTAGTAATTCAAACCGCTAAAAACTGTTGCGTGTGTTTCTTACTATCAGGATGTTATGGTACTTTTCAAGTCAGAATAACCTATTTGCTAAATCTAAATTGTAACCAACGGCTTCAAACGTTTCCTCTTATAAATGCCACTACATTACAAAAAAAGATAACTGACGTTATTTGTGCCTTATGGCTGCTGTTCAAAACTTAGGTTTGAAGAAAACATGAAGTCTTTGACTTAAAAAAAATTTCTTGACAAATTTACTCAAAAAGTAATGACATATACAGTGGTAAAGTATATAAATTGTCTCAGTGGGATTTATCAGAACCGACATTCTAGGCTGTTTGCAAAAAGATGGAAAGTGATAATGGCAGTTAGGCATAAATGTGACCATTGAAATCCTTGATATACAATTTCTTTTGCTGATGAAATAAAAGTCAGCGTGTTGGCACCGTTTCAAAATATAAAACTTTTGTTGGAAAAGGACAAATGTCGAGATTGGATTGGCAGTGTCCTTACTTTATACGTTTTAGGACGGGAAGAAAAATGATTGGTCAGTCAGTCAGTCAGTCAGTCATTAACAACGTAGAGCTTCGTGAGTAAGCACATCAGTTCATGTTGCCATACCAATTCAGCGCACAAACGCAAATGTTAATTCAAGTCCCATAGTGGAGGAGTTAGTAGAAAATTTACTGCTAATGGAGAAGATAAGGATTTGAAGATAATATTCAAGAAATATAATTCAGTGATATGAGTTTAGAAAGACAAAGGTAGAAGTGTTGACGAATCCAGAAGATTAGGATTTGAGAGAACACAAAGAGCTGATGAACCTGCGTTACTGCAAACGATTTTGGGCCATGTCATCCAAGGTCTCTAACCATTGGTGACTTTCGTCTCGCGGACCCCGACCAGGTAGCCTACATCTACCAACATGACTCATTCAACTTGTCAGTGACTTCATGGATTTCTGCCATGTTTTGGTTTGGTCGTCCCCAGCTTGTCGAGGCAGTCGGTGGTTAGGCATACGTAACACATGTCCCAACCACCTCAGCTGATGAAGTTTCAATACTTCATCAATTGATCTGTCATCCCTATCTAGTACTCGCCTCCTAATGGCAGCATAGCTAACTCATGTGTCCCACAATACTCGAGCAATGCTTCGGAGGCACCTGTGATCGAAAACAAGTAACCTTCGAATATCTTCTGCTCTAATTGGACATGTTTCGCATCCATTTAGGAGAATGGAGAGAACTGCTGCACAGTACACTCGTCCTTTGGTTAGCAAACGGATATTTCGCCTGCGCCATAAATGAAGAAGGTTGGCGAAAGCCAATCGAGCTTTCTGTATATGCGAAAATGAGCGATCAGTTGCTTATTGAAACGTAAAGGATCTATGTGTCATATACGCTTCTAATAAGATATCAAACTGAGTCGGAATATCTACTTGATGTTTGAGTAAATGCCGTGCACTAATGTCTCGTTCATTAAGCTTTGGTAAACTCATAATTTTTTATAACAACACTTTTATTGAGCCAATGTATCTTTCTGTATTAAATTACAAATGTAAAAGAATAAAAGGGTTCAGGTAGTTCTAAAATCTATATTGAACGGTGTATATAGTAACAAAAACATGTTTGATTTTCTGGATAAAAAGAAAAACCATTTGCATTTGTGGAACATAAGACTCACTATTTACTAGTGACATTTACGAGTGTTAGCGGAAACACGTAGTGGTTTAAAGCTAAGCGCTGGTTGCTGTAATTTGTAAAGTGAGATCAAACTTCAATTCAATATGCAATACTTATGTCGCGAACTGGTATGAACCGATTGATTTCTTTGCGCTCGATTCTTGTTCTTTTTTCCGATTCCAGGTACTTGGTAACGTTCAATGGACAGTGGTCTAGCCACTCAATTGAACTAATTCTAGTCAGTTGACAGATGTTTCTGAATTTTGTATGATCAGTATGTTGCATAAGTACGTTTGTTTCAGAGCATTAGGGTTTCTGGATACCAATAACCATTAAGTTACTGGATCGGAGATGGTTTAGTTGCGACATCGGGAACAATAAAGAGAAAATTCTAGTGTTGATAAGAAGAACATTTCAGAACCAAGTAAATCGATAAGTTAGGCACTTGGCAGTGAAGATTGAGTGAGAGGACAGAGGTGTGAGCAAACAAGGGG
Organism: Schistosoma turkestanicum; assembly: GCA_944470395.2. Taxonomy (NCBI): domain Eukaryota; kingdom Metazoa; phylum Platyhelminthes; class Trematoda; order Strigeidida; family Schistosomatidae; genus Schistosoma; species Schistosoma turkestanicum. The sequence goes on from OX103971.1 coordinate 51,648,732, forward strand.
AAACAGAGGTAATGAATGAGACAGAATAAGTTAGTGATCTGAAGAAATGACAGTGATAACAACTAGCAAGTTTTGAGACACGCATCTAGGACAGCTGGTCCAAGCAGGAGATTATAATCAGTATTGCCATGTATTCTTTTGAAGTTATCCAATGGGGGGGGGGTTGGGGAATTCATCTAGGAGAGCGTTCCGAGATTGGAAGTTGTTGTTGCTTCTAAGGGCTTTGTTTCTTCCTCATTCGTAATGTCACTTCTGACCGAAGTCTTCTGTGAGAAGAATCGCAAGTCAGTTGGCTTATTTTGATACTTTACGCTTGTATTTCTCTGAAGATCGAACTTTAACTTCAGAACGTTTGTCGAGCAAATTGACATAACTGGTGAAGGTTTTGCAGTCTTTACACTTTTCATTTCTGCCTTTTTCATACGGCTTCAGGATGCATCTCCTGGTAGACGTTATAATGTTGGCGAACTTGTTGCCTATATTTATTAGTACACTGTTTTCGGAACTTATTAACATGAGCCAACTTTTGTACAATTCAAACCAGTTTTTTTTCACTTTGACATGATGTTCCACTTGCACTGAAACCTTCTGCTTCTACTTGCGTTTAACCTGCTATTTTAAATAAGCAAATCTTGGCATACGGCCAAATGTTAGATACCTTGTCCAGCGGAACATATAACCAATGGATCCGATTAGGACCATAAGCTTGTATCACTTATGATTCTCTTATGATTATGTGGCCTATTAGGCAAGAGCAATTAACAAAAGAGCGTTCTACATATAAACCTCTTTGGCCAGAGGATCTTTCGGTGCTATGTAGCTAAACATCATACGCGACATTAAACTTTCTGAAATGCCTACAGCTATATCAGTCCTGATGATATGTCTGCATCTAGATCTTCGATTTCCAGGACAAAAAAATCAGAATATTTAGTAAATCTTCCAAAAATTTAATTTAGTAAAGGCATATGCTGAGATAATCTACGTATGTTTCGCAGTTGGTGCTACGATAGTGTCTGAAGATGGTCAAAAAAGAACCAGTACCTTGGTAGTTCTAAGTCTTTCTAGTTGTTTTTTAGCCAAAACTACTGAAATCTTGGTCAGCGTCCCATCACTATGTCAGCACTATTTATCGACATTACTGTCTATGCAGTAAAGCTCATTGATACAGCGTGGTAATTTTCAAGCCTCGGCTCGTGTTGATATGCATGAATTTTAATGCTCATTAAGGTTTGTAGTATTATTATTCATTTCCGCTTACTGAAACCTAGTAGTATGGGATATCATATTTATGATAAAGCCAAAATCATCTGTACTTTAGGTCTCAGACGACTACAAGTTGTTTGTGGCAGATCATCAAGCTCAACGATAACTAATAAACTGATTGTATTTCTGTTTCACACTCTAATGCGCAGGCATAAAATCGCATGTAAAGATGGGCAGTCCAATGATCAGGTTTTTGACCAACAGGTAAGAAACACTTGTTGAAGTTCTGTGGGAAATAAAACCTTCAGCCCAGGCAGATTGACATGTATTTCAATAGTCGAAATATTTTTATTTATTTTATTTTATCATGTAACTCTATCTATAAGTGCCGAAAACAATATCTTCTAGTTGTTAGTTATCAAAACGCCAATCTGAAACGACTATGATTCTGTGAGCTATTGTATGGATTAACTTTTCTCCTCTGTCCTTGATCCACGGAGAAATAACAGTGACGGGAACGTAATGTAGTGATCTTAGTCAATCGCGAATCGTCCCAATAAACCCGTAATATATGGTCAATTATGTTCCTAGGAAAGCAACTTAATTTGACGTACATGAACGGACTTTTCATGAAAATGCCCTAAAAACCGTTACTTACAAACCGATGCTATCAATATTTTCATTGTATATTTATTATGGCGCTGAAATACTAAGAACATTTATTTCATTCCTAGCAAGCCTTTGATTAACCAGTTAACAAATGTTGTATAATTAACTATTCCTAATCTATCATAAGTTTGCTTTTCTGAGTCTCCTTCATTTACAGATATGTTTCAGCTTGTAAAATTTTAATTTTTAAGAGCAAGGTAGGAGGTTAGTTCGTAGCCCTAACATCAAACATTGCGTGAGAATCCCGAAAAATTTCAACCCGTATCTTTAAGAACATGGGTAGTTTATACGCAGTTGTATTCTGTAACACCTTGTTGTGGAACACTTCTACGAAGAAAACGCGATCGGTCAAAAATAAACATTTATTATTGTACTAGTTTTGCTTAACTGTATCAAAAACACTTTTCTTGCGCGCAACGTTCTTTTCGCGTTGCTGCCAATTTTCATAACCTGCTTTCCTCTATGTAATGCCTACTTCATCCTTCAATACATATTCGAACATGGATATATTTCTGATTTACGTGACGGGACAGTATGGAACATTTAGTGGTGATCATAGTCAATCCGAGACTCGGTCACCACTAAAACCTTAAGGATCCTCATATATCGTCTGGAACCCTTCTCACTCTCTGTTTCCAAAGTTGAAACAATGAACGAATATCAAGAGTGGAACTGTAGGGACATCTACATGAATTTCGAAATCATGCGCCATTTGAATCGGTCTAAGGAACTTATCTGGATCATTCAAGAGTAAACTTGATCCATCGCACATAAGTTTCAGTAGGTCACGAGCAAACTGTGCTTCAACTACTGTTTTCTGTGTAGCCTTTTCATTTGAGTATCTTAGATCCAGTCAGAACAGAAGTCAGGAATAAGGTCTGTAAATATATGCGTGGAATATTGTCTGTGTATAGACTGATTAATTGTTGTAAACGATACGTGGCATGGTGTACACAATAGTGATCATTTATGAGAATGTTCCTTAAGCTAAAGCGTCCAGTAGTAACAATAATAATTTACTCTAAACTACATTTTTCAAGTTGCATGCCAATTTACAGGCAAGATGAAAATGTTAAAACTGTTAACATATTTTCTAAAAGGCTTGTTCAGTTATGTACATATTTCACAAGATACATCGACTAATTAAGATGGCTAAAATGTTTCACATAAAATTATCGATAATTTTTCAGAGTGCAATGTACAATACAATATTTGATGTGAGTTACGACGGTTAATTTTCGACGAACCACTGCTGGTTGAGAACCACACTGCGCAATGCTTTGAACGGGTGACGTTCCGGCAAGCTATGCTGTCCGTTCGAGCATCTGAAGGTAGAAAAAAGAAAGGGCCTTCACGCTTCCATGGAACCTGTTATCTCCTGGCTGCCTCGTTTGTCACAAACCATGACCTATAAGTCTCCACGCCTGCTGTGAAATTCAGAAATCGGAAAGACCGGACCTCACCAATAGCTAAGTGAATATATATATGTAGTAAAAGCTCAGAAATTAGTTCCTCAGATTGTCACTGACTGTTCACTTTTATCTTTCTGCTGAATTCACAAGCATCTATCGGCCAAGCTATATGTTTTTTAGTCTGCAATCAGATTCAAATCCACGCCACTGTAGGCTCTGAAAGCATGCTGTTGATGGCTCAAGTATTTTTGATAAATTAGGCAGTTGTTTTTTAGTTTTAATTAGTTTTTGTGTTACGTTCATGTGGTAGGTAATTAGTGTTCTTTCTTTATAGAATACTCCTATTGACAGATTTACTGAAACAACAACAACTGCCACCCCGATGAAACAAATATATTTACAAGTAATCACTTAAAAATGTACAGGCTTTTTATTTATTTGATTATTTATAAATATGCTATCCTTTGTAACGCAAGAAATCGGATGAACTGAAAGACGAACACGGACCACCCAAACTCCTGTCCCTTCTAAACTAAAATTGACGTGCGGATAGTGATAAGTTTTAATTTATCTAAACCACCTATTCAATGAGTGGCACTGGTTATAGAATAAGAAGATGTAAGATAAGTGTTCTGCGTCTGTACTACTCCTTCCAAACAGTGTCTGAATTCATTTGAAGCCTTTCTGACGCGTGGTAAATAGACAGTCCAAATTTTAGTTCTTTAGTGAACAGTAATATAACTCAAAGACTAGTTTTAAAAAGCGATGTGTTTAATTTAGTGTACTTTTGAAGAAACAGCACTGTCATCAGACAAAGCCTGAAATACATAATGTCATTTGTTATGTAACTTGAATAAGTAAACTATAAACTGTATTGACTTTTAACCAAATACATTTTGAAATTCCTCCATCAGTTAGTACGCACTAACTGGTAGCTTCGGTAAAATATTAACACAAATTAAGGCTTAATTTCCAAATAACAAGCAATGAAAAACTTCGTCCTGTTTACAGAAAGGAATAGTCTTTAGGGATGCATATCATTCGCTTCGCAAATATTAAGTTCATCTGATATCTAATGCGATTTTTAAAGGAGCGGGCATAACGTCAACTGCTCAATTACCAAACCACATAATATTTTCGAACTTCTAAAAAAAGGGAACGCACTTTAAATGATTTCGTATTCCCTGTAGGTTTTGAAAAAGGAAGACTACTTATTCATGCAAAAAAACAAAACAGACAAGCTAACAAAAAGTAAATCAACACTATGAGTTTGTAAGTGCTGTGACATGGTTTGATAACGTTTTTAACTTCTGAATACACTAGTTCAAGCCCGCTTATTGACTGACAGTGATTCTTACACTTCATAACTAAACATCTTATCTTTAAAATCTATCTCTTCCGCCATTGATTTTTAGTAATAACACAGTTAATACACAATAAGTTATACCCTCAAGTATTTGAGTTAATTAGACAATCAATTATCTCACTCAGTTTTCCATTATGACAAATAATTTGAGTAAAAGAGAAATGTCTCCAACTTTTAAACCACCCTAAAAATCAAAATCTGCAAACCCTATGTCAGATGAATCTTCACTAAGTATTCCAATGGTGAAACTCGTACATACAAGAGATACTATACCCAAGTATACCGAAACGTCTACACAGAATAAACTTCAGCATAATCTTGTGAAGCCAAAATCTGGAAGTTCACAAACCAAGGAGTTGAATGCTCCATCCGAAACCATTTATAGTAGTAATAACCATGGCATCGAGATACTACAGTTTCAAAACTCACTTGCCCAAATTAACGGTAAGCTTAACCTGTTAGCACCACTCATGCACTTATGGGCCCCGAATAGTGATAGGAACCTCGAAGAATTAGCCAAAGCGGAATATATCCTAGCTTTTGTAGCTGGGGAAGTTACGAAAAGAAAAATGTCTTCCTGCAATGCGGATGCATGCAACCTCCCCGACCGCACATCCTCGACTTCGCTAAAAGATACCTGTCTACAAGAGTGTACTATGGTAAAGGTCAGTTGTCAAGTCACACGCCTCAGAAAAAAATCTGACAAATCAACTTGCCCCCTTCTGTTCGAATTTGGCTGCTGCAACGACGCCAAACAACTTTTCCAGTTGAGCAAAAATAATAGCTCATCAACCTTGTACAAAGACACAAAGGTTACCCCGGATCTGACGCTTGTCAACGTCGTGTAAAAACAAGAGAGGCGACAACATCACATAACGGTGTCACAGTAGAAAATCTACAGAAGATAACCCCCAATGTCACGAAAGTAAATTAAAACAAATAAACCACTCTGTAGATCTTGATGAGCCTGTGGACTGTAAACCTTCTAACAAAGTACGGATCCCCTCTGTTACCAAGAAATCGAACGACACCTGCATTCCTAATCCTTGCTGTTCGAACGTTAACTTGACTGAATATGTCCCAAAAAACAACACAGTTTCAGCTAAAACTAATAAATTTAATAATAGATCCCCAAGATATATTGCACGAGAGTAAACGGTAGAAAACTCGACCGTAGCTGCTACCTTGATGTGGTGGTCGGGTTTGCCTATCGTGATGACCCATCTGAGCCATACTGGATAGAACATATGTTCCTGAAAGTTCTACCATGCCGAGCGGGTCGATTGTAGAACGATGAGACTAAAAGCAGCTACTCAAGGTCTGAAGGCGAAGTCGTACTGCTGACTGCAGAGGGGTGTATAAATGGATTTTCTACCGTAGCAGTTCAAATTGTTTCCAGTAAGTGCAATTTGTACGCGTTATCTCCCAGTCCACTGTCTTAAAAGCACAATAATTCTAGGAGAAAACGGTCTATATTATATTGAAAGATGGAAATACAAAGCAATACCTGAAGTTGATGCACTTTCCAAGTCACAATTACTCTGTGGAGTATCCAAGGCAAAGGGGAATAAGTGACGTTAAGTCCAACCGCCACGGTATCAATCCAAATATGGCTGTGACCATATTAAAGATCAAATTTAAACAACATATATAAAGTTCAGAAGCAAACATAAAAACTTCAATATAAGTACAAAATATAGAAATAATAACAATATACAATGATAAAATGTCAAATTGGAATCAAATAAAATACCAAAAATGTCAACAGAAAAAGTCCGTCATGTCATAACAAAAATATGTAAACATGGAGGGATTTTCCAAAAAATAAAACATTCAAAAAGGATTCTACAGGGTGTGACAGCAGTAAGGTGTTTCCTTCGGACAACCAGCATCTGCAGCGATGCTGCCTTCTCACAAGGAAGGGAGGGTTAGAAAGGGTCGACCCTAAAAATGTGACACCTCATCCTACCTCACGGATTTCCGTCTCCGGCGCTAACGGCTGCCCACTAAGGACATTCATGAGCGGAGCTAATACTCAAAAACCCTTCATAAAAAGGCCGTGCGTGACCGGCCTCAAGCAGTTGTCCCTTGGACTCTGCGGTCACGTTACCAGGTCTCTAAGACCGACACTAACCCACCTTCCTTTTTAGATCCTTCAAGAAACATCCTTCCACGGCGCGGGCAGCCGGGGAATGACAACCGCCCTCATTCCCGTAACAGCACATGAGACCGAATCGGTCAAATTCGAATCCCTTCTACCCCCCCCCTAGTACCGCTCTTATCCCCACGACTAACTTTTCTCACATTCGTTTATCACACTGCACATCTATTGCAAACGATGCGAGTTCACGAAATGTCATTTCTGGTCTCCTGAAAACCCGTTCTAGACTAAATGTTGGGGCTTTTAATGTACGGACATTGTGTCAAATATGGCAGCAGGCTTCGTTAGCTAGAACATTAGAATCCCGCTCAATCGATTTATGCTGCGTCTCGGAAACGCACATACAGGATTCAAGTAAAGTCATCAATTTGATTTCGCCTTGTCAAAATAAAAAGCAGCCCGATATACTCTTCGTGTATCCGGTAGCCCTGATGCTGCTTCCCGGGGTCTCGCTGGTGTAGGTATAGCATTGAGTCGTAGAGCAGAACAATCTCTCCTAGAATGGATCTCTGTAGAGAGTTGCTTGTGCGCTGTCCAACTGAACGGGACAGTAAGGACTCGTAAAGATAGGGACACCCGTCGTTGCCTTTTCGTCGTATCTGCCTATGCTCTGTTTGACTGCAGTTCAGACGAGGTTAAAGATTAGTTATACAGAAAGCTTTCGGACCTCCTCCAAAAAGCTAGGCGCTCTGATATAGTAATAATGGCTGGTGACTTTAATGCTCAAGTAGGTAGACTAAGTGAGCAGGAGAGACACCTAGGTGGATGTTATGGTGTCGCGGCTCAGAGAACAGACAATGGTGACCGTCTGTTGCAAGCATGCTCAGACAACCGTCTATTCTTAGCAAACAATAACTTTAGGCATAAGGAAAAGCATCTGTTGACCTGGCGACCTCCGAAGTCGTCTCAACGTAGGACTCAACTAGATCACATCGCCATCAGCCACCGATGGAGGGGTTCGATAGAGGACTGTCGCTCGTTCTGGGGCACATGTTTAGACTCTGATCATGCCCTAGTGCGAGCGCGTATTTGTTTGAGGCTTACTGGGCGTAGGAAAGACACCGTAAGAAAGCCTCTTAGGGTTTTACTTAATGATAATAAGGCGAAAAATATATTTCAGGAACAACTAGAAAGACAGTTAGGCGACCATTTAAGCGATTCCCATCCGGGAGCAGGATGGAATGATATCAAAAAGGCTGTAGAAAAAGGAGTGGATATCTGTAGCATCCACCGATCTGATGGATGCCCGAAAACTCATGCTCTGAACATGATGAGGAACGAAGTCAACTTAGGCGCAGACTTATAAAAAGCCTACGTAACGACCGCGAACAGTGGTGGGTGGCGAAAGCAAAAGCGATGGAAAAGGCAGCGGCGATCGGCAACAGTAGACAACTTTTCCGACTTATCAAGGAAACTGGTATTAGGAATCCTAGTGTAAGTGAGACTATCTCAGAAAATAATGGGACTATTATTTATACTCAATCCAGGAGACTGGATCGATGGGCAGAACATCAGTTCAACTGGCCTCGAGCCACTCTTCGGTTACCCACGATCTCCCGTCATCCTGAATGGCAAATCGATGTAAGTCCCCCTAGTCTCAATGAAATTGAAAAAGCGTTAGGAAATCTGAGGCGAGAGCGAGCTGCGGGTCCTGATAGACTGACCCCTGAGATATTTAAAGATGGTGGTCTAGTTTTAGCAACTAGATTGACCGAGATCTTAGGTAGAATCTGGCAACTGGACGTAATCCCATCCGAGTGGTCTCAATCCTTGAGTGTCCCAATCTATAAGAAAGGACAAAAGTCTTCTTGTGACAACCACAGGGGAATAAGTCTAACTAATATAGTATCTAAAATATTGGCCTCAATAATACTTCGACGCTTAACGAAAGCTCGTGAAGAGCAGACTCGAGAAAACCAGTCTGGTTTTCGACCTGGAAGTGGCTGTATGGACCACGTTTTCACACTACGTCAGGTCCTGGAACACAGACACACATTTAGGCGTCCTACAATAGTTGTTTTCCTGTACTTTAAGGGTGTTACGTCCAATTTTTTGCTCTTTGATCCTTAGAAGCACAGTTGTCGATCTATTTGCAATTCACGATCCCAAATATTATGTCAAAAAGAAACTCCAAAGTAAGTACCAAAGTTTATTGCCGATTCACAAATAATCGACCAAAATATCCTTGGTTGATTACCAATAGACGACCAATGTCGTTCTAACAACAATAATTATAATAATTACAATAACCTTCTATTTTATAGGTTCTTGGAGCAAAAAACTGCAAACAAACAACCAAGACAAATAGGAGTCTAAAAGGCCGAAAATAATAATTCAAACAAGTTCATAAGTTAAGTAAAACAAATATACCCCAAAACACAGTGAAATTAATGATATTTATATAAAGGTTTTGGTCAGCAAAATGTCTTCATTTCTCCCGTAACAAGGCTGCAGTTGACTCTATGGATTGTGAGGTTCTGTGGCAGTGTCTGTCATTGAAAGGTGTACCAGAAAAGTACATTAACCTCATACAAGCTCTCTACTCGAACACCAATGGTCGAGTGAGAGCATATGGCAAACTGTCACCGGAATTCTTCACTTCAAGTGGTGTCCGTCAGGGATGTCCACTCTCTCCATTCTTGTTTAATTTTATCATAGACTTCCTCTTAGAAATAACCTTATCCTCGTCTGAATTTTCAGGAGTAGACCTTCTATCAAGTGGCTCGCTTATTGACTTAGAATATGCCGATGACATTGTCCTACTTGGTGAAGACGCTGACAAAATGCAGAGTCTTCTGACTACCCTGAGCAACAATGCAAGCAGGTTTGGGATGCGGTTTTCCCCCTCGAAATGCAGTGTTGCTTCGGGATTGAGTTTCATGGGCACCTGAACTAGTGATAGGGAGTTAAGTGGTCGAACGTGTAGACCGTTTCACATATCTGGGGAGTCTTATCAGTGCTGATGGCCTGGTGACTGACGAAATCTCCACTCGGATACAGAAGGCTCGATTGGCTTTTGCCAACCTGCGTCACTTATAGCGCAGACGAGATATCCGTTTGCTGACCAAAGGACGAGTGTACTGTGCAGCAGTTCGCTCCGTCCTACTGTACGGATGCGAAACATGGCCGTTAAGAGTAGAAGACTTTCGTAGGTTACTGGTCTTCGATCATCGATGTCTTCGCAGCATTGCTCGTATATCACGAGACAACCGTAAAAGCAGTGCTGACGTTCAGAAAGCGAGTTCTAGGTAGGGACGACGAATCAATAAATAAAGTATTGAAACTTTATCAGTTGAGGTAGTTAGGACATGTGTTGCGAATGGCCAACCACCGACTGCCTCGACCAGTTATGTTTTGTGGTGTCGGAGTAGATTGGAGGAAAGCTAGGGGCGACAGAACCGAAACATGGCACAAATGCATAAAGTCACTGACAAGTGGACTGAGACATGTTGGTAGATGTAGGCTACCTGGTTGGTGTCCGCGAGACGAAAGTCACCAGTGGTTAGAGACCTTGAATGACATGGCTCAGAATCGTTTGCAATGGCGCAGGTGCATCCACTCTTTGTGTTCTATGAAATACTAAGCCTCGGCATTCCTCATAATTTCTACCTTTCTCCTTCTAAATTTATCTTACTGAATTATACTTCTGGAATCATATCTTCGCTCCCTAATCTTCTCCATTACTGCTAATACTTCTATTATTGCTATCACTCTTGGATTTGAAATGACAGTTACGTCTCTGTGCTGATGGGGCATGGCAACGTGAACTGACGTACGTACGTACGAATTTCTGCGTTGTATCTGTCTGTCTGTCTATACGATAGAAACTGACGTTTTTTTGAAAAACACGTCCAGGGGACCAAAATATTCTCCGTCTTTAACTAAGAAGAGTGAACTGATTAAATCTGGGATCTCAAGCAAAAAAATAGGTAGGATTTTAAACCAGCTCGCCTGCGACTTTCCCAGCTACAATGAACAGGTTCACTTCTTTAATGTCATGTGGTGTGCCCCTAACCTCTCCAAGTTGTAAGACAGATAATATTAAGAACATTTCAGACCAACATCTGATCATGCACACAACTAATAATTATCCAGGAGCTAGATACACTGCTCAACCACCAAATCCTAGAATTATTAGTGAAAGTGGAAATGGAAGATTTTTCACCCCACACCCTATCCTACATACCCGGGCTTTAATTCGCAAAAACGCTGAGAATGAAAACTACGCACCCTACTCTACCAAGCTAGCTGGTAAACATGACCCTCAAATTCAGAAAAGGTCATAACAACTGGCACTCCGTATAAATCTAACTTTAGTAACGAGCTGTGTCATCAAGACATTACTAGAAACGGTGGTGAACTGCAATGCCAGCCGAATCAAAATTTTATGGGATACAGCCACTTGTGGTACCTCTTGCGTGATATATAGCTGAAGTCATTTCATACCACATACAGAATATAAAAGCACTCTCTTCGCACAATCTCAAACAGACAACATTCTGCCCCTTTTCCCTGGGCTAACAACCCTTCCTATAAATTCCAGTAATTTACTCAACGTTTCCCCCCCAACTCCTCATACCATACTCACGTAGGTCATAGTAAATCCTTTACTCAAGATACCCTAAACTATTTTAGATCAGCAGGACATTTGTTTAATATATGTCTTATTAATGCTCATTCAATCTGTAATAAAAAGACAGATCTAGTCATGTTTGCTACTATCTGCCAACCATCACTTATTATGATAACTGAGGCATTGACCTGTAGTAATATTTCTAATCTTACTATATCTCTTGAAAACTATGATCTGTTTCGAAGTGATAGGTTACAAGGAAGAGGTGGAGGTTGCCTCATATATGCCCACTCTAGCCTAAACTCATTCTCATGTGATATATCGGAATTAAAGAGATTGCCAGAATCTGTGTTGATCGTTCTGAAACCCTCAAATGCAGTTTCCTTACTGTTCGGCTGTGTCTACCGTCAGCCTAATGCACCAACAGGAGATCTAGCATTATTGTCAGAAGTATTCACATTTGTTTCATCCCTACCATTTACAAGCAAGGCTATTTGTAGGGACTTCAACATGCTTGGAAACTCTTGGTTCCAAATCAAAGAACGTAGACGATTCGAGTCACCTGTTGAATGCTTAGAGCTTGGAGAGTGGACTCAACATGTTAACGGCCCAACCAGAAATGAAAATACATTGCATTTAGTTTTCACCAGCAATCTCATTCCTCACACTGTATATGTTGGAAAAAAGTTCTCAGGTAGCGATCATAATATGGTCATATGCATCCTTGATATAGGAGCTACAACTATAAAATGTAAATCCACTACACTTCTTGTGGACTTCCGTAGGACTGATTGATCAAACTTCCGGAATCGCCTCAGAAGCATTGACTGGACTGACTACTTTACCGCAAATAATATCGACGAACTAATGAATGTATTTTTTATCAAAACACAAATAGCATTTTCAATAAATTTGCACCCTTAGGATCCTGGAGACCCAGAATTCCTAAGGACTTATATATGCCAGGTCATATACGAAAACGTCTTCGAAGACATGCTTCCAGACTTCATAACTGTAATGACTTCTCCTCATTAGTAACGATGACTGAAATATGTGTCGAGGCAGAAATAACACGTACTAAAAAGGCAATCGCACAGGAAAAGCGTGCTGTTCAGCTGAAGAATGAATCCTCTGAATTTATAAAACTCCTTCGGAATAAACTCAAATGCTCCAAAGTGAAAGGAGGGAGCATATTTATTAAGGACAATCAAGTATATGAAGACCCTAAAAGTATCGCAGAGTTGTTTAGCGAACATTTTTGTGCCACATTGACAAACGAAAACTCAACAAATGAGTCACACCTGACCCAACCTCCTTCCTGTGAAATCGCCATTGTTGAATTTAGTGTACAGAACATTTCTAAGGCGATTAGTACACTGAAGCACTCTTACATTGAAGGACCAGATGGCATCCCAGCCAGCATGCTGAAAAATTGTAGCAATGATCTGTGTGTTATTCTTCTCAAACTATTTACTATATCTCTCTCCACACAGTGTTACCCTAATAACTGGAAGACTACACATATCATCTCCACAATAAAATCTGGGCCTACAGCGAACGTCGGTTATAACTTGGAATGATTGCGTTTGCCCGAAATTGTTTACACATTGTCGACCAATGAATGGATACAATTTCTTACAGCTGTGGGGTTTATAAAGTATCCCGAAAATGGAAGAAAGTCAGCGAAGCGCATGCGGTTTATCCCATCAAAGGGTTGGAGCCCAATGAGGGGCAGGAACCCACCACCCACAGATTAAAAGTCTGATACTCTACCGATTGAGCCAACCGGGCAGAACGGATCATTGGGTCAGATAAACTTAGTGAAAAGGCAACGACATAACTCCCAGAATGCTGCAAATCAGGAACAGTGACGCTTGAAAAAATTCACCAACTTTTTTGATGAACCAGTGTTGGTGTGTGGCTTACAGGAATGTGAGGGTGTTTTTGACAAAGGCTGATGGTGGTTGGAATGAGTGCTACCCTGGTCAAACGAAACACTGCCATCTTTTTAAGGGTCAGAACGCAGCTCAGGATAAAACCCCTCAATACCGGTGACTTCCGACTGGGAAGAGATTTCTGAAGAAAATTCCTCTAGCATATCAGAGGCTTTCGGCTAAATTCGTATAGAAGCAGCTGCTGGAACATCAGAAGACAGCCAAAAACAAACAAGTGTGGTGGTTCATGGGGTGCCTGAGATTGTTAGTGGTAGCTTGATAAAGCCCACGCTCGTGACTTTCAATAATGACAGCGGCTATCACGTAACATAAACCTCTACACCGCTATACATGCAAGCATTTCTTGTCTGTTACATCTCACGACTAGTTGGTCTCTGCGTCTGATGGCTATGAACTTCAGAAAGCGGCAGATCTAACTGAGACGGCTCTGGCTTAGCGCATCAGGAAGAATGATCACCCTAGTCACATTACATGTTGTATGAGCCGACCCAGATTAGTGAGAACAACAGAGAGACCACTCAAAATACACACAAACCATACAGCGCCTCTTAAGCAACGTAAGAGGACTAATGGGTAAATATGCACTCATAGATAGATCTGAGGCTCATAATCGTGACTGAAACGTGGATTTCCTGCGAAATTTCAGACAACGAAGTTTGGAAGACAAGACATTTTTCTGATGCTAAACTGCACAGAAAACGGAAGGTAATGTAACGGTTTATATTTCAATAGCCGTTTCAAAGCCGTATGAGCAAACAGTGCCCAAATAACCAATGCACTAGAATCGTGCTGGTTTTGCTTCAACAGGAAGGGCAGAAAATACTTGATTGGAAGGGTTCATTGCACCCCATCAATTACTCTGTCTCAGAAAGATAAGTTAATTGGGGCAATATTGCAACTAACATTCCTAAGGTTTGATCAGACGCTCTTAGCTGGAGATCTAAATGCTTCATCCCTCCTAGACGTTGAAAAGATCTGGCGGTCCATGATAGACGGTAACGATTTATTTAAGTTTCAAAATGACCTGACAACAATAAAGGAATGGACACAAACCAAATTTTAAATTGTAACCAGCCAAAATTTCACGTCATGAGCATTCGGCCAGAAGCGACACAGCCAACTTAGGTCCTCCACAGGTGTCCGGTCGCATATGTTTTGTCAGAGGGTGATCTCAGTCTATAAACCACAGAAAGATGGGTGCCAATTCAAGCTACGACGATGATTTTCAAGGAGGATATACCCAAGACTGATTCAACTCCTCACTTTACGCGAAGGCAACTCGGAGCAGTCATCCCAGAATAGTTCTCAACTCTATTTAAAACATGTGCTGCCATACTCTTAAGTTTACAATGTCATCGCACCTCATTCCCTTAAAATAGACTAGCAACTAAATGGGTAATGAGGCTAAAGAATAAACCTCAAGAAGATAGACTTTAACACTGGGGATTATCCCAGCTGTGTTGTAAGGGAATCAGTGGTGATCTAATAATGGCGATCAATGTATTAAGTACTCCGAATCATCCCAGTAGAAGCGTCTTGCCTAAAAATCATCACGGTACCCCTCCGTGTGACACGAGGAAAACTGTACATCAAAGGATAAACACCCAGGTACTTGCCTAATTTTTCTCATTATTAGATATCCTAACTTTAAGTGCACTCCTAAATGAAGTGACTACACCCTCCTCATTGGATCACTTGAAGAGGATACTTGGCAATAAAATACTCATATACGGATTGTAATCTCCTGCTTGGACCAGCTGTCCTAGATGCGTGTCTCAAAACTTGCTAGTTGTTATCACTGTCATTTCTTCAGATCACTAACTTATTCTGTCTTATTCATTACCTCTGTTTCCCCTTCTTTGCTCACACCTCTGTCCTCTCACTCAATCTTCACTGCCAAGTGCCTAACTTATCGATTTACTTGGTTCTGAAATGTTCTTCTTATCAGCACTAGAATTTTCTCTTTATTGTTCCCGATGTCGCAACTAAACCATCTCCGGTCCAGTAACTTAATGGTTGTTGGTATCCAGAAACCCTAATGCTCTGAAACAAATGTACTTACTCAACATACTGATCATACAAATTCAGAAACAGCTGTCAACTGACTAGAATTAGTTCAATTGAGTGGCTAGACCACTGTCCATTGAACGTTACCAAGTACATGGATCCTTTATCCTTCTATAAGTTTGCGTTTGTTTGTTTGCTGGTAGCGTGTGAGGAGCAGAAGGCCGAGTCATCCGTAGTAGAAAAGAACAGAGGAAAAGATAACCTAGTGACTTAATAAGCACATAGAATGCGTTTACATTTAATGGAGATGGCAGTCTACTTCAGTCACAAATAACACAAACACGAGTTTAAGAAAATGTGACAATCAGGACTAGGAGTTGTTAGAGAAAGATTTTGAATGCGTTACGAAACAGCAAAAAGCGAGAGAGAACATGTCAATTGGTTTATACTTTCTCATGAAGATATTGGATATTAGGTTGGATTTTAACAATATTCGATATTTGTTTTAACGACTGAGAATGTGAAGTGTATTTTCAAAATTTTTACAAGATTAGACGAATGTGTCAAACGAAGGAATCTTGTAGCTGTTCTTTGAAATTACTTACTCTTCATTGGTAAGACATGCCTAAAATTTCAGTTTATGGTTGAACTTCCTCAAATAATGTTCAGTCGGTTGGGTTTTTATAACTTCATTGTGTTTGAGCTTATAGGAAGTTTTCGTTTACCGAAAATCGTTTTTGTTTTCTTTGCACCACATTTGAACAATGGCCAGATAGATATGTTAACAAGTCCTACAGGTTTATACAACATTACACGTACTAATGTACTTAACATGGTATATCTTTCTACACACTTTTTAGGGCAACCAATAGACATCACGGGCTAGTGTTTCTTCTCCCCAGATTTCATATTGCCATGCCTCACTTGTCTTTACGGCCATGTACGTCAGGTAGTCTTTACTTGTGTAGTCTGACGACGATGTACGCTATGGTCTGTTTACTGATATTTATCATAAGTAAAGTCACTAAACTAACAAATCAAAATCTTATTGACAGTATCGAGTTCTTTTATTTTGTCTCAACCAAGACAGTTTATGTCTTTTTAGAGTGAAAGGAATGCAATATATCTCAGTGTAACCCTTAGTGATTTTCCTTTCAAGCTATGCATGATGATCTCATAACCTTTAGGGTGTCGGTCAGAAAATCTTGAAAAAATAACTAATCCCTATCGAAATCAATTATTATTTATTACATTTCACCCTGTTATAAACTGTATGTCTCTGAATTATCCAGTTTCGTTCTAAATTAAATGGGTATTGAGGACATGGCTTATTCAGAGTAGAAATATTCTGCAACTCACAAACTTAATTACTATTGGCTTAAATTACTACCAACAAACCCAAGATGTAAAATTTTTATTCATCTGGTGATTGGAAGTGACTTCGAATCTTACAATTCCTAGCTCACACTGCTTTTTTAAATAAAAAGGTTATTCGACTCTTGATTGACCTACTTTGGATGTGCTGTTTATGCAGATTAAATTTCTCTCTGTAGAACGCTTAGCCATACTTTAAGTAACTTTTTCTTAGACATTATGTTAGTTTGTTTCGTCTCAATTTGCTTTTTAAACATGCAATAGATTTTGAGCTATCTTTTGTTACCATTCAGTGGCATATGTAATTTGCGAACGCTCAAATCATTTTAATTATTTCCTATATGTGTTCTTTATTACACATTGTAACTTTTTCTTTCCAGTTTATCACGTCACCTAGTTCGCTGGAAATATTTAGCAGCTACTTCATCCATTTTCTTCATTTTGTCGACTTCTATCATTTGTATTGCCTTTTTCCATGTACCTGACCTGAGCAATCCTTTCGTTGTAAGTTCATCTTACCCTTAATTTTAAGTTACCTTACATCTTTTTGGTAATCACAAGGTGTACAATCACTGTGAAGTAACATTTCTCCAGGAAGAACTGTGGATTACTGAATATTTTTCAAAGTTTTTATCAGAGAATCTGCCACTTCATATGGTGGTTGTGAATTGGTGCAGTATGACCTATTAATTACGCAAAGCAGATCATCAACAATTTTCACTAAGCTTCGTTTGCTCAAATTGTGTTCTTAAGATATATTACTGCAGTAGCATACTTACTTAGTCAATCATCTTCGAATCATAAGGCCAGAGTTTATACCTCACGTTAACTAATTTTGAGCATTCGGAAATTATCTTCAGGGAACACAATCGGGTTGAACCATGATTAAAAGCGTAGATTTTTACTGTTTAAATCACGAGTGGCATGGTTTATTTAGTTCAGGAATATTCTAATATATTACAATGATAATAGGCATATCAGATGCTAGGGCCTTGTTCAGTTCTAGGATCAAAACATTTTCAACATGGGCTACTTATTAGTAGTAATTGTGCCTTCGTTAGTTTCGTCCTATGAAAATGATATATTTACGTCTATAATAGAACATTTTTTCTTCCATTACATGTGTACTTAGGATTTTGTGTCGATTGGAACCAGTTTATCAGCTCGCATTCAGCAGTTTCAGGCATTGCTAACTGAAACATCAAGTAGTCCTGAATATTTTGCTCAAAATGATCTAAAATGGAACAAAGAATATGGGTCAATATTTACTAATGTTGAAAATCGAGCTAATAATTTTCATAAAACGGTTGTTGATCGGTTTCGACGTAACGTTAATGTCGACTATTTTGAAAGAAAATATTGTCTTCAAGAAACCGGTAATGTTTGAGTTTAAGTTTTTGGGAAGTTAATTACTCCAAGCATGAATAAATTATACTGAAAATTGGCCGAATTTAAAAAGATTTTACCATTGAATTCCTATTAAGGGACTTGACACTGGCGTAACTTGTCAGCAAAGTATGTATTTATAGATTCTGGTATGAAGTGTAATGCAGGTATGAAAGATAATGATTACTATCTGGCTTTCTGCTGAGTGGAGCTTGAACTGTTAACCTGTTAGTTGTAACGTGAATAGTTAAATCATCTAGCTATTGCTTCTCTACTCAACACTGTATGGTCATCCTTATATGTCTTGGTTTAAGTTTATGAAGGAGTTACTCTCGTACAATACCAATAGCTTTTAAATTAAACTGAAATAAATGTTGAATAATCGATTCTTTAATTAATACTTTCAGATGATCAAAAACTTTTTACTGATCATATGATGTTTTGAAATTAACTGACCGTCTTTTATCAATGCGTCAGGTTGAAGTTAACCATTTATCCAGAAGCCTAGTGATCCAGATGTATGCTACAGATATTTTTGAATACTAGTGTTTTTTATCACCCATCTGACTCTTAAAATGATTATTCTACATTCCATTGTAACCAGTGATGTTCAGCTTGATTCTAATTAATTGGAGTTTCGATTCAGAGCACATTGCTTCCAATATTATTTTCAAAAGTTTGAAAATATCAGTCATACCAATTTATGCTTTGGTTTTCTATCAGGCTTAACATATTATTTATCCTCACAGGAGAGAAGTCTTACATCATATGTTCTGTGAACCTTAATGTAGTCTTTCGTTTTAATCAACCAGTTAAATTTACTTTACTTGAGGGATTTAAGTTTTGTAGTATACCAGGTCATTCTACTTTATTAGTTAGTGAGCCAACTGTCAATCTCAATTTTTTTGATTTGAAAGCTCATTGTACAACTTTATTTGGTCTTATTCTTTATAGCTAGTGAAATAACCAAACCAGTCAACAGTTTATGGGACGTATATGCAAAATACAGTCGAATAGTTTTTTCTATAGACTATAATCAAATTATCGATATGCCTAACAAATCTTTGTTCATTCAAAATTTAATTAATTCAAAGGAGAATTTGACATATTTTGGTGAACCATCATTATTGTATATTATTTTATCTGATCTGTGTAAATTACAGTTAAGAATTATTCAGTTATCTACATATGAAGAGTTATGTTATACGAAAACATCTAAACGATACAATAATACGCATTTATTTACTGTAGATAACAAGATTGAGAATAATAACTGTTGTTCCATTTGGAGTCTGCCAAACATGATTGCATCAATTTTCAATAAGCAATCTTGTGAACAAGTAAGATTTTCACAGGGTTCAAATAATTTTTTTCTCTTATCCACATCATCATAATACTAAAATCTTTTATACATTTTAATAGTTACTTTCTTATGAGTAAAATTTGAACTGACATCGCATTGTTTAAAAGTCAGGTTTTTGATGTAGAAGTTCCCTTCAATAGGAAACTTTATCTGCAAGCTTTTTTGGAAAAAAATACAATATTATCACTCCTATTAATAAACAAATTCTCTTTTAATCTAAAAGTAAACGTCATAAATAGAAAATAGTAACTATACAAATAAGAAGCATTCTGACTAAAATTGTGTGCCTAAAGTGAACGCAGTAGAATAGTTGTGATTAGATGAGTATATTAAATCGGATTTGATTTGATTGTGACCAACTTGATCTTGTGTGCTGTTGCGGGTATGAGGGCGATTGTCACTTCCCGGCAGCTCACACCGTGGAAGGATGTTTCTTGAGGAACCTGAAAAGGAAGGTGGGTTAGTGTCGGTCTTAGAGACTTGGGAGCGTGACTGCAGAGCCCAAGGGACAACTGCTTGAGGCCGGTCACGCACGGCCTCTTTATGAGAGGTATTTAGAGGATTAGCTCCGTTCTTAAAGGCCCTTAGTGGGCACCCTTACCCAAGGAGACGGAAATCCTTGAGGTAGGGGAGGTGTGACATTTTTAGGGCCGACCTTTTCTAACCCTTCCTTCCTTGTGAGAAGGCAGCATCGCTGCAGATGCTGGTTGTCCGAGGGAAACACCTTACTGCTGTCACACCCCTCTGCAGTTAGCAGTACGACTTCGCCCTCAGACCTTGAGTAGCTGCTTTTAGTCTCATCGTTCTGCAATCGACCCGCTCGACATGGTAGAACCTTCAGGAACATATGTTCCATTCAGTATGGCTCGATTGGGTCATCACGATAGGCAAACCCGACCAACGGGGTTTAATAGGATTTTCTATACTTGAAGTTATTTTCAATCAAATACTATTTTTATAACACATAAAATTAGTTATAGCGTAATGGGTTGATCTACTAACATCAATGGTTGTATAGTTTATCGTCAATAATTCTGTTAAAGTCTTTCTAAAGTTCTCTCTTTTGATTGTCTGGTTATGATTACTTAATACTTCACTTACAAAAAGTACTTTCACTCATTAATTAACCCGTCTTTTACCAGGAAATTAATGTTAGCTTCTACGAATTACAGGTGTAGGCCATTTTGTTATTTGAAAGGTCATTGTGTATATTATAATCATTTAAAAGTGTTCATGATTATTCGATAATTAAAGCTGAGTAAAAACTGATCCCACTACTTGTTTCTCAACAATTAACTGTGGTGCGTTTACTGACTAAGAAGTCAAAATCAAAACAATTTGGCTCTGGAAATTTTCTTTTGGACGATGTTGTATGCTAAATTTATAGTCATTTCGTTTATTAATTCTCTTCGCTGAACTGTTTTCACTTTATTTTGCGATGTAGTAAGTTTGTTTCGTCATTTTAACGTAAACGCGGATCCCGTAACAGTAAAGAAATTCAATATGCTTGTACGATATTTTTTCAAGCTTGCACTAATTAAACTAAAAAAACTCATGGTTTATCTACTGCTCATCATAGAGCCGAAGTAGGAAGCTAATCTGAAGAATATATCATCCACATTAATTGCCAATTTTTTAAACAGTGAAACCCCATTACCAGACATAAGCTTTGATATGCTTACCAGAACTAAAGTAGTGTATAAAAGTTTTAATCTTATTTCATTTGTAAATGAAGTATTTATTTGCTACCTTTAGTCATATAGGCTTTTCATTTAGGAATTTTGAGATACTGTTTACTGACAACTGTAAATAACATGATCCAAAGATTATACTGATGAAACATATACGGAAACATATTACCTAACCTTTGAGGTCTATTCGATTAGTTTATCTCACTATAACTTTCAACAATGAAAGTAACATATTGGACAAAAATAAAGAGAATTCAGCAAGGAAAGTTTCCTTTTTGATAAATTCATTTGCCGAAGCTCTTATTTAATTTGGTCTTGTTTTTGTTTTCATGATTATTGTTTTGTACTTTTTTAAATCGTAATCAATTACTGTTATTTTCTGACAATTTTTCGTGATGATTATTCAGTTTCTTTATGGCCTTTTCATTGTTTAATTTCTTCTTCGTATCTATTGTGTGAACGATCATACCATATTTCTAATCGTCAAATTATTGTCATCCCATTCTTCTCTAATCTTTTGATAATTACACAACTTTCTTTTCATTTTTCAATCTCATATTACTTCGTGATGCAATCATTCTGTGTTCTTCTATAGACCCATATATTCATCAAACAACTATAAATATGAATATACAGCTTAAGTAAACGATCTTGTCAAAGAGAAAATTATCTTTACTTAATCCTCCTTCTAGTCCATATTATTAATTTTTATTGTCATTTGTAATGTGGTAACTGGAATGAATGTGCCAAGTTAAACTTTGTTTAGTTTTCTCATGCAAATTATTTGATTTTTCATCATCTAGTTTGATTTTTTAGGTTAAAAAAAAACTAATGTATACTGCTGAATTTTAGCTTCATTTACCTACATCAATTTCCAATTTATCTTTTATTTCACTCAATAATTAGCTGGAATATATTGATGCCAAGCAAACTGCTGAGTTAATTTCTAATTGTTATCCAGCTTTTCTTTCTGGTCATCTACGTCGTTCATGTTGGGATAATTATGGTACAGATCCTGGTTTACTATGTCCTATGGTACACCCATCACAATGTTTATATTCACCTTTATTGCCAATAATTCTGGCTGTTCTGTTACCAAATAACAGTAATAATTTTAGTAGCTGGGAAACAAGCTTAATGGTTTTGCCTATACACGCTACTGGTTCACATTTATTTTTTAATGACATTGAAAATGAATATAAATCAGGTAGACTTACAAAAGGATTACATATTCCATTTCATTTTGATGTAAGTTTTTTTTATAGTGCAAAAAACACGTGACTATCATAGCGAGTAATGATTTTCAGGCTATGTTTTAAGTCAATTCTAACTATTCCTGTTACTATTTATTTTCACTTAATATAGTGAATTAGTTTAAATCTGTGATTCTTAATGTATGATTAATATATCTGTTTGTTTATCACAAAAAAATTATGACAAAGAAACCTACCCACAGAATTATGTTTATGTAATTTTAACATTAAATGCTGTATTCAAAGATATCTTTCTGAGAGCATAATGCTTATTTGTCACTCGATATGAAGCTTAACAGCGCATATACACTAACTATTTGTCAGCTTTACAAATATTTTTCCGTACATAATTTTTCGGGAGACCATTCATCTTCCATGAACTAATATGTTAATGTAACTTAGCTTACAAAGCGTTTGAATTTTCAAAATGTTTTCAAGAGTTCTGGTTATATATATTTACGAGCTGATTAGTTTACTTATGTTAGGTTTTAACATCTAGAGAATTATATATGGTTTTAAATTTCTGTTAGGTTTATTCTGTTAATAATAGACAAAAGTTTGATAATTGAAAAAAACACCCACAAACAGTACAAACAGTAATTAGAACAAAAAAGTTAATTCGTGTTGAGAGTGGATTTAAACCATAAGTCTTCAGATTTTAATTGTTAGTTTACTACAATAACAACAACAACTACTACTACTACTGCTACTACTATGTCTATATGGTTCAACTATTGAAACTTCAGTTATAAAGTTGTTTGGTTTTTATGTAGCTTTATAAAAATTCTCAGTTTGAGTACTTAGTCATGAGTCGTATTATATCAGTTCAAATCAGTCAGAATTATGTAAGATAATTGATTTATTGCTGAGCTATTAAACTGTTATACAACATTAAAATTTTTCATAATTTTGTTGTTCATAAAACACCCAAACTTGTTAAATCCATAAAAAAATATTTATTCAGTTTGTATGCCTTTCACCTTTGCAATGCATTCATTCTCTTTGTTGAGAGATAAGCGATTATAATTAATTGTAAGCTCATAGTTTTTTTTTGCAATTTTTAACATTATAATCGAACTAAAGAAAAATTAATCGTCAACAAAAAAAATAGTCATCATAGTATCTCCTACAATATCATCCGAAGTTTTTTTTACAATTAGTATAAATGATTATGTCATGAATTCTGATACTATTTACCTATATATTTACAATGCTGAAATACTTGAGTGTGACATGTATGAACGTTGAAATAAAAATAACTTTTTATATGTCTTCGAAAATACCAATTCTACATATATGATATAAATATAGATTAATTTTCCAAATTTTATAGTGATTATCTTATGCCAGTGAATACGTTTACCTTATTGTTTTTCATTATTTTTTCTGTTTATCAATTAAAGTTATGTAATTGAATTCAAAACACTTCAACGTGTATGTATTTAATTGTTTGCCAATTTTTAATTCGTTAAAATTTTCTAGGGGATATATATACAAGAATATGATGAAATTGTTACTCAGTTACTTTATCGTGATACTTTTTGGCTGTTTATTAGTTTACTATGTTTAATCATCTTATTAACAATATGGACTCGAACTATCTTCATACCAATTCTAACTGTACTCGCCATTGTATGGTCTCTATTAATTGCCTATACTGTATATACAATAGTATTAGGCATTCCACATTTTCCAGTTATCAACTTATTGGCTATTGTTTTGGTAACTGGACTTGGTGCAGACGATCTATTAGTATTTTATCAGGTAAGTGATTTTTCTATCATGTAGATTTATTAACTGACTAGACAGTTGGGTTATTTTTCAACTTTTAATTAATAAAACGTAAGAAATTTGTTGACATTTCTCATCAGTGGATGACATAAACTATGGAATCATTGAAAATTGGATAGTTGTGTCATCTTAGTTTTGAGGCCTTACGTATATGCAGCACTTTATAATTTTCTTTAGAAAAAAAATTAACTTTTATATATTAGTTTCGAAACTAAGATGCTTGATTGATGCACATCTTAGACAAGGTACTTATTTTTTCTAAATGACATTAAGCATTTGTTTGCTTGCTTCGAGAGGAGTTAGCATGATTTTGGTCATTCAACCGGACAGAAACGGCTTTTTGCTTTCTTATGTAGTTTAAACAGTATGTTGAATTCCATGGTTTTTTTACAGAATAGAAAGTTTGTTCAACTAGTAGGTTGTATCGTTTATTTGTCAATTCGTACACTTTCTATCTGTTATCATTATCCACATAAGTGTACAGTGTGATGCATCTTAATGTTTAAGTTCGTACTTAACTATGGCTTGATAGAAAAGATAGTTATTTTTTGTAGTCGTTCATAACTCTGTTTTATTCAGAAAATAGTTGAATTATTTTTCTCAACAGAGTTATTGTAATTATTGAAGTAACTTTAACATTTTTTCACATCGTTAAATAAAGTGCGTAAATGCATGGCACTAGTTAAGGTTGTATTCGTCAAAGATTAGTCTCATCTGAGAGTACCAATAAAAACCAGAGGGCACTGAACATCTATTTCGTTTTAGTACGAAAATTCTCATGAGAGTTCTCTTACAATTCCGAAAGGAGTTGAACGTAGGAGCTTAACGTCTGTTAATGAAACCTTAACCATTACAATCATAGGGCGAACATTGATCAAGTGTTCAAGAATAGGGTAAAACAGTTATTCAATAATTCATGGTTTTCGATGGTACTTGGAAATTAAGTATGTAATCTGTCTATGAACCTAATTCTCTACATATATACATACGGTTTTCATTTCTTAAAAAATTAACTCACTGAAAAGGATTTCTTCTGGATAATAGTTGTTTTGTGAAGTTATGTTTCATTAGTAACATTTTTGTCTATTCTATCAATAAATATTCCTTTTATTTTGTATTTGAACTATTTTAGTTAATTTTAACGAATATTTATTAGTTTCATTTCATTTTTTTGATTGCATTTATAACTTTCCTGATATACTACTTTAAATTTATATATATAATCCTACTAAACTTCATTAATTTGATAAAATTATACGGTACATAAGTTGGTTTGTTGATTTATTGCACTTTATCTATTTTCATATATGAAAAATACTTCAATAATCATTGTATATTATTCATTTACAAGTAATCCATATATTGTTCACTTTTATTAAACTGACTAAACAAAGTACCACTGAATGGTGAGTTGTGTTGCCTAATATTTTTTGAAAAGTAATCAAATGTTCAATTTATATGTTCTTTGTGTAAAGATTTGGAAACAGAAGCGCCTTCTATTGCTTCAAACAATTTCCACTGGAAATGTTAATCATGACAATAAATTAAATGTGATTCCCAATTTCGAAACACAAGAACTCATATCATCAAATCAGAATAATGAATTAAGCCTCTCATCTTCATTAAATAATAGAACTAATATTATATCAAATAATTGTTTTACTATGGATTCAATTTCAATTCATTTACAAAATTATCAACTTATCAATGATCAACAATTTGTTGAATGTTTACATTACACCATGTTACATGCTATTCCATCAATGACATTAACTACCATTTCAACTATATGTGGTTTATTGATTAATTTATTATCTTCCATTGTTGCTGTAAAACGTTTTACTATATTTGCTAGTCTTGTTATTTTTTGCAATTACATATTCATATTAATTATGATTATACCAATGATAATTCTATTTGAATTAAATTGTCAATCAATTTGTAAACATTTTATTGTTTTATCATTTTATAAATATTATCAATCTTTTTCTAAAGTAGTTTATCATTTGATTTTATTCTTTAATAAATTAATAATTAGATTACATTTTATTTTTCCATTCATTATTATTATTACATTAATATTTACAAGTTATCAATTATTATGGTTACGTAAATTTGTTATACCACAAAATCATCAGCATAGTTCTACATTTCTACGCTTATATCATCCATTAGAACAATTTAGTCGTAAAAATGTTAATTCATTTTGGGCTGAATATAATTTACATTATTATCAGAATTTACTGAAAATTAATTTCGTTTGGGGTCCTCAACCACATGATGAACGATCGTTATTCAATTATAATCATGATATACATATTCATTCAAAACTATTGCTTTATTCATCTCCTACGATCAATTTCACTTCAATTAATTCACGTTTATGGCTATTGAAATTTTGTAATGAATTAAAACGTATGCCATTTTTATTCCAATCTTTATCCACAAATTATCGTCAACACACGCTAAGCTCATTACAATTGTCCAATTTAAATCCTTTCATAAATATACCTGTTTGGTGTCCATTTGGTCGTTATATAAATTCGATTGATAATTATATATTCTCATTGAATTGTTTATTGGATACAAGTACTTGTTGTTTGAATGGAAAACCTTTACAAATTTATAATTCTTCTGTTATATCGTTTCTATCTTGTTTAAATGAATATGTATCACGTGAAAACCAACATGGATATATTTCTGGATTTCGATTTATGCATAAATCTGGAATGAATGAACCTGTAGGGTTTATTGTCAATGCGTTAACTAACATCTCTTTAATTTCATCTTCACATTATGATATAGAAAAGGCTATGAATAAAATAACCATATGGTTTAATAATTTAATATCAAATGCACCTAATTTACTAAATCATGGTTTTCTAGTTGTAAATGAATTGGAAAAATTTGAAATCACTTCAAATATTACACAATATGTATATCATAGCATAATGATTGCTGTAATTATTGCTAGTCTGCTAATATTTTTAATTGGTAAGAACATATTACTTTCTGTATTATCACTTTTATGCTTAACTTGTTGCCTGTTATCATCTATCACCATATTAACTTGTATAGATAATTGGAAATTAGGTATAATTGAAGGTTTAGTAATTAGTTTAGCTGCTGGTATTGCCATTGATCCATGCATACACTTAGCTTATGCTGTATCTGATAAATGCAATGCAGGTAGTTGGCGATGTCAACAATCGTTTTGTTCTCGTAATAATTTACTTTCTGTACTGAATTCTTTAGGTCCAGCGATTAGTGGATCAGCTTGGACTAGTGCAATAACTGGTCTTCCTATGTTATTTTCTAATCTGCTTTGTTTTCATCAGATTGGTGCATTTTTGTCGACATTAATGTTTTGTTCATGGTTTTTTTGTTATATTGTTCTCACTGGTGTCCTCGCTTTTGTTGACCACGTTTTCTCATATTTTAAATCTAACCGGGTGTATCTATAATATTTTCTATCTTTTTTCTTTATAAATTTTCTTAAAATTGATTGTAAATATTAATAATGTACAGTTATATACATCTTTTGAAATGAATACACTTTAATTTTACACGAAGTTTTTCAGGTTTATCATATTCGTAAAATTTGATGGGTACCATTAGATGACAGGAACTTTATGCTTCGTTAGGCCAGAAAGCTACTGAAAATGGAACTTCTTCTTCAAGAGTTTATGCAAGATTTGAAATTCTGGAAGTAGTTCGTTCTTTCAAGGCTATTTCATCCTTGTAAATAAACACATTTCCAGTTTATTGAAAAAGGCAGTAGTGGTTGTAATCCCTGGTAACCGGTAGCTAACCTCTCAAAGGACGCAAAATATAACCAAAAGAGTACTTAGGTTACTCTACAAAGAGATAACACTAACATAGACAATTACCAAACCTTTATAATGATGCTATCTTCTGCAATTATCTCTATAGACTTCTGATGAACTGAAAGTTCCTTAGTCATTCTAACAATGAATTACAGTGTTGCATTACACAAAAACGTAGGTTGGGACGTCTTAATCACTGACATTTTTATAACATTTAGGAATCTAAGTTGCTACAACGAATATTGAGCAAGCTACATACGACTATTTTGACCGAAGCATAAATCGGAAGTTGTTTTGAGTATTGATTAAACGGAATAGATTGACACAAGTACGTAAAACTAGCAGAAAATCAAGTGATCATAGTAGCTACCCCATCAATATATACATCACAGGCTCTGGATGTAAAAAGAAGTGAGGTTGCCCTTATAATTGCTGAATAGCTCATAAATTGTGTTTGGTTACACTTAGTCTTTAGGATTCGAAGGCTAAAATCAAAATAAAGCTAGGTAGGTACTGTTAAGTCGTCTTCTTGATTGCGACTAATGTGGTTTGCAACTAAAAGTATGGGGCCCTTAAAGTCGCATATGAAAAAGTATTTACTCGAATAAGTGTCGAAGTATACGGTAAGACTACATCATCCCAATCCTCCAGTCATCAAACAGTCACGTCAAACTATTATTCAGTCACTGTATGCCACGCCGATATTCTGGAAATTCTATTGGGCTGTGATTGGGTGATATTTCGGCTTCTGGGGCTTAATCGCATTTCATAGGAACCGCTTCTACAGGCACTTAGGGTAATAGAATGGCTGTTATTACAAGTATTAGCGTGTGTGTACAGAGTTTTATGATCTTAGAAAGCACGCTCGTAATACAGTTGTTATTCAGACGTTTAAATATGTCTATAGTTAACGCAAATGATCTGGGAACTATAAGCAAACACACTGATTTACGATATGGAGATGGTCTGATGTTAAGTACCTTTTTGGGATCTAGAACTAATCGTTGATACAAAAGGTCCAAAATTTGTCATTCACATATACTCTCACGTTTGGATAAATTTTTAATCCCAAGTTATTCAACCATTTTGGCTACTAACATGCATTTGTTACCCGCCTCACTTAGGAATTCCGTCGCCGACCAAAGAAATCCAACAAAATCTGTCTGGAGCTCTCCTTTCCGGCTGTCTCAAAAAGGCTGTCTATTTCTTGATATCTGCCTCCTATTCCCAGTGCAACATGTTTTTTAGCCTGTCCTTTTTCCTCTTACTTTGTGTCTTTCTTTGCGATGCAGTCCCATACCTATTGCGTCTTCCCCATTCGGAAGCTATTGTGTCCACTACTATTAGGTTATTGCTGATGGTGTTTGATCAATCGGTCTTGGGTATTTCGCGTGGACAAATGCTAATATATTTCTTTACCTTTTTGTTAATGGGGGTGTTGTTCTCACAAGTGGGGTCAAAGGCTAAGATTGGGTCTTTAGCGAATCGTATAATATACTACTTCGCAGGATAACAAATGTTAATCCCGTTACTCTAAGAATTAAATAAAAAGGCGATTCTATAGGTAGAAGTATATTTAGTGCTAGCCTCGTGATATCGAAATAATATCGAGGTCAGAGGGCGTACACCAAGCAGGAGAGGTGCGAAGAGGAGAATCGGAATAACACGCTTGGTTTGCGAGAGATAGTCTTTAGTACAGATAACCAAGAGGTGTACCATATAACAATTTTTGTCAGAATTAAGTACAATAATAAATGTTTATTTTTCAGAAATTGTGTTTTCTTCCTAAAAGTATACCACTACAGGCCTTAGGAGTAAGGAACACAAAGGTTCCGAGTAATGGAGACTACTAGAAGAGGTCCTATCTTCTTTATAGATTGTTTTATTGAAGGAAAGACTGGAATTATATAGAAATAGACTACGAAAGCTATTACCATTCTATAATGAAAGCTGATTTCTAATTTCCAAAATATTTTAGATGTTAAACTATAATGTATCTGATGAGTTTACTTGTCATTCAGCTGATAATATCAGTCGACCAAAGTTAACGAGAATGAAATAAGCATATAACTCACGTAAAATTATTTCCAAGCTGCACCCTTCCATGAGTCTCTTTCCTGGAGAGTAGACTATCATGGGCACTCGGTAACGACAGTAAACAGAGAAATCTTAATAAAGGACTGGACATTAAAATATATAATATATACAAAAGTTATTTCACCTAAAGCCTACTGTTGAATAACCCATTTGTGCTGGTCTATGAATCTGAAAGTCACAACTATCACGAAAAATGTGCTGGTATTTATAAACGCCTGGTTTGCCAGATCAAGTACTATATTAGAAGGAAATAAGGAAAATACTCTGGAGGTAGATAGAACACACACTTCTAGACATGACATCTGATTTGACCAGTTCTGATGTTTAAGAATGAGAGCGTTGTGAAAGTCTGGATGTGTTGACATTATTCGACTTTCTGGAGAAAAGTCGACTGCACAATATAGCAAGTCACACCTTGGAATCTTCAAAGACACAGTTGGCTGGAAATCACTGGCTATCAGCCTATGCTTCAACACTTGTGACAAGCTTATAAAACATATGGGGTGCGCAACAGGCAACTGAGTTGGTCTTTTCAGAGACCAAGGGATTGAAGTTGTCCATAGTTCATCTTGATTGAATCGATCCTTCAGTTACCGCTCCTAAAATGGGTTGGTCGTACCTGATGAATACCACATATACCATATAAGTCACTGTTTATTCTTGCGCTTCAGTCTATTTTTATTATTTGCGTAGTTAATTTGGTTGCCAACTTAAACAATCGCCTGATTTTACTCTTCGGTATGCGAAATTTGTATACTTGTGTTTCTCAGTCATCAACAAACACCTTTCGTCCGATTATATAGTATCTTCTAGATCCAGAAACATTTTTTCTCTAAAGTAAACGCACTAATCCAGATTATCAGACGCAGAAACTCACGGTAGCAGCCTAAAATCCACCCCTAGTTTCGGTTCCAGATCCGCTTATTTTAGGGCTTTTGTCATTGCTGATTGTAATCTATTACTACCACTAAAACATGTTAGCGCATTTCGTTCACTTTCTATGTTGATGCTTCACTTGTTCTTCTGTTCTCTTCTTTTATAGTTCTCCCTATTCACGCTTTTCTGCATACCCTTTTTGTACACAATGTAAATTCCGGCTAGACGTAGACAGCTGCTACCGCATACAACTACCTAAAAAAACTAAAACTAGTCATAGATATTAACACTAATGAGGACCATAATCTTAACAAAGGGACAAGGCAGAGAAGCCAATCAGATATTGCGTATTGAAATCCCGGTTTATTCAACTTTTGTCCTTGTCAGCTTTTACAAAATCCAACTAATGAGTCGTTTTGAGTGAACAATTTTTGTCATAATAGTCTTCCTAAAATATTCACTGAGCAATAGTCTGACCATATGCTGACAAGGGACAACATTTATCTGGTTGCCACGAAAATACTATGAAAATCAAATGATATATGTTCGAGATCTAGTATGATTTTAAACTAACAAATGACTGTTTTCTTAATTCATATGTACTTATCCGTTGTTATTAAGTGAGTCTATTTTCATTGAAGTCATACTTTTAATTTTTCTGCAACAGTACGCGTCATTAAAGGAACTCAAATCTTCAAACTAGTAATTTTTCCACTATATATTTAACTACCTACTGTTGGTACGGACGACATTCAAAGCGTTAATATTTTTGGGAGTCCTCAAAATTTTTAAAAAGCCTGGTTCCGTGTCCATGTGGATTTTATCATTGAGCTTCGAAATCTTAGGGGAGAAATGTATTAATCTTAAGCAGTCATCGTCTACGAGTACTGTAAGGTTGAAATAGATTATTCTTTTTGAACCGTCATTCCAGATGATTCATATTTTATTAGAGGAGTAAAGACGCACCTCCAGTCTACTAGGATAGCAAGTGGAATATTCTAGTAAATTCAGACTTCACCTCAAGTTTGGGTCAATTTAGTTGAACCTTAAACATAGTGGTGTAAATTTAGGTGGAAAGTAGATTATTTGGCTATCGCATAGTGTGGTTTTATAAACTTTCGCTCTCTCCCAGCCTATCCCTACACTAGGCATCATCACTCACTGAGGAAGTCAGTGTTCGGGCATTCGTAGCACATGTCCCAACCACCTCGATTGATGATCATCCACTACATCATCTACTGATTTACCATCCTTAACCTTTTCATAACACTAGCATTACTCGATGGTCCGAGGATATTCGAGCAATGCTTCGAAGACACTTGTGACTGAATAATAGTGACCTACGAATGTCCTCTACTCATAGTGACGATTATCTTTTTGTGGAATGAAAAATTTGACCCTTCCTATGAGCCACGGTTATCTCACCGAGAATATCAATTTCCTTGAGAGTGCAGTTATATCATTCGATGGAGACCAACTCAATCCAAGTCTAGGTCCCTGACGTTTTATCAGTCTTTATCAGGTTTTTATATATTTCATTAGAAGAAAAAATTGCATTTTACCCATAAAATTCGACCTGCAATAACGAACTAGGCAGACGCGTTATTGGTCTCCAGTCAGTGAGAAGTCACTTGTAATGTCATAGAACATTATTGTTTGAATCTAGTTGACCCTACTATTCGGATGTAAATCGTAAGTATATGTATGGCTATTAAGATCTTACTAATGCTTCATCGAACCTGGAGACAGAAAATGAAATAAAATTTCAACAAAGACCAAGGTTTAGTCGAACATTAGAACTGTCTTGAATAAAGGATTAGTTCAAATGATGATTAGTCGGTCATTCGGTGATGTAAATACTTGACATTAACACTTGTTTATGTCTCAAAACACTCCGTGTTTATTTTGACTACAAATTCCGAATAGTATCGTTAATTGTTACAGTGGGTGTGACTAGTAATTCAGATAAATCGTCTACGATGAAAGCAAATGTTATAGTGCTTGTATAATTGAATTTTATGAGCAGTAATTGCTACTGTAAATTTTTTCATATGTTTAGTGAAATTACAGATGGTAAATGTGGCTTAACCAGGATGACTGCGTTTTAATTATTACAAGCTTTTATCTGGAATCTGTAATAAGAAGTTATTCTTAATAATGTTAATTCATCCAGTACATTTATTTTTATATTATTTTCTGCTTGTTTATTAATACAATTCATTTTAGAAAGGACTCGTGAAATCTAGTAATGGACAGAATTGTAATGCTACTTGATATGGACTGTTTCTACGTTCAAGTTGAACAACGTGATTTTCCTGAAACTAAGGGGAAGCCATGTGTCGTTTCACAGTATAGTGAGTGGAAAGGTGGAGGGTTAGTTTATAATTTGGTGATTTTCATATCTTTAGGGCTTTAGCTATAAGTTACGAAGCCAGGGCTCTAGGTATCAAGCGAGGAATGTTCAGTGATGAAATTCGAGCTCAACATCCAGAAGTAACAATTTTCAAGGTTCCTGAAAAACGAGGTAAAGCAGAACTTACAAAGCAAGTAACTTGTTTTCGATTTTGGAGTTGGTTGCTTTTTACAGATATCGTGTTGCAAGTTCTGAAGTCATTCAGTGTATATCTGAATTTACCAGCGATATTGAAAGGGCTAGTATTGATGAGGCCTATGTTGATTTAACTGGTTAGCTAGTATTTTTACGTTTACAAACCTTCTGATAGACATTGTAGATTCAACTTTGGTTCAAGATCACAATTTGTCATCATTGCAGTCCAATCTAGAGTCATATGTGTTAGTTAATGGGGATATTGCAAAGGAGTTAAAGTTAGAACTTACGGGAACCAATTGTGTTCAACTCAGTGGCTTTGACTGGATCGAATTATTAGATTCTAACTTTGTAGATGGGAGGCGATTAGCAATAGCTTCTGAATTGGTGTACCGTATTAGACAGGCTGTTTTTGTAAAGACAGGATTTAGATGTTCTGCTGGGATCGGTCCAAACAAAGTAAGCTGTTTGTGTGCTCTGCTTCTTTTGATGTAAATAATAAGCAATAATAATAATAATCTGATGTTTAATTTTCACGCCCGATTATTATTTTTTGCTCTGAGAAGTGTCATTTATTACAATCTCATTGTTTAAGAATACGTTTCTTTCCCTCTGAAAATAAAATTCTGCTTCTGGACTAGTCTGCCGCAACACAGTACGAATTCAGAAACTCCAACTGCGACATTATCATGTATACTACGTATTAATCCTCTGTATTATGCTCTCCAGCTGAGAAACACGGTTTATAAAAGTTGATAACACGCATAAACTTAAGGTTTTTGACCACAGCTGTCTTTAAAGCAGTATAGTAGTATATTTAGCGAGTCCGTTAGCGAGGTATTCAGTCTTCATCGAACAGAGTGGTCTTTTTAAACCTGAGAGGCTGTTATTAAATATTCAGTGTAATAATACTGTGGGAGTGCGACTTATGTTTTAACCTATATAGTGCAACTCATCACTGATTACAATATTCTTGTTCTATATTTGGAGAAGTAAATTGAAACGTCTGAGTTGTTTTTCGATCACCTAAATCTAGAATTTACACCCCTAATTTGAAATTTACCCGTCTATTTTACACATATATTATTTCATTGAAGATATAAAAATAAGCAAAATTAGTAGTGTTTATACAATAAACGTTTACACATTTCTTTATTGAACTTGCAAAGATGCAATAATGATATTCATAGCTGAAGTTAATAGTGTAATACTTCATTGTATAATATTTTATTTTGTGTACTTTGTATATTCACATTCAAAGTGTGAGAGATAAAAAGAGAAAGGATGTGAGTCTAACTCTTTTCAACCTCAATTCTATCTGTTTATTAGATTTCAGGCCTAGGTTCCTTTATTATTGTTGCCTTTTTTTTTTACTTCTGATTAAGTCTATAGCTAAGTTGGCATGCAGTTTAAATAAACCAAATAAACAAACAATTATTCCGCACGAATCAATCCCTACTCTATTGGAAAATACTCCTATAAATAAAATGTAAGTGATTCATGTGTTTGATAATTATTTTCATTAGACTATATTTTTGTGAAACAAAACTGTTTAGTTCAGTAATTAAGTGTACGTTCCTTTTGCTAACTATCAGTCTCCATATTTTTAATTTGAGGACTGATCATACTGGTTATATGGTAAAATCAAAATAGATGGAGTGTCGTTCACACTTTTTTTTTTACAAAAAATGTCAGATTGAGAATGGCTGTATCCAGCATTTTCAGTCATCTTTCTATTCACTTAGTGGGTGAACGTTGCATATTGGAGTGTAATTTTCACTAAACATTCCATTTTGAACTTTTGGATATATCTACAACTATCTACCGTAAAGTGTTAGTATGGCAAGTTGTTAGGCCGTAAATCTTAGTACTTCAACAAGAAAACTGAATCGGACAATAAGATAAAGAACATGAATACGGTGATAGATAAGGATTTATTTGACATCAGAAATAAATCAAGTAATACGATTTACATTTATTAACAGTCAAGTTCGTATGCATTAAACTGTATAATATCAAACATTAACTAATTAGTAACTTACTGCATGAATAGAAATTTATAATGTCATACAATTAAATGTTCATAACCAGCAGATTCAACCGATGTACTGTACATGGAAAGCGTTGTCGTTAACTTCAGCCGATAGTTAAATATTGTCCTGCCTTGTGACGCAGTTGGGTGCTTTCCACAATGTGTGTCATATCCACCTTCAGTATTTTACTTGATTCCCTCTTCAGCTTAGAGACCAGTTTTTTCTCTACCACAGTAAGTTGTTGTTGATGTTATCCGACAAACGGATCCGGAGTATCTTGCATAGACAACCGCTTATACAGATTTGTACCTTTTTGATGACGGTTGTAGTAGTTTTCCAAGTTTCACCTTCGTATGATAAAACTTTTGTGATGTTCGTATCGAGAATTTCGACTTTGTTGTTGGCTGGTAATTGTTTTGAGTCTCAGATGTTGTTCACTTGTAGAGATGTTACCCTTGCCTTGCTGATCTGTGTCTTTACATCTGCATTAAAACTACCCTGTTTATCAATGATGCTGCCCAGATTTATAAATATTTCCATATATCCCAGCGCTTCTCCGTCAAGAACGACTTGGTTGCTGCTTGCCGTGTTGTATTCAAGGATCTTACTCTTTCTCTTGTGTATATCGAGGCCTGCTGTTGCAGAGTCTGCTGTCATCCTGGCCGTCTTCACCTGCGTTTGTTGCTGAGCGTGAGATAGGAGATCTAGGTCATCTGTAATGTTCAAATAGTCTAGTTGCATCCAAGCTATTTACTGTATTCCATGTTTCCCCTGTGATACTGACGTATTTATAATCGTACCAACCACCAGGAGAAAGAGAAAGGGTGAGAGTAAACGACCTTGTCTGACACTGGTTTTCAACTGATTGTTCCAGAAGGATTCGTAGTGTCGCGATTTGTTCGGCACACGATCGGTCCCTGCGGATAATGGAGACCGTCTGCTGCAACTATGCTCAGATAACCTCCTATTTCAAGCAGTCACTAACTTTAAGCATAGGGAAAAATATCTCTTGACCTGGCGACTACCAAAGTCGTCCCAACGCTGGACTCAACTAGTTCATATCGCCATCAGCCACCGATGGAGGGGTTCGATAGAGGATTATCTCTCGTTCTGGGGCACATGTTTAGATCCATATCATACTCTAGTGCGAACGCGTATTTATTTGCGACTTACTAGGCGTGAGAAAGACACCACAAGGAAACCTCTTAGGGTTCTACTTAGTGATAGCATAGCTAAGAATATATTTCAGGAGCAAGTAGAAAAACATTTAGGCGGCAGCTTGCAATGATATCCAGAAGGCTTTGGAAACAGCAGTGATATCTGCTAGTAAGATAAAGCACAAGGTTGGGGAGAAGCGGTGGATTTCAGAAGCACCTACTGGACTAATGGATGTTCGGAAACTCATCCCGTCTGGCTCTGAGTACGATGAGAAGCGGAGTCAGCTTAGACGTAGGCTGATAAAAAGCCTACGCAGTGATCGCGAACAGTGGTGGGCAGCGAGAACAAGAGCGATGTAAAAGTCAGCAATGAGAGATAGCAGTAGACAGTTGTACCGACTTATCAAGGAAACCGGTATTAGAAAATATTGGCCTCAATAATACTCCGACGCTTAATGGAAGCTCGTGAAAAGAAGACTAGAGAAAACCAGATTGGTTCTCGACCTGCACGTGGATGTATAGACCAAATATTCGCTCTTCGACAGGTCCAAGAACAAAGACACACGTTCAGAAGTCCTACAATAGTTGCATTCCGCGACCTTAATGCGGCGTTTGATTCTGTGGATCGTGAGGTTCTGTGGCAGTGTCTGTCATTTAAAGGTGTACCAGAGAAGTACATTAACATTATACAAGCTCCCTACTCAAAAACTAAAGGTCAAGTGCGAGCTTATGGCTAACTGTTATCGGAACTGATTACTTCAAGTGGTGTTCGCCAGAGTTCACTTTCTTCATTCATATTCAACGACACGTTCATCGTCTCACTTTTCAGAGGTTAATCTTCTACCAGGAGACTCTCTAGTTGACTTAAATATGCCGACGATATAGTTCTATTTGATGAAGATGGTGAAGAAATGCAGTCTTCTGACTATCCTAATCAACAATGCAAGCATGTTTAAGATGCGGTTCTACCTCTCGAAATGCAAAATGTTGCTTCAGGATTGGCTTGCATCGGTGCATGAACTAGTGATATGGAGTGAAGAAGTTTAGCGTGTCGACTGCTTCACTGTTTTCGGGAATCTCATCAGTGCTCATGACCTGGTTTGCGCCGAAATCTCAACACAAATACAGAACGCTCGATTCGCTTTTGCCAACTCGTGTCACTTATGGCATAGGACGAGTGTACTGAGCACCAGTTCGCTGTGTTCTACCATATGGGTGTGAAACATGGCTAGTAAGAGTAGAAGATATTCGTAGGTTACAGATGTCTTCGAAGCATTGCTCGTGTATCCTGGGACAAACGAGTAGGCAATGCTGTTGTTAGGAAACGGGTACTAGGTAAGGATGGAAAATTAATTGATGAAGTATTGAAGTATTGAAACCTGCTGACTGTCTCGACGATCTATGTTTTGTGGTGTAGGAGTAAGTTGGAAGAAAGCTAGGGGTTGCCAGACCAAAATATGGCAGAAATCCATGAAGTCAGTGACAAGTGAACTGAGTCATGTTGGTAGATGTAGACTACCTGGTTGGGGTCCACCAGGTAATAGTAACCGATGGTTAGAGACCTTGAACGACATGGCTCAAAATCATTTGCAATGGCGCAGATACAACCTCTTTTCTTGTTCTCTGTAGTTATCACACTTGCTAAGATCTTTCTTTAATTTCTTCGTTCCCACCTGTTAGTATTTATTCCTCCTCCCAAATCTCACTGAATAGAGTGGAGCATTCGGAGTTGCATTTGTCTGATTTCAGTGCCTCAAATGGGATGTTGTCTGGCCCTGCTTCTCTGCTAATCTTGAATTGTCTGATAGCCCTGCTAATTTCTTTGTTGCTGGTGGTATTTAAAGGAAGATCTGTAGGTGCTACTTCGATATTAAGTGGTTTAAATAGACCTAGTCTATTCATGAGTTCTTCAAAGTGCTCTACCCACCTATTCTTCTGTTTTTGGATCTGGGTGATTAGTTTACCTTCTTTGTCCCTAACCTATCGTTATCGTTTACTGTACCTTTCAGCTATCTTCTTTGTTGTATCGTATAATTGTCTTATGTTTTTCTCTCTTGCAGCTTGTTCTGCTATCATGTTAGCTCTCTCACATATTTACGTTTGTCTGCTCTCTTCACTTGCTTTTTTGCTTCTGCGTATTCAGCTTGTGCCTTAGCTTTCTCTGTTCTTATTCGGAAGATATTGATGCTGATTTTTTGTTGTTGCTTTATTGGATCTTATCCAGAGTATTGACTGTGATATTGAATTCGTCGTATTAAGTTTTCTTGATGTTGTCTGCCCCGTTTTCCAGTGCTTCTAGAGTTTCAGTTTCATTTTGGCTACCACCAAGTGAAGATCTGAAACCATTGTGGTGTGAGCTACTTATAAGTAGTATATGACGTGAGTGTCAACGTAATGTCTGGCAGCATAATATGGGGGAAGATCAAGAAAGGAAGAGTTAGAAAACGATGGAATTTGTATGAAACGCATGAATAGTGACAATCGATTGATGTTTGGCAACAGGAACAATCCAGTTCGATAGGATGAACTGATCCTTTGCTAATGAACAATTTACGATATGGTTTTCCGATTTTAATGAGTAACTGTGTAATTTTCGTTAAATACAATTCGGTTGCCCCACCTGTGTTCTCATTCACTACACCATGTCAGCTCCTCTCTTTGTGCTCACGTCCTCCATGGTCCTTCTGAACTTTTTGTTGATACAGATAGTGTCCATTTGGTTCTGTGTGGTGTGGTCCGATGTAATCCATGTGGCTTTGTGTATGCGTATATATGAGAATATCGTTCAGGCAATGACCAGTTTGTTAAAGGGACATAGGTTTGTGGATCTTTCACCATTTTCGTTGCTTTCTTCCAGTCTTTGTCGCCCCATAATATCTTCAAATACAGTTTTATCCATTCCAACCTTGCCATTTAGGTCTCCCATCAGAATGGTCAAGTGCTCTGATGGGCATTTGTAAACGATTAACTGCAACCTCTCATAGAATTGATCTTCTTTATTGTGATCGTTGGTAGCCACATGGCATTGGATGACGTTCATTTTGATACCCTCTTTGTTTGTTTTGAAGGATGGTTTATTGGTCATGGGTCCATGA
Source organism: Schistosoma turkestanicum (assembly GCA_944470395.2). Taxonomy (NCBI): domain Eukaryota; kingdom Metazoa; phylum Platyhelminthes; class Trematoda; order Strigeidida; family Schistosomatidae; genus Schistosoma; species Schistosoma turkestanicum. Next base: position 51,688,572 of record OX103971.1, read on the forward strand.
GATTTCCATCCTGTCAGTGTTTTTTGTACCTTGGAAAGCATCAGTACAACTTCTTGTGTGTGTAAGGTAGTTTCTGCTTATTCATAACCACCGTACAACAGCATCTCTTTCTTCTCATACTGTTATTGAATCACTTTTGTAATACTGAAATGACTTTCTAAAATTGCTATTAAATTAGTACCATATTTAATTTTTTTTTTAAGACGTAATTTAGGTGGCAAATTAGGAGATACTGTCATTAAACAACTGAAGATTGAAACACTCGGTCAACTGAGTTCAATTCCATTGTCTATACTTACAAAAGAATTTGGTGAAAAAACCGCGTAAGTCTTGTTTAACTCATTCATAAAAGTTGTGTGTAATTGTCTTTTCTTCCAAAAAAAATCGAAATTGCATTTATTGAAAAAAAAACTCTTTGATTTGTGAACTCATTATCTTATTTGGCTGTTTAAATAGACTAGATTGAGAAGTAGAACCAACAGTTAGCTATATGGTCATGTGTTTTAATGAAATAGAAGTTTACAGTACCATACAGTTGTCGTTTGAATAACATGGATTCTGATCATATTCTTACAAAATGTTCGTGTTTCATCATCATCCTGATGACTAGTGAAGAATTCAAGAATCACACCATGTATATTTATTATTATTTGGTGTATATTATTAATGCGATCTCTGGTTAGTTTGTTTTCTTAAAGGCGATGTATGATAGTTGTCACTTATTGGTAATAATTTAAGCACCACAAAATCTGAAACATTTTGTTCATGGGACTGCAGTATTCTCACGAGGATTTATGATCAGACGATTAAGTGATTCGCAAAATTCCAATAACAAACCACGAATTCTTTCTGAAAACGGTATTATTGGAGAAAAAAAAGGACAATATAAATAGTTAAGTTTTCAAAGTCTCGAGTCGTGAGGCATCCGATGCATTCATAACAGTTCAAAGTATAATCAACAAGAAGGTTTACCCTTCAAACAATTGTTTAAGAAATAATTTGCAAGCAAACGATTAACTATGTAACAATATCGAACCATTATCAAAATTGAACTAAACTCCACGCTACACAAATCATGGAAGTTGTTTGGAACTGGTAGTATATACAGTTGACGGTATATAGTAATGACAATGATTGAACATAATTATCATGATAATGTGGGTTAAGACTTCTGATATTTAGGAAAGTGAACATAGTACGGTGTACTATTATGTTATTACTCTGCTCCTTAATGGATATTATTTGATGAGGTCATGGGATCGATTACCTTAGTCATTCATTATGTGGAAGAAGTAATTGATGTATTGTGGTAAATAACAATGCAGTTCGTTGTTCCCAATATGATTTATGATATTTTGATTTTTCATTTTGTAGAAAATGGCTTCATGACTTATCGCATGGTATTGATCATGAAGTGGTTACTACTCGATCACTTCCAAAATCTATTGGTTGTAGTAAAAATTTCATTGGACGTGCAACACTTACATCAAGTGAACAAATTAAACGATGGTTATTATGTTTAACTGAAGAAATATTTGAAAGATTAGATGTTGATTATCATCAATATCAACGTTATCCTACTCGGTTAACTGTTTATGCTCGGACAACAAATGATCCAAGATATTTTGGAGGTATATCACGTACACTTCCAGCTAATCTTTTACAATTCATTGGTTATGGAAATCGTAGTATCGTGAATAATGATGATGAAACTTGTAGTAATACCAGTGATTTAGATAATAAATTACTTAAATATCAAAATCAAATTGAGAAACTTGCCAATACTGCTTTGGTCACTTTAAAGGAAGTCTTTTTTAAAGGAGAAGCTCCGGAAATATGGTGAGTTCTATTTTTATTGTAACATTCACGATACATTTGAATTAGATTTTTAATGTACCTCACTCATCATTATTATTGTGCTTTAATAACTTTACGTGATAGTGTTAAATGTATGTGAACAGTTTCATGTATCCTGATTATTAGATTAAAACTTTAAAATCATGAACAGTATTCCATTGATGATTACGGTTACCGCATAATCACCTACAATCTCATCAACAACATTTTCGATGACATGAAAAATTCACAATGGAAAAGGAGTTGAACCGCAAACAAATTTCCTTCATGCCAGTTGGAATAAAATAGTGGTGATTGTGACTTGTATGTTCTATGCGTAATTCTGTTCAGTTTGAAACGTTAAGCATTTAGCTTGAGTTTCAGTGTATATAACATTGGGTGGGATAAAGGTACACTAATTTGATAAGTCTCAGATAGAATTGAACGCATACACCTTTGATTTCAATTTCAATCGTTATCTCCTTTTACAATATTCACATCATAAGTCAGTTACATGTATTAGGATAACTAACCTTTTGACCATTGTTTTATAACATAATTTATTGTGGTTGTTATTTCTCTCTAACCTTAGTTATGATGAAATTTGATATATATTTTTTGTTTGTTTTGTTTAGGGATCCTGGTATCAGTTGTTTAGGTCTTTCAGCTGGGAAATTCCTGCCTAATTCTTCTACTTCAAATGTTGATATTCGATGTTTACTACGAAAAACTCAACCAGAATCAATAAAGTCTAATACACTTCTTACTCAACCAGAATCAATTCCATGTGTAAAAGAAGATACTTCATCATTATCATTATCAGTTAAATTATCTTCGGATGATAATAATGATGATAATGATAAAAATGATACCGTCAATATTCCACCTCAAAGAAAACGTAATTCCAATGATTCAATTATCAATAACAACAACACAAATAATCTTTCATTTTTTAAACGTTTACGAATTGCTGAAATCTCAGCACCATTTCAACCAGCTGTAATAATTGATAATCCCGATAATAATAATAATAATAATAATAATAATAATAATAATAATAATAATAATAATAATAGTGAGAATAAAGATGATTTATCAATAGAAAATCAAAATGAAAAACTTATTTCCAATTCAATAACAACACCAACAACTATTAGTATACAATCAGATGAATCATTAGAACATAATCATCAATTGTCTACACTGGAAGATTCACCTTATTTAGAATTTGATTCAGAATCACGTCATTCAACATCAAATACTTCAGATTCGTCTAATTTTTTCAAATCATATTCCATTGGTGATTGGATTATATGTGATAAGTGTAATTCACGTATATCTGTATGGCAATTACCGGAACATGAAGATTTTCATGTAGCTCAACGTATACAACATGAATGGTCAGATAAAGAGCATAATGTCAATTCAACATTAATCCCGTCATCATCATCATCATCAATAGGCACAATAATCACAAAAACTGATAATACTACTAATTTAAATCAAGTAGATAATTCATTGTCAAATAAAATATCTTGTCAAAAATCAACTCAAGTTAAATCGAATACACAACAATCAAAATTGTCAAAAAAGCAATCGAAATCAATTAAACCTACTTCTGAAAGTTTAGATAAATATTTTTTTAAAATCTCTTAAAATCTACCAGAAAGAATGAAGTAGATGATGTGGTTTTTTTTTTGCATCTGGCCAATCATCATTGTTGTTTATGATTGTAATTTTATTTTTCTATGATTGTTTTATTATGAGAGGAATATTATGATTTAATGTTGTTTTTTTTTCATGTTGCTTTTCTTAAAATAATAATTTGTTTTTCTGTATTGAAAGCTAATGTAATCATTATTATTTTTTTTATTTACCTGTCAATGTTCCAAAATCTTTTCCAAAATTAATTTATTATGAGACAAAATCAGAATGATAAAACTGATGCTTTATGAATACTTTGTTTTAATTTTTTTTTGATCACTGCGGTATTGTTTATGGTCAACGAAAATATTGTATTCAGTAACTACGGCACCTAGATGTATCATTTGAAAATTCTGGTTATAGAGATACGATGTGAATTTCATCATAGTTACAAAATCTATCAGACCAGCATATATATAAGCCAACAATATTGTTTTCATTTGGGACGTCATCAGGATTTACTATGGAGTTATCTTCAACCAACATAATTACATAGTCGAAGACTTGATATATTATTAGCTTTTATTCATTAATCGGTTTACGTAACTTAAATAAAAGCCATTCGATCTCATCTCGATTTGATTTAAGAGTATTATTTACGTATTTTAGTACACATTCACTGATATCAAAACACAACCGTCTTAAACTAGGAAGCACTGGAAATCTGTTTCATCTCCGTATTTTAATCTGCCTAACATGTATTTAGTAGATAAGCAATTAATGGATTCTCACTTCTGAACAGTGCTTGCGTGTCACACTGGAAAGAAATAGCTGTTTAGTTCTCACTTCGATATTTGACATCAGTTCCTGATGATTTCTTTTAATTGTAAAGCTATTTAAAACTATTGACCCATAATATATTTTAAAAAAAACCAAATGTAAATCGTTTATGATCATATTTTCACAACAGTAAAAAGTATTTCTTTTGTGTATCGGCAATTTTACCATCGAATTGGTAAATTTGACAGATTAATTCGTACTACTATTAGTAGTGTAAAACATTTTAGTGATATTTTTCATTGTAAGTGAACTGAGTGCTGGTCAATAAATAGATTATTTAAGATTGATGTAGTGAAATCCAATCAATCCTTATTTTTAGATTACTAGTTGGTTAAGAAGTTAACTTGTTATATTTTCTAAATTTTAGCTTTAGCCATAATTTAGCGGATGTACTTTTTCGTGTATCAGGTGATTACACACATACTACATCTTGAATACAATGTAGTCAAATTAGGCATGTAATTCTCCGTAAATTTTTTGAAATTATCTCAATAGTTTTCTCACTAAAGTTATAAATGTCAATAACTTCTAGATATAGAAGATGTTATACACTTATATTCTAGTGTTTCTTTTGATTGGTTCGCATTGATGAGGAATGTAAAATAATGCTAAGTTATTTTCCTTGATTATTCCGGAAGTCAACACCCAAGAAATATTAATATTATAGGTAAAACAAATCGTTTGTTAAATAAGCCTGCATTATCAAGATAGAGACTGGATTGTGAATTTTTTTTTAAATGAAGCAAAATAAATCAAAGATATGTAGTATGAATTGTTTTCTTTCTAGATATTCATATCATGCACTGATAATGTACTTTTGCTAAGAGTATTGCAGAGATTTTATCGTTGATACTTTGACCAAGAATTAAGTCTGGCTATTAAATCGTAATTCGTTGTAAAGTGTGTGACCTACAAACTAATTGTCTTGCTTAACAGTCACAAAGTTTAACTTAACCAGAAGTAAACTTTTATTAAACAAACATGCTTCATCATAGGTAGTAACTTTCAGTAATAATTTGCTTTGCATCGGTAAGTTCTACTGACTATGAATGTCTTACGAGAAATGCGGTTGACGGTGCAGTCGAACACAAGCTCTGAGCGTACCAGCAAACAGTTACCATATATTTTGTTAGTTCATTTATTTTTCAATCTTGTTTCAAAATTGATTGACGTAATCTTAATTGGATGTACAGTTAGTTATGAAAGGATGGTGCCTTCCATGATAAATGGTCACTTGGAGCTCTGGTATTATTACGAATATTTCATATACTGAATGTGGAACTGAAATGAATTTCCAGAGTGATAAGTTCATGTGTAATAATATAGTATGAAATATAACCTACTTACAAATTGTTAGTAGTTTAACTGTCGAGAATTTATTTTTCAATTGCTTCTGTACCCAAATCATAAATCACAAATTCTAATTTTATGGTTCCACATAAAATAACATATATATATGACTCAAACCACAGCCTTATGGTACTGTCAACTTCTGTTTTATTTAAACACATCTCTAACTGTTGGTTCTACTTCTCAATCTAGTCTATTTAAAAAGCCATATAAGATAATGCTACATATATTGTGAAGACCAATTTAATCGCATTATGATATTGTTTATAAATCGTAAAACAAACCATTTTCTCTGATGTCGGAAAATTTCGATGCTGAGACTGAGTCGAAGCCTTAAACAAACGCATTCGAAAATATGATATGCATTTTTTACATAAATTATTTACAGAATCGATATTTCTCTGCATTTTTAACTTTCTATGTTTATATAACTAATAATAACGTCATTAACAAACTGATATTAGAATAACACAGTTTCTTTTAATCATTAAATGTTGATCACATCATTTGCTTTAGAAATCTCTGCTCCATAAAATTTAAAACAATTTTTACACATTGGAATCATCAATCAATCATTGTTAGACCATCATTAGAAACCTGAGAAGCACTGGACGGCTGTTTCGTCCTGGTGTGGGACTCATCAGCAGTGTGCATCCACGACTCCTGCACCGTACAGGATTCTGAATCCGAGAATTTCGGTCCAAGGGGTTAGGCGTTCGCCATAAGCGTTCTCCGTAATTCTAATTACAAATTTTATACTTAAGCGTATAGAACTGAAAGCTGGTAAAACTTGTTATTCTTTAGTTATACAGACTGTAATACTATATTTTCTGAATTAGAATTTGAAAATAGATACAATGCGATTACGATAGTGATTTGAATAATTCTTATGAGAATAAAAGTTAATTAATGATTTATGCTAAAAGTAACCCTTTTTTTGTAAAGAATTCTATTTATTATTGTGGTGTTCATAGATTCAAATAAAATGTGTTATATTAGTTTGGCCAATGATGATCAAATTCAAGGTCTGACTTTTATGATTGAGAGCTAAACTATATGATTTTCGTTGCAGTTTAATATTGAATTTCCTGATTTATAACTCCTGAATACATTATGCTTTCATAGATTATATGATATCACAAAGAATTCATGATCTATTATTACTGAAGAGATGCTGTCTTGAGTTTTTGTAAAATTATCTCATTGGTTTTGACAGACTGTAGTCACTTTCAGCGTAGTGGTGTAAATAGAAGATGCTGGTAAACCCTAATGTCTGAATAATTTATGCTCAATGTTTCTACATAGAGAAAGATGTTATCCTAAAATTCCAAAGGATTTTTAAGTGAAATAATAAATATTTTTAAATAAATTTTACGAAACCATGAAACTGGGGAGATTTTGACAGGGACACAAAGAAGTGTAGTTATTGTCTAATATTGTTTATATGAACTATTTTTTTCTATACTTCTATTGACATGGAATGAAACAACTGACATATAACTTCTTTTAAGCAGTGATACTTATTTTGAAAATTCAGTTAATTTATATTTCTTGCTTGTTTGCTGCTGTAATATAAACAATTTTTAGTAAAAAAAATTTCCAATTTTTTTAGCTTCAACTAATGCTCACAAATTTAATAGACCTTTGTTCAAAATATCTGAACTTATTAATTATTTCGTGTTTTGTTTTCATTGATAATTGAAGTTTATCATTGTATGTGTGGTCATTAGTCATTGTTAACTATCAGTTCTTATATCAAATAAACAAGTTACATTTAGAGTTTTTTTTAAATCTCTATTAATTCAATATATTCAAAGGTATCATGCTGAGTAACTATTGTATATTGGATGGATTTCTTTCTATATGGTAGGATGTATGAACAGTAAGATGCTATAAACTTCATGGTTTTGAATACCGTATGTAGTGTATGTCAAAGATATTGGTCTATATTACCCCCTCGACACTCGTTCGGCAGGTTACATGTTTAATATAAATGATTATTTCAGTGATTGAAATGAACACAACTTAAGATTAGAAGTGAAAATACAATAAGAATGAAAACGATTAATTCTGGCTAATAAACTTAGGCAGAATCAAGAAATGGATAAGGTCCAAATATTATGTTCAAAATCATAAGTTCAATTAAGTCAGAGATACAGACCACAGTGATGGAGTTTCGTTCTCTGAGCTAGATGCGTCGGTTGTGGAGCTTTTATTGTTCTTCTGAACAACATCATCAGCACAAGCGTTAGTTGTTAACAACCAATGAAGATAGAAGTCAACAGAAAAAGCTACGAGCCATATGAGGAGAAATTCTAATATGTCACTTCTAGCTGAAGTTTGAGATGATGGTGTTGTTCAGAAGAACAAATAAAGCTCTACAACCAAAACATCCATCCCGGAGAACGAAATTTCATCACAATCATCCATCTGAGCTAGAAATTTTCTTCACCACATGGACTACTGAATTTGAATTCAGTGGTTTAAAATCATGGAGTCATCTGAACTTCCTGAAGTCTCTTTTTCGGCTAACAGAAAAATGTTTGATGTACATTTCTGAAGAGCCTCAAAATTCAGTGTAAAATTTATCCACTTCTTAGTCATCAACTATTTTTAGTTTAAGTTAGCTCATGATGCAAATGATCCTGAAATTGGACGATTTCTAAAAACATTCCGCAGTGGTTATAAGCGGATATCGACAGTGAACAGCAGAGGGGATCCAGAAAGCGTGTTTTGTCCTCTTTGTGACTGCATACACCTGTACCCGAGTTGATGTTCAATCTAAGGCTCAAACTCAATACTTTCGGCTACAAATGGCATCGCGTTATCCACTTAGCTGCTGGATTCCACTGCTAGTCCATTATCCATCTCTTTTCATAATGCTTGTTACCTAATCACTATATCAAGGCAACCCGTGCAGGATACAAATTCGCTAAATGAGAAGAATCAAACTCACAATACAAAGGAATCCTACAATAGTATTTGATCTCATTGAAATAATTCCTATCGAATGCATGTCACTTTTTATAATAATAATTTTCTGAAAAAAGATGATTCATTATAATTTATTTAAAAATTCTGCTAAAAAGGATATATTGTTTTTTTAAATTAAAGTTAAATCAGTCGAATTGTTAAGCACATATTACTTTAGTTAGCTAAACATGTTTTTAATGCGGGGTTCGTTTTTAAAATGAGCTTGTTAATCCCATGTCAAACCTTCAATCTATAACCGATCTTAAGACTGGTAATAACTTTAGAGAAACTTTAGACACAATTAACTCAATGTAGCATTAACTAGTTATTTGATGAATAAATCTTGAGTCATTTTATTTTAGAAAATGAGTAGAGTATTCAAAATATTCAGTGAAATGAATCTAAAATCACTAATTAATCATTGTTAGACCAACATTAGAAATCTGGAAGCACTGAACGGCCGTTTCGTCCTGGTATGGGATTCATCAGCAGTGCGCATCCACGACTCCTGCACCGCGCAGGATTCGAACCCCGTACCTTCGGTATTGTGCGCGAACGCCTAACCACTGGGCACACTGCTGATGAATCCCATACCAGGACGAAACGGCCGTCCAGTGCTTCCAGGTTTCCAATGTTGGTCTAACAATGATTCATTGATGATTTCAAATGTGTAAAAACACAAAACCTCCAAAACTCTGCCCGAAAAAGAATCTAAAATCACTTTTTCTTTTTTAAAAATCTAGTCTTTTATTATTCTTATCTTCATTGCCAAATGGTCAGACAAAAAAAATACACCACTGCTGAATTGTAGAATTAATTTTGCCTTTTAGATTCATTTAAATGGAACAATTTATGTAATTCTAGTTTTTTTAATGTCAATGTTTATTACAAATGAATTCGTTTTGTTTTGTTTTTTTCAAGGTAATAAACAATCATTCAAACTCAAAGTTAGCAATTTATGTTTGGACATACTCACAACAACCAGAATAACAACAACAACAACAAAGAATAATCCAAATATTTCTAAACTGAAAATTAATTTATATGGAAATAACTCCATATTTTTCTACATTAGTTAGTGTAATTTTTATAATAAGATGACACTTTTATTTAAAATGCAGTTAACATTACTGATGGATCAGTGAAAATAGAGCACTGAAATGCATGATGAATTAAGTTGATTTCTCGTGAGTAGTATATGGTTGTATAACAATTTATTTATTTTGAATAAGCTTTTTAGGAGAATAGGATGGTTTGCATGATCAATGGTACATAATTGGATGCTTTCAATTGGATGATATTGTTTTATGCTACTATGTGTTAAGGGCTTTCTAAATAAATCTGTGCCATCCGTTCGCTAAATACTTAAAGCATTCAGTTATAAACACAAGCCCTTAGGAGATGAAAACCTTTGTCATATATGGCAGTAGTGTTATTGCTGAAGTTGTGAATGAATATAAAACGATTTTCTAGATTTGGAATTGCTTAAAACGATAACATAAGATGAAATCAATATTTTTAGTAGCTGTTTAGTAACGTCTACAGTTATAAGTATTGTCATTTAAAGATTTGACTTGATTATTTCACATAAAACAATGATTAGGTAAGATAATAATAATAGTAATAATAAAATACTAATGGGTAAACATTTAAATTTCCGACGTTATGAGACTTTGTTTATGTCACTTCTGTAGAAAATAAATATGATTACAAATATAAGTAGTAAATAGAAACAAGGAACTATATTTACATCAATCAAAACTAAAATGGCATAAGCCCAATTATTGTTATTGTCTCACATTGTTTGACATCGACAAAAAGTGATATATAAGTTACAAAATCAAGAATAATTTTAAAATTTTTATTGATTTAACTCTTCTGTCTGGTTTCCTTTTGTTATTTTGACTTGTAATAATTTAATTCAGTTGTTTATTCAATCATTGAAAAAAGTTGTATAATGTTAGAAATTCTAATGTTTGCCGATTGAGATGTTAACTGCATAAACAGTTAGTTGGTCTAGGAATCCACTAAAAACAACCCTATTTAAAAGTTTCTGTAGTAAATTTCTTAACAAAACTTTAAAATAGTTTCTATTATGATTTAATATGATTAATTGCACTAATCATTCTCAGATAAATAGACTGTTAATGTGTTACATCATTTCAACTAGATCACGGTTATGATGTCAAACTCAACTATTGTATTGAAGTGATAATAGAAAAATAGTGTTTTCGTGGAATACACCACTTTACGTTAACTTCATTAACTAGGAGAAAGTGTTCGACAATGCTGACAGGAGGACAGTTTGGGGGCATTTTCGACACTACAGAGCGCCTCAGACAATACTCAACATTGTACGGAATTGTTATGATGTAACTTTGAAATCTGAACTAATGGTATACTACTTAGTTATGACTTATGTTCTGCTATTAAACAACTAAAATCTGTAGATGGATGATGCAATCAATTTCTCAGTGATAGAACAGGTAAAAGATTACAGTCAATTTCACAAAGGTATGGAAAATGTTATAAAACATCTGTGTGCTACGTGTTTTCAAAAATCACCGGTTAGGTAGAGAAATAAATTTTCAGTTGAATCGAAACGCGAAAATAAGTGATTTAGCAATCAAGGTGAATATTTTTTGACTACCGTATTCTTATGATTAGATCATTTAGCTAAAATTACTGTTTTAAACAAACATCTGAATTAACCGCAATAGCAAATTCAAGAACGCAGTTTTTAGTCATCTTCAGTAGATCTAGTATGATTTAACGTAAAATCCAAAATTAATAGTCTTCTAGTCAATAGATCATAAACCATTCTCTTGTACTTTTGCAGTAAAACATAACTTTTGTATAAATTTATTTGAGAAGTTTGTTTTCCGTATGATAATTATGTTGATGCTGTAATGGCTCATGTCTGAAACGATGATTCACATTAAGTTGTAGTGGGTGAAATATTAGTTCCTTAAGACCCTGTCGCAGTGCGCAAGTCAACTGAAGAGCGACAAAATCAGAAAAAGATATTTTCCATGGATAATCACCATATTTCACTGTGTTCATAATCCGTTTATGAATAATAAATGTAACGTAATATAATACGTATGTTACATGGTATATATTATAAATATAAACGTCTCTATATATCGACATCTGTATATATATATATATATATATATATATATATATATATATATATATATATATATATACAATCGAATCTTTGACAAATGACATCTGTAGCTGTAGGCAGACCATAAAGTTCAGTCAATCTCTTGTTTGATTTGAATACGTTTAGGAATGAATGAGTGAATTACTCTAAATATAAGTTTCTAGATTCCACTAGCATGATCATTATTAGTATTCCATTTTCTAAATCAGTCTGTGAGTCTGGAGGTTGGTGAAGATTACTTGAACAGTATGTTCAAGCAGATAGAACCATCATTATCATTCGGTGTAATTTATAATTTACAGGATTTTCAAAATCGGTGAACATTGATCACTATACTTTTTTATGATAGAAAATTATTGATAGTTTAATAGTGAATGGACATTTTAACATGAAATCATCTCGCTAATTTATTTGATTCAATTAATCTATTTTAGTTGTATGTATGTGGTGTATTGATTGAACTTTTGTATACTATTAAATTGAACATATAAAAAGCAAATACACTTTTAAATGGATGCAGCGTTTTGAATGTCATTAACCTTAAATGGAAGTATGTTTATTAGTTGATAATTAAGAAAATATTTTTGTCAATTGTAAAAAAATTCCATTATGCTGCAACTAGTTACAATGACAAGTACTAGTAAATTAAAATAGTTTCACAAAAGCTGCTTTATAGTATATAGCTCATCTGTTTTCACTGTTGATTAATTAAACAGAGTTATTCCGAATGCAACTATAGAAAGCAAGTGAAATATATTTATTGAGTGATACAAGTCAGTTGCATTCATTCTGATACTGCTATTAAATTAAAAGATCTTGAGATTGACGGATACGATGGGAAAAAATTACATTTATCATAGCTATGCATCAACGTTGTGCTTCACACTTCATCATGTTCAACAATAGATATGAATGAAGCTATTAGTTTATTAGCCTGACGAGTATTATTTTCATTATGCACTGACAACCACTGAAATACGTGGAACCCTGAATATTTAGTTTGTTCTATGATTAGTTAATAATATGGAAATATTCAGTAGTCAGTGATCAATAACTTACACTGGATCAAACACACAACCTGTAGGTCTCTGAATTCAATAAGGTTAGATCGTCCAGTTTTTATTGTTTGTAAATTATGATATAAGTCAGTACTGATAATCTTTAGCAGTAGCACTACTGGCAGGCACTTATAAATATTTTGGCAGTCATTTGAAGTATGTTTTTAAATATGTGGAAGATAAAGCTGTAGATTTGAAATCTCAAAGTGAGATTTATTAAATTATTGAATCACGCCAAATATCTGACATTTAAAGGTTATTTAAGTTCTCGATAAGCAACCTGTGATCATAGTTGTCCTGTTAGTGAAAAAAATTCGCGCATACTTGCCTAAATATATTACAACTGCACAAATAGTGGAGTAGATTTTAGAATTTTACATCTTCCCTAACTACATATGCATATTTCTTACTCACATAGATTGATTACCATATATCATGGTGCTAAAAATGGCGAAATCGAATTGAAGTCACAATAAATCTCGGTTTACTTTTCTTTTTATATATTTTCTTCAAAAAAATGAACTTGTCTTATTGGAATTTAATGAAATACAAGCGTCAGCCAGTACACATAGCATGTGACCAATAAATTATATTGCAAAACAGAATTGAAAGACAAAAACATATAGCTTATAATTAGATTTTTTCTCATTAGACACTTAACATGGTGGCAGTAGTCTGTAAAGAAGGAACTTTTCAAAATGACCTAATTGATTAATTTACTTGATTACTAGATGGTAAACAGTATGACTTTTTAGCTAGAAATGCCTGCTAAAAATAAAGAAGATTTCATTCATAATTCTACATGAACGTGAAGCCACTGTAATGCACTGTATGAGACAAAATCGCGTTTAAATTCACTTAGTTATTCAATCGTGCACATGTATTCAGCTACTACTACGAAAAAGATCATAACATTGATTATTGACTAATGAGCTAGTGATCTTTGACACTGTTAACAAACATTCTATGTTTACTCACAGTATAATGGGCGAAAAATACTAAAACTGTAGTTCATGTGAAATGCAAATACAAAATAAGGATAGGTGCACTCATTGATCGACATCTGAAAATCCGATTCTAAGCTAAGATACAACTAATATTTGTGAAATTCTGAAATAAGATTATTTTTTTTTGATCCGGCATTTGAAAATCTTATATCAAATAAAACTAAAGCATTATTTCTATACATTGTTGTTTAGTGGACATCTAACTAATCTTTCAATTGTCTTACAAGTAAACTGTGAATGGTTTTAGCTATTGGATTATGATTCACTAGTCAAATTTTATTATCTTTCATATTCAATAATGAAGTCGTGAGAAATCGAAAATGCAGACAGAAAAAATATGTTGAATAATTATTAGATTTCACTAGTTTTTTTCAAATAACTTCCCTTCACAGTATGGTCAAAATCATATAGACAAAACACTAGACAAATAAATACTTTATAATTTATAATTATACAAATCTGCTAACTATTATTGTAATGACAGTATCAATTTAAACAAATACATGATAAGAATTAATGTTTATATGTCTCGACATAAAATTGAAAATTTTGACATTGTTCAATTGATATTAAATATCTTAGCTGATAGAAATTTTTTTCATCATTACAAATATTTTATTAGTCTTTGATTATTTCGTGTGTTGTTCGTTTATTGAACAAGAATAAAGTTTGATTAAGTTACAATTGAAACAATTGAAATGTCGATACTTTTTGGATATCTTACTTAATATCTTACTAATACTTTTTTTTGCAAGATTGGTGGTTATATAAATACAAAGATTAAACTTTGTTTGTTAAGTTATGGAGAAAAGATACAATAATTAACAAAAGATTAGTAGTATTATAAATGTTGATTAAGTAAATCATCAACTTTCTATTAGGAATATTGTCTTTCCAGTGGATAACAAAATTGCGGTTGACTCATTTTGTGTTGAGATAATCTGTAAACCAAGATTTAATGTATCAATTTACACTCAATGGACAATGTCCACTTATAAAAGTAGTATAGTTAAGTGATAATGATACAACTTCAGTGTTAAAATAAATTTTTCTAAAAAGCTAATTTTGGTGCTGATTAGTTAAACGTATGAGTAATCATTAAAAGTTTATATTGTTATATAGAGAAATATATCATAGAATTACTACTACAAAACTGAGCTTACGCTGTAATTGCAACGCTATTCCTTAACAAAATCTGCAATAATACTGAAGTGTAAATAATTAAGTTGTGACACTCGAAAATCTCTAAAAACAAATGAAAGATGGATTCTTGCTGATTTTCAACATGATAAGATGTATTGTCACATTAGTGAGAGTAGATGAAAATCGACAGCATACGACAAGACTACAAATACGGTTTCTACACTGAATATTTGATATGTAATGTTATCAGAGAAATATCATTCATCAACATCCGGTCTTTAACAGTTGAAAAATAATGGAATGATTCATACTGACTGACCCAACAGTGAAAAAAAATGTACAGTAATACTGTTTCCACCAAATAGTAATTTCGGAACTGAAAAGATTTATCCATCATCAAATTTCTATGAATGCTGATCTCTTATTAGATCTCTTCTCATTATCATTATAGGGTTGTGAAGATTTTTGAGTTTTATTGGAATCTTGAATCGACTAGCGTTAGATGACCACTAAAGACCTGGAAATACAGGGCGGCCATTTCATTTTAGTGTGGGACCTATAAGCAGTGGGAACTTACGACCAAGCAAATGAGAATCGAAACCAGAACCTTCAGTTTCAGGCACAAACTCCTTAGCTCATGGCCACCGAGCCGGCATTCAACGGTGTTAGTGCCAAATTTAATTCTTGGGGTTTTAATGAAGAGCCATAACCGTTGGTGTTTAGCAATTTCGGGTGAAAGGCAAGACGTATAATCTAGATCAAACCGCATTTGATGTAGTCATCTTGGTAGACTAGTATGATCAGAGCTAGTTTCATTGATTTGTACGGACAATATATCACTTGATCATCATGATACGAGGAAAAGTGATTGATTATCAATGTGCCATTCAATTTGCAACACTTGGAAACGAAAACTTTGTTGATAATTTTTATCGAACAGCTGCGTAATTTGTTTTATGTTTATGGTAAGTAAAGTAATAAGCTAAAGAAATTCAAATCTGGAGGTCATTATCTCTAATTGTTGTGTTTGTTTAAATAATTGTCTATAAAACAAGTTTGACAATTTTCAATCTGAAACACTTTCAGAAACTTGCAAATCTTTTTTAGGTTCAGATGTTGATGTATTCAATGAACTTTTGTACTAACCTGTATACACTAAACCTGAAAAAAAGAACTCGTTCTGACTAAATTTGTTGAATACAAATACTGACCTAGTTGATCGATTGTTTTGCTGTTCAAAACGAGTTTGATTCAAAGATTGAAATCGCTTCAGACAATTTTTACTTCAGTTTTATCAGTTATTCGTATGGTCAGGACGGATATAGTTAGGTTGGGAATAAATACAAGAAAGTTAGAACAAAGGTGAAGGTTTAGTGAACAATAAGTTTACTGGTAATTTAAATTAATAAAATGATAAGTAAATGGGTCAGACTTCATCACACAGTATGTAAACAATACAATCTGATAATACAGCATAGCCGTTTATTAAATTAATATTTTCCTGGAAATAAGATCCGAAGTCAGTCAGTCAATTACAACGTAGAACTTCATCCGTACGTACGTCATTTCAAGTTGCCATACTGCATTAGCACAGAGACACCACCGTTAGTTCAAATCCCATAGCGGTAGAGATAGTAGAAGAATTACTGGCAACGGAGCATATTGGGGATAGACGGTATTATTCAAGAAGTATAATTCAGTGAGATAACTTTAGAAAAATATAAATATGGAGATCCGAAGTAGTTCATTAAAACAATATTTCCTTATTTTTTTTACAAACATTTGCTTTTTTTACACAAAATCTGTATGTAAGATTTCGTCATTGGTTTAAATGAAACCAGTAGCCGCTGAATCAATACTTCATTCATTTGGACAATATTAAAATCAAGTTCAAATTGCATAAATTCGTTATCAAAATCAACTAATAGTCCGATGATAATTTGTTCTCTGACAGCTAATTTTGAAATAATAGTGAAAATTTTCAACTTATCGAGTTAATTAATTCAGGAGTAATTTGGGACAGAAATATAAAAACGTTTATAATCTCATAAATGATCATTCGAATCAAAACCTAACTATTATTAACATTTCACATATATTTTAGTCATGTTTATTTTGTGTTAAAAATATTTTGTATATAAGTAAATATTTTTGTTAAATAAAAAAATTCATTTTCCCTTATCAATTATTCAATTTTTTCCCATATTTATTTATTTAATTCAGGAACAGGCATTGAATCAAGAACAAATTCGATGGATGGCCAAGTATGCTCATCATTAGATCGTAATGAATATTTTATCTAATGAAATGAACAATCCGATAATTTATTCTAAATTATCTTGAATTATCATTATTGCTATCAAGTGTTCGACGGTTTTCCGTATTTTTTTCCCCGCTAATTTCAGTTTGAAATAAAAATCATAGTTACAGTTTTATCAATTCATTACATAACTGACATAAAAAAAAAGCTATTTTTGTCATCTTTCTTCTCTATACATCCACTTTCGTGTTTAGTTTGGTTTTTTTAATTTCTTTTCATAGTCGATAAAAAATTATTTATTTAGATGATTTCTACATAATTCTAATCAGTTGCAAATTGTATACATACACTACAAGTATGCATTTTTTTACCATCTGTTATAAGGATGTATTCATAATTGTGTTAGTAACTACAAACTTTGTAGTCCTAATTAATATTCATAGTTGGTTATTTTCTTATCTAAAACTAGACAATATTTACATGCTGAATAAGAGAATATGTATCTGATTATTACTGATATTCGTAAGTGTTTAACTGAATTTAATTAGAGTATTTACTACATTTTAGATGATAAAAGTACATTGAAGTGTAGTTTTTGCAAACTTCTATTATATGCATGATATAATTTCATACAGTGTAAATATAGACGTTTAAAGAATTATTTTATGCGAAAAATTCACTGTAACAACTATTTGTTTTTACTAAAAAAACGTCATTTCACACGTAATAGTGCCAAACATCAGACCGTTTACAACCGATTTCTCTAACTGAATCGACTCAAGAAATGGCATGATGATGTTCTCTAGTCATTTACCAATTTATAAAGTATGTATTACTTTAATTAGGTTAAAATCAGTCAGTTTTTCTCCAGAAAATTATCTCTGAATCGAAAACGACATAATTTAAAGCAACAGGATTGAATCCTAAGTGAAGTAACGTCAAGAACTATTTCTGTCTCATGACATCTACTTGTAGGTTGATGATTCACTAGCAAACTAACTCGAATTTCATCAATGCTAACTAATATTTATGAACATAGTATGCAAATTATTTACTCAGCCTCTAGTATTGTTAACAAATATAATAAGACTTCAAAAAGGTCAGTAGAAATATTAATTCATAAAGTTGTTGATTGATGCTCGTACATATGTAGGCATACATTGTCAACAAAACTACAATTTAAGCACGAATCAACGAAATTAAAAATTTCAAGTCTTGGATTTCGGCACAAAATTCATTACTAGATTTAGTTAAATAGCATTTAGACATTAAAGTTGATGTCAATTTGTAACATAAACCCAAATTCTAATTTCGACTTCTAATCACAGTTCCTCATATTAATTTATAATGCTCTCGTTTACCTTCATTAATAGGTAGATTTTTTCTAAATCACTTCAGCATCGCCCAATGCTCGTCCATAAATAGTAGTGTTCATACTATTTGATTTTTTTAGCATAATGAATGAAATAAAATAATAGTGAAATTTTAAGAGAATAATTATTTTTATAAGATTCAAAAAAGAATTAAGTAACCGCTAATCCATTCAAATGTACCTTTTTTTATCTTTGTAGATATATCTATCACATTTTTTTCGGATTAATCCAAGTTTATTTTCATGCTGTTTTAACTTACTCAATATCTGCTGTCGCCAGTTGTTTTCTAGTTTAATTTGTTTTATACAATCAAATCAGATTAACGACTGCTTTTCAAATAGTTGTATTGTTACACTTTACACATTGATTAAAAAAAACTTTAGTAAACCAATTGATGTAGGCAATACATTATTATATTTAACAAGGAATTTTTCATTCCTTTGTTTATACGATAAGATTTGTGTTCTCTTTATTTTCTGATCTTCTTTACTTTATATTGAACAATATACTATATACAATCATATTCACAGACTATTCAATCTTCTCAACTTCAGTAATAATGTTGCTTGATTTATGCAAGGAAAATTCACTAACATTTAGCTGCATAAAAAAGATATTAAAAAATTTATCATTTCTTAATAAAAAAAACCATATAAATTGATCAAATTCTGTTAGAATAAAATTTTTATCAGTTAATCAATCATAGTTTATTGTTGTATATCAGATTTGATCAAAACCAATTTATTTTCGAATTTTTTTTATAGTTTTAGTAACAATAATGATAATTTTTGTAAACATTCAATATGATTTGCTCTATACATTTCGAACAATCTGGTCACATATATTTACTTGTCAAGGCAGTCCACTAAAGTTCATCAATAGGTGTAGTAATCAGTTTAGACAAAAGCCAGTTTTTCATTCTGCTAAGAAGAAAAAGGTTTATATCACTTTACCATTTAGAGGTGAAGGAAATGGTCTAGTCTTAAGACGGCGACTAAAAGCAGCCATAGAGAAAACATACAACGCTGCTAAACTGATTATCATTGAAAAGACAAACCCCATGATTTCACATAGACCTAAACGTTGCTCGTATGATTTCATAACATCCCATCGCATTTATCAATTTACATGTGGATACACGTACATAGGAAGGAGTAATCGGACATTGCAATCAAGGGTTATGGAACATGTACCTAAGTGGCTTCAAAATCAGTTAACTTCAGAGGAGCCGATAAACGTGGGAACTAGAAAACCATGTTCATCGATAGCAAAACTCATAATTGAGACAGGGCATAAGATTGACATCAAGACAGTCATCAAAACATTGTATAGAAATGTTGAAGGACGACTTACTTACTTACTTACTTACGCCTGTTACTCCCAATGGAGCATAGGCCGCCCACCAGTTTTCTCCAACCAACTCTGTCCTGCGCTTCTCTCTCCAGTTCTGTCCAATGTTTGTTCATTCCCCTCATATCTTTCTCTATTTCTCGGCGTAATGTATTCCTTGGCCTTCCTCTTTTCCTTCTGCCTTGAGGGTTCCATGTGAGGGCTTGTCTTGTGACGCAATGTGTGTCCTATCCACTTCCACAGCTTCTTCCTCATTTCCTCTTCCACTGGAATCTGGTTTGTTTTCTCCCACAGTTCGTTGTTGCTGATGGTGTCTGGCCAACGAATACGAAGTATTTTGCGTAGACAGCTGTTAATAAACACTTGTATCTTCTGGATGATGGCTTTGGTAGTTCTCCATGTTTCCGCTCCATACAGTAGAACTGTCTTGACATTTGTATTGAAAATCCTGATTTTGGTTTTGGTTGAAAGTTGTTTGGAGTTCCAGATATTTTTCAACTGTAGAAATGCAGCCCTTGCTTTGCCAATCCGCGCCCTCACATCTGCATCCGATCCACCTTTCACGTCGATGATGCTGCCAGGATATGTAAAGGTGTTGACGTCCTCCAAGGCATCTCCATCAAGAGTGATTTGGTTGGTGCATGTTGTGTTGCATCGGAGAATTTTGCTTTTTCCTTTATGTATGTTGAGACCTACTGCTGCAGAGGCTGCCGCTACACTGGTCGTCTTCTCTTGCATTTGTTGTTGAGTGTGCGATAGAAGAGCCAAGTCATCTGCGAAGTCCACGTCGTCCAGCTGCGTCCTAACTGTCCAGTTGATACCGTGCTTCACTCCAGATGTTGACGTCTTCATAATCCAGTCGATGACCAGGAGAAAGAGAAAGGGTGAGAGTAAGCAACCTTGCCTCACACCGGTCTTCACCTCAAAGGAGTCTGTTAGCTGTCCTTCGTGTACGATTTTGCAGTTGAATCCATCATAGGAATTCCGTATGATGTTAACTATTTTCTCAGGCACCTTCCAAGTGCATTTTCGGCGCTCCTGCCTTGGAGTTTCTGGGACATTACATAGACTCACAAGGCATAAGACCACTACAGGAGAAAGTTGACGCCATCATCAACTACCCTGAGCCTACCTTACTAGAGTCATTACGCCGTTTCCTTGGAATGTGTAATTTCTACCGACGATTCCTGTCACATTGCGCTGAAACCTTACAACCTCTAACTGACATGTTAAAAGCCGACAACCCATGTCCAACCCTCCTCCTTTACCCGGGCTTGGGACCGGCAGTAGCCCCTAAGGTTTTACTGGCGGAGTTGTTGAAGGACGAAATTTGAGGTTTATGGATGCCTTGGCTATTCAAAAATTAAAACCCCCATTATGTGTGCAGAAACAATTTGTCATAACCTTGAATTTACCCTGGTAATCTTTAAGCCTAGGGTAATGTGACAATTTTCCTATCCTTTTTTATTCTTTTCATATTACGTTAATTTTCTCTCTCCTTTATTTACAATTATCACCTTATGTCTATTTGAACTTTTATTTAATTGACCTTTTATTCATCTTGATATAAAATGCCTTGACAAGTAAATATGTCTGACCAGATTGTTCGAAATGTATACCTCAAATACATCATATTTTCCAGATTAGTTACGTGTTCTCACTGTTTTATTAAAATTTATAAAACGGACTAATGGTTTTAAACATTAAATAAAATGATTAAAAATTATCATGTACTACTTATACGACATAGATAAATAAGTTTAATCATATTATCATTATAATGAAGTAGATTTTAAGCTTTTACTAACACATTTAAACATATCTATTCAAAAATAACGATAACTTATTTTCGATCTTATCAAATTTCATTAATTTTTTTCACGAATGTACGACAGTCATAATAAAACATGTCAATTGATAAATTTTACAAAAAGTCTTATTATATTTTATATGGGTGAGCAAGTATATCTTACAATTTTTAAATTTTATTGACTATTTTATTGTCTATAAATATAAAAAGCTACAGCTGTGTATAAATTATAAATAGCGAATATGTCTAATCTAATAAAATTACTAGAATCGTTTATAAAAACTAAGATAGTTTGTGGAAAACGGATACAGTCAGTCAACTATTAGGCTTAAATTCAAGATAGTTATTTATTTATTATAGTTGTAATTTACTTTGACTGGTTCTACAAATAAGTTATATTGAGTCCTTAAGTCATCTTGTGATTTTAAGAGGGCATTTGAAATAAGGGTTAGTTTGACAATAAAATGAAATTACTCTCTGTTCAATTGTAAAAGATGTTAGAACTACTCTCTACATGCAGTTTCTCTGAAATTCACCGAGGTTAAAAACTTTTCGCTACAATTCAGATACTATGGCTATATTTTACTAGCATCGAAAACCGCGAAAATCAAACATCGTTATCAAGGTCTTAATTGATAACTTCAAATAAATTGAACATTGGAGAAATTTTTAATAGTTTAATAATAATATCTGCATTAAAAATGTGCTAACTAATGATGCATTTTAATTTTAAAACTGTAATAGAATTAGTATTGAGAGTGTATAGTTTATTTTCAGAGTTATTGATGACAGATGTCAACCTTGATAATGTCTCTCTGTTTATCATCATAGTTTCGATTGCTAGTATATGTTGACATAATCAGATGATTTGGTTGAACTCAAGGATAATTCACACTTCAATCTTGGGCTGCTCAAGTTCTTACAAATAAAGTATTTGCTAGTATCTGAGATTTAGCATACATGATGTTATTTTATTTATTAATGGTTAGGAACTTTGGTGTTGAAACATTTTACTATTTATAAATTTTAAGTTAATAAAAGTTCGATAGTTGACATTTTTTTGAAAAATTTTAATTGTATTCTATAGAAATTATTTATTCATATCATATTTCTCCTAACAGTAATCTGAATAGTTTTTTTATGTAGTATTTTTGTCTATATTACGAGGGTGTATAATGACTTAACCTTCAGAAATGTTGACTTTATCGACTTATTTAAGTTTAATAATCTAAGTGAACTCTTACAAGTTAAGTTTGTTAATAAAACTTATATGTAAATTGTCACTAGAAAAGTGTTCATAAATATGGACAATGTCTAGAGACCCGTTGACAAAATATACACACAGAGTTTTGTTTTTTGTGTATATGTGATACAGTAAAATGGAACAATTTGGAGTTATATAGCTGTTGATTAAATCATTCTTTATGTAGCATTTTTTTTATTCAAACCTATTCAGAGCACTAGATATAAAAAACACTTACTAAAACATCTTTGAATTTTATGTATTTTGATTTAGAATGAATAAATGAAACACTAAGTCTTGTTAGTCATTGTGACTTTCTAGTTTAAATAACTGCAAGTTGGCTACATTGATTGGCTTATTGTATTTAAGAAATTGATTTATTTTACTCATAAATTAGTCTATGCGTATTCGTGACCATTTATTGTAATGGCATTGAACAAAGTCGAATAAATTATGATAAACAGTGTCTTGAAAAAAACACCACATGCTAATGACAGCTCAATCGGTCAAATTTAAGTGAGGTGGGTTCTTAAGATTTTGCGTGCAGTGTAGGATATTCTCATTTATAAAGAAAATTGCATGAAATGTGTTTTGTTTTTTGAAATTCAGAAACACTGAACAACAGTTTTATCCCAGCTTTAGGCTCTGTAATAATGATAGACTCACGAGTCTACGTACACTCGTCTACGTAACGTAACGTTAATGGAATAATTTGCATTACGGGGTTGTGCTTACTGGTGACTAGCTTCGTGAGGAATCTTCTCCGAGTTCTAGTGGGAAGACGTGACCAGTGAAGATCAACCTGTTCGGCTGTAGACTGTAACTACCAAAGACTGTGTATGAGGTTGTGCAACTCCGTGAATTGATCAAGTTAGACATTAACACCGTTAGATTCCGGCTCAGTGGTCCGATAGTTAGGCAATCGCGCACAATGCCGAAGGCCCTGCTTTCGAATCCTGCGAGATGCAGGATTCGTGGATGCGCACTGCTGATGAGTCCCATACCAGGACGAAACGGCCATCTAGTGCTTCCAGCTTTCTAATGGTGGTCTAACACTGGTCAATTCACGGTTTCAAAAATGTAATAATTAAAAAAACTAACTTTCAACAGTCATTTAAGTTTATAAATACGCATAGCTCGGACATTTCAGGTTAAGGTTAAACAGCTTTTCTAGTATTCAGTAATTTTCGTGATTTTTTCTACCTGAAGCAATGGTTGTAACAATGAAATAGTTTAAATAAACTAAACAATAGACTCAATTGTTGCTTAATTTTGAGTAATCTTCAGGTTTAAGGCGAAACTTTTTTTGTTTGTCCAGTGAACATAATTAATTTGGGTAATGTGGTAGATTTCTTTTTAACTATTACATTTTGAAATATAAATGAATAAATAGACAAAATAAATACTTCTCATATGCAGCCTATTAACAGGATTTCATTCCAGAAAATTCGTCTTACAGTTATTTGTCTTATTGATTACTTACCATTTTAACGTGCATAACAGATTTGGTTGAACTTATTTACTATGAGTGTTTATAAGTTGATAAATGTATTTTATTGTTAAAAATTGTACACCGGCATGGATATTTTGTTCTGTTTGCAATTTATCAACTAGATATACCCGTATGTCAGTATCTCTATGTAATTAATAAAACAAAAACTCTGTGATCAACACATGAAATATAATACTGTTATGAACTAGAAATTTTAGAGAAGATAAACAGATAGCAAGACCCAGATTTAACCAAAATCCTTTTCAAGGTTCTAATTCAAATAATTGACTAAAACTTATTCTTAACAGTGTTTGGTTCGTGAGTTATTACTGCAATTTTTGTAACATATATATCATACGACTAAATCAGAATTTTAGTATATGTTGCTCTGAACCATCTCAACACTAAATATTTTCGTCATAAAAATTACATTATTCTCATAAACTTACCCATAACTTGTTTATTAGTATGTTTAAACTTTAGTTTACAAGTTTACTTCCGATATGTCTTGGATCAACAATCGCACTGTAACCATAAAATAATCAAGAAAATCAATCATGTCTATACGTATATATGAGTTGTTTTCAAAATCAATCCATTTTTTATTTATTCTCTTGTGAAAATTGTTTAACCTTCATTCAAACTATATTTTCACATTCGTTGTTCAGTCAAATGGAGATCTACTTACACTTTCATAATGCTCAACAACACTTAAGGTAATGATACTTATGTACTCACTGATAACCAAATCCACGAGAAGCTATGCTTTACCGGTGAAGTCAGTAAAGTATGAAATTGGACAACAGTTTGCTGATGTAATAAGTTATAGATTATGTTAGATAAAGAAATTGACTTAAGTTCACAAATTAAATATCTTGATTTAGATTCAGTTGTTTAAATGGATTTCGCTTCCCTCAGTCTATGTGCTAAAAGTTTTAAGTTCAATCCAGTGTATTCGTATCGTTTTTCTTACAAATAATAATTCTCAGATTGGAGTGCAGTTAATGCTAGTTAATGCTAAATAATGTTTCCGAAAATGATATGACTGACGGGAATGAGAATAAATAGTTAAATATATTTAAATATCATCGTTTGTATTATGGATTCTTTGGTAACCAAGTTGTATTATAATCGAATGAGACTGAATAATGCAAGTTTAGATTTAACTGACCAGATTTCCGAAGTCAATTATTCATGAAGTCTTTTGCACTCTCGTTAGACAATGGATAACCAATTTTATTAACTGATGAGGAAATTACTGATAATTAATTGTTATGACATATACTGTTTCGTATTTACATTAATTGTTTGTCATTATCTTGACAGTATAATTAGAATTGTCTGTTCTATTTTCTTAAAGAAACTGTTATAATAAGTTGAGGTTTTTTTTACATTTTTTATAGTAATCATTTTCGAGAAACAGTATGATGTTTATGTAATAATATTAAACGTTAGTTGAATATAATAGGAATAGCAGGAAAGATACCTAGTTGGGGTCCACGAGAAGACAGTAACCGATAGTTAGAGATCTTGAATGACATGGTTCAAAATCGTTTGCAATGACGCAGGTGCATTCATTCATTGTGTTCTCTCACATTCTAATCTTCTGAATTTCTCATCACCTCTATCTTTCACTTTCTAAATCTATTTCACTGAATTATACTTCTCGAATAATTTCTTGGAACCCTAATTTTCTCCATTACCGTTAATACTTCTACTATCTCTACCACTAAAGGATTTGAACTGACAGCTATGTCTCTGTGCGAATGCGGTATAGCAAACAAAACTTATCTACGTACGTGCGATGAGCTACGATGTAATGGACTGACTGACATCAAAGTAAAGTAGTTTCATAATAAAATTAAATCAACAATAAATCTGCTTATTGATGCATTAAAAGAATGATTGATTCAATTAGTAAAATATGTTGTTCAAAACTAAACAGATGAGGTTGATTTCACATGAGAAATGCATAGAACAAATGTACAGACATTGAAATTCATAAACATACTATTCCATTTTATGAATTTAATGATGACATTCTTTATTGAACCAATTGGAATTAAATAATGGGTGTGTTCCCGATAACTAGTTATTCTATTAATCATTTTCTCAATTCAGCATACCTTCTCATGCATGTATAAATTACTAGGTGGGAATTGAATCATCATAAATTATTTATTTCCACTTAAACTAATGTGTTGTATACAAACAACAATTAAGGTCATTAAAATGGGTCACATTGAATAAAGAAGCAATAAAAATTCGTTGGTAAGAAACATTTAATCAGATAGTTAATGGACATCAGAAAGGCTTTTGAAAATAAAAGAAAATAAAGGTAGGTAAGAATGATTTGTTTCAAGGCTTAGGGAGATAGGAAACTACAAAAATAATAAAGTAGTATTGTTGTAAAGCTCGATACAGGTCACGTTGTATTATTCAGTAATGTTTTAGTCAACGAGTGTTCATAATTGAGTTATTGAATGGAATACCTGATCAAAAGAAAGAAACTACCATTGGAAATTCCCGAATGAATTTTAAACGGAAAGTATTTTTTTTTGAGAATTGTGATAAAATTAGAAAAACAAGAGAAATGTTTCTTTTTAGTAGTGGTGACACCTTTCCTAATGTTAATTTATGAACGTTTTCATAGTTAATTTGTGCGCTACTAGGATTTACAGGGTACTTAATCATCTTTTTTATTTTGCCTAAACATTTTATAACAAGTTGGAATTGATAGAACTGTGACATAACTGTAGGAAATTAGAGTATTATACCATGGATAATAAAGATAGGACCATTAAAGGTATATTCAAGTCTTCAAGTTAACCTCTACATAGGTCTACGTGTTATCTGAGTGATCTCAGTAAATTATTTGTTGAAACTATCAAGTGTTTTGAAATTAATTGAAACAGCTTGTTTTCAGTTTAATCGCTCATAGCTTAACTGAAATACAACCCTTATAATTAGCTGATTTTGTTTAGTAGATGTAATCAGTTTTTATAAATGATTGTTCCTTAACACTGAGATTAAGATTTGGTTATGTTCTTTTCTGTTTAACAAGTGGTTTACAAATATATATACATCCATAACAAAACAGTAAGGTGTTTCGTTGATGATATCATTAATATTTTGATGTAAATATTTCTATATTCAATTCATTTGTTACTTTGTTCAGTAAGAAGTTATATTGTAGACAATTTATGTTTAAAATTCATTACAGGAAATATCTGATAAAAATTATTTATTTTAGTTTTGAAAAAAAAAATTGAATTAAATGTTATCCACTTTTTTTTAAATCAGATGCACACATTATAACAAAAATATTAATTTTAAGATTTTATTCAATAGGTCTTCACACTTGAATGGAAAAAATTGCTAAAAGATAAAAGTAGGCCAATGAACGTATGGAATACAGAAACATTAATGTGAAAATTTTCTGATTAGAAGATTTAAAAGGGAAGTAATACAAAAGTTAAGTACCCCATAAAAAAGAAACATTGAATTAAAATATTTACAACTTGAATTGACTCATATTGAAATTAAAGTATAAAAGATTAACAAAATAATATTTTTTTTAGTTGAGTTGAAGTGGTTTATTTTGTTTAATACAATTAGAGTTTTCTACTCTCTATGACATTATCACACTTTTGCTATTATTATATTGATTGATGTTCCATGGAAATTTCCGCTTTATCAATTAGCAGAAGAGTAGATGAATGATCATTTTTACATCATTGGTTGACTTTAGCTAATCGATCATTTTAATGTATGACTCTTCAGGAGTGTTTATCTACAATCTTAATCTAAATGAATGTAAGAACATTGCAGACTGTTAACGAAAGTTTAGCAGTCAGCTTAGAGTGTTTCATTTTCATTTTTATTAATATTTTAATATTGTTTGCATCTAGATCCTTTGAACACATTCAAAAATTAGTTTTATTAGGATAGATAGTAAGTGTACTGTGAATAATAGTGAAATGTGACTGTCAATATAAATGTTAGAATAATACAGCCAAATGATTACTTAATTAATTGGTTTCAGCAATTATTGACACCAAGCTAAATTTATTAGGGATGAATCTAATTGATAACTGAAAGCGAAATATAATACGGATTGATTATGCAGTAAGTATATATCACAAGAATCTTATTGAGTCAATAAATCAAAAAAGTTTATGAAGTTTCTTGAATAAGAAATTCGAATTGACATTGCTTTTAATGAAGCTTAAAAAATAAAATACACATATATTCAACAATGGAATTTCATTCACATTAATTGATCCAAGTATTTGAATGCTCCAACACTGTTTATATTCAAAACAGTTATCAAATGCCATCTTGTTATGCCATCTCTCACAATAAATAGTCTATTGCTGTTTGGATTCACAAGATTTTGTAATCTTATTCTAGAGATAGTTAATAGAAATTAAGTTTAGGTGGCGTGTTCTGTTACGATTCTCACTGAAATTTTGAACGTCACGTTCACTCATCGAAATCTTACTGGGTTGGGGTAGCCATCATAATCATGGAGTTCCTCTACTTTGTAATATCCAAATAGTTTATTAATCATATAATTTTAATTCACCAACTAAACAGTCTGTTATCATCAGTATGAGATTTGCCATTAAAATTGCTTACACATAACAAGTTTAAATCTTGAACTGATAATATTATCTATCAGTGATATGATGAAATTGACCAAAAGGCATAAAAGTAGTAATCATCGTTAAACTGTTAAAATTAACTAGCTTACTCATCACAAACATTATTCATACTTAGTTCATAAATCCTGGTGAATAACATATATATATTTTTATAAGTTTGCATAAATAATGTGCAGTTTTGTTAAATTCATTTCTTATGCATAAAGTGTCTCAATTAAAATGATACAATCGTTAATTCTGACTGTGAATAGAATTAATTAATACTTCAGTGCTATTGGTTTGAAAATGCGGGTCGACAAACGTATACATATACATCATTATTTGTGTTTTTGGAACACAATTAATTTATTTGCGTTCTTTATGTGCACAAAACAACCGTCATGTGTATATTTAATAAGATTTTGATAACTGAAATCATGGCAGCAACATAAAGACACTTGTTTTTCTGAAATAAGAAATATCCTTTATTGTCATAATAATTTAAATATATCTGTTTATGATAAACGCTTTGTCAACTGAACTATTTATGTTGACTCAGGCTGGTATTTTGCACAAAAATTAATTACCTGGTTGATTTGAGCCTTATTATTGCATATTTTTATAACTGAATGTTAGGACAGAATTTTGAAACTAGATATTTTTATTACGAGGTTTTTGATACTGACGAGTATGAGGAAGGTATCCATTAAAGATAAGGGAAGACGGTCACGCAGTAGCACAAATTAATTGAATTTGGACTTGCACACTGTTGAGTCCTGGCTCATTGATCTTAAGTTTAGGTGTGTGTCAGAGTCATGGGTAGACTCTACTGAAGAGCCCCATACAATAACGCAACAGCTGCCTAGTGCCTCTAAGTTTTTAATGGTAATTTAACTTCGGTCAGTTTTTGATCACAGTGAAGTATAGGTAATTTATTTTCATGAATGTTAATATTCATGATGGTCGTCGAGATTTACACTTTTATAAAGTCATATGTA
Organism: Schistosoma turkestanicum; assembly: GCA_944470395.2. Taxonomy (NCBI): domain Eukaryota; kingdom Metazoa; phylum Platyhelminthes; class Trematoda; order Strigeidida; family Schistosomatidae; genus Schistosoma; species Schistosoma turkestanicum. The sequence goes on from OX103971.1 coordinate 51,718,767, forward strand.
CCTCCACTGTGGAATAGACTCGGGCCAAGACAATAAATATTTAGTAACTTCAGATTTTCTTTGGTTGTACCGACTGATATCTGTTTGTTTTAAGATTTTATAAACTTTTGTCGCAGTGGTAAACGTGATAGTTTACTTGCAATTTAAATACTTCAATGAATTTGTTAAATGAAAACTAAGGAGCAAACAAAATAATTTTATTGATTGTTCATTTGTATCAGATAAATGAAAACATCAAAACCGTAATCAATAAAAATGTTATCTTAGAATTAGAAAATTAATATTCATACCTAGGAGTATCCGTTAATTGGCTAACTAATGCCTACTGATCTTTTGGGATTGAATAACCATTCAGAACGAGGTTGACTGTATCAATTCTTATTATTGTGATATTCTTTATTAGTGCACACAAAGAGAAGTTTCATTTAATAGTAAGTGACATTAGATTTTGATAAATAACCATCAAGTTGTTGATTTTAGTGAAATGGTTTCCGTGAATGACTAATATTTTTAAAACCTAATATTCTGTTTTATTACAGCTCATTCTCTTATATAAAAATATTTGAATACTAAGAATTGTGATAATTAATAGTGAGGACAATATTAACATTCAGCTGATGACTTCATGCTAATTGAGGTATATGTTAGTATACTTTGATGAATACAGATCATTGGACCATAAATAAAACGTCATTTTAAATATAATCCATAACGTAAATTTTTCATGGTATGTCCCCAGGTTTATTGGGCTGTGTAAATCTGTTTACATTGTAATTATTTCTAAATTTATCACTTTGGTTACAAAGTTATTCATGCATACTGAGTCGTAGATACAATAATTAATAAAAAAACCAAACTATAGCATTATTTATATTCAACTAGTTACCTATGTTCCTTGTTTTTTAGACAGAAGTCAATTCACTGGTCAATAGAACTACGTTCCTCGTTGAAATTTAATCACAAAGAGAATCTAAAATCTTAATGAAACTGATGCTTCATGTGAGATTTATACTCTTGTCATATATTAGAGCCGTTAGAGTTGGTATGTTTTAACCTCAAACGAATTTCAAACACTAATTACGTTCTCAAGGTTTTCAATTCATATTATACAACAATAGGTTTTCAAGTTGTTTATTCTTACAATGCTAAGTTTGCCCTAATCTATGTGCTTATATCATATATTTCACAAATAGACATCAATATCTTTTTAAATCATAAGAATATATTGTTTATCATTCTATGGTCGGTGTTCTCATTGTTTCAGAGTACTAGCTGCACAGTAAATGTATTTGATCTGACCAGCCATGAGATTTTGATCCTAAGGAATAAAAATCAGCTTTCTTTTAATGTACATGATGATGCCTATGCAAAAAATGAACTTTTAGGAGAAAGGATAATTGTTACAAAGGGGAAAAAAATTGAAGTTAATAATTACAAAATTGTGTAAGTTAAGAATTATATGTTATCTGATTATTAACTAGTCAGTAAAATCAAAACCAAAACATACTAAGAAGTTGATTTTGTAAAATTTTAACGTGTGCGAAAATTAAAGTCGTTGTTGTTTTTATGTATAAAAGTCAGGGGATAAGAAATAAATTAATGGTTTGTGAGTAGTTTTTCTCTTCTTTGGAATAAAAACTTAAGTTCAGAAATATAACAATTAAAATTTATGGTAAAATTTATAAATACAAACTTTGACTTCAGAGAGATTGAAGACAGAAAAAAAAAGAAAAGAGATTGAAATGTGATTGGAACATTGAATCCAGTCAGTATTGTTTATGAGAGTTTTTGAACACTATACAAATTATAAGATAAAAAGCTGTCAACTTATTTTTAGAGTAGCAACATTGAATGTCAGCATAAATAACAAACTGACATAAATAAATAACTTGATTAATCATACTGGATGTAGTTTTGATTTGATTATAAGAAATCATGAAAATTTTAATATTGTATGATAAAATTTGTTTTAATTGGTAAATGTTCTTTGATTTCGTCAATAATTTTACAAATCATATTAAACATAGCAATGATAAGAGAAACTTAATGTGATCAATTTATTTCTGTACAAATGTAATACACAATCCATAATAAATTATGTGGAAATATTTAAATGAAGAAATTCAGTTTTGTACATAAACATGAAAAAGAAGTGTTTTCATTTTTTTTATAAATGTCAGAAGTATTAGTCAACTATACATAGTGTGTGTGAGTGTGTTTGTGATTTGTCAAATTTGAGAATTCATTTCATATACATATTTATATATATATATAAATACATTACTGATTAGAGTACAGTGTACAATTATTGATTGAATACGTCATCAAGTTATTTATAGATATATATAGATGTATATAAAAACATTGATTGTTGTAGAAAAGATTTATATATACAATTCTGCTTTAACATCAGGATGATTATGATATTTTTGTTGTAATGCATGTTCAGCTGATTGAAAATTATTTCCTAATGCTTCATCAGTATCATAAGCGCATTCATAACGTGATTGTCGTAGACGACAATAGTAAATTAATAAGCCAAGTAGAATTAACAATAGAATACCAAGTATAACTGAAAATGAAAACAAAAATAGATAATTATTATAGAATGTTGTTAATTATAGTTTAGGGCAGTAGACATTGTTGATAACAAACTAGCGTTTTAAAGTAGGGTATTTTTACTGTGACAATATAATTTAGGTATTACAACTTGGATTCATCAGCTAGTTAAGGATCTATAAAAACATTTATCTTATAGTCTCTCTTACTTATAATGACTATTTATTTGTAGATGAATATTATCAAGATCACTGATAAAAAAATCCAGAAGATAGATTTCCTAATACAGATTTTCTCATCACCCCTGATTTCTCTAGGGTTCGAACATATGATCTTCAATTCTTATAACAAGTATATTAGTGTCACACTGCTGGGTTGGAATACACTAGTTAATGCTTCGCAACTCTGACTGATATACAACAATCATGCATTGATAATAAATCGGTAAATATTTCACTCCCCAAATAGCTGATATCCATTTATTATGAAAATCACTTACCGATCAGATTAATCTCTACAAATCTAATAATCAGACGTTTTATCCGAATGATCACCTAGTTCATATATCACTTAAATACAGATCAATGTTTAAAAATTTAGTTGATAATAAACTGTATTTTATGAATTAAAAAAAAACATATACTCATGAATAAATTGACATGGACAGCATTATCTGTGTCTAATTTTTAAAAACTGATTAATGGGTTTTACATATTTCAAGTTAACCAATCACTCTTCTGAAAACATATTTTACCATATTATAAACCTAATTTGTAATACAATAATTCTATCTAAGCAGAATTTCATAACTGCTGACAAGATGACACAGTAATCATAGGCAAACACATTTTTAAGAAAAATACACAACCTTATTTTGTACTTCTTTTATAGCAAAATACTGAAGCATCCTTTGAATAAAGATTTAACAAAAATGTGCAATCATAAATTTTATCTGTAAAGTGAACTCAATTTTACAAAAGTATGCGCTAATTAAATAAGTTTCTCGTCATATTATTGATGATAATATTCGATAGTAATTGATGAGTTCAAATGAGTAATTGAACCGCTAGTACCAGGGCATTGCTTTTGTGATCAACAGTTTTCTTAGCAAATAAAAAATCAGTTCATATAAGGATAAATTGCATTCGAGATTAAAAATGCAGTTCGTAATAGATTATTCATTTGAAATTGCCACTTAATTTTAGAAAGCTTCACAAATCTGAAAATCATATTGCTGTAATCGAAATGTGGATTTGTGATCACTTGAGTTATTGTACATTTGAGGTATGTATTACAATGTTTACGATTGGCTGAATAATGAATTAGCATGGATTTAAATATCAACTCACAAATACAATTATTTATAAATAAAGAAGACGCGTATTTTAGTTTTCTGTAAAAAACTGAAAAATATCCCTTGTAATCTCGATCAGTAAGTGCCGTAATCAGTTGGACTACTGTGTTACGTAATTTAGGATGACTGCGTTCCTTTTTTGGTTTTTTACATATTCTGATGAATCTGTTGAATTTACAATCCTAGTCGTTTTGTAACACTTGTAAAACCTAGTGGTTTTGGGTTCACTCTATTATAATGTAGTGTGTGTACATCATTACAGAGCTTTTAAATAGTTTTCAAAGTTTTGTTTAATGTTTAACCAATGCCCTCTCCTAATTGATGGAATCTGTTTGGAAACTTTTGATATAAACTCTACCTTTTTTACTGTTCTATCGAAATCTACCAATTGGGCTAATTGCTTACGACATTTATGTTACGTAATACGATATTCTGGTTTGTAAAGTGTGACAGTTGCAAACTTAATGCACTGGTCTATTATCAATACTCACATTATTGTGAGAAAATATTTTGAAAAATTAACTGGAAAGGAATTTCACTGTTTTCTAATAATAATCTTATATCACTTTATAGGATAGAGAACAAGAAGAAGAACCATTGAACTTGCGAAAATAACCAGTGATTAAAAAAGAATGAATTTATTTAAGATTAATTCAATGGTTGAAAAGGTCACTTTCACTTTGATGATTTTATCAAAAGTGTTAGAGAAAACTTTGCAATTTTTTAGGCCAACTCAGTTAACAACAGACCACTAAATTGCTTCTACTACAATCACAAATCTTTATTGTTTAACAAACAAGAAACAACTTATTTTTAACAAACTTAACTCCCAAGAAATTATTTTAAAATTTCACTGGTTTAAATTAACTGAACAAGGTTGCTTTCATAATTTTTACTAAATAACTGAAATAAAATTTGTAATATAGAATATATTTACATGAATTATTTATTAAGATTCTGAAATGTTATTTTCTGAAAATTCATAATTAATTTATCCAGTATTTTTGCTGTCATTATCAAACGCAAACAGAATTGTCTTATATTACTTTAAATAATTACTTTAAAAATCTAAATTAGAATAATCTGACCATTGTGAAAATTGAATATTTCAATGGTTTCAGTTCAAAATCCATCATGTTTAGTTAGACAACATTTATCTGAACTAATAGTTTCGTTTTCTCAAAGAAAATTAAAAAAATACATTTTTAAAAAAAGTAAGAAATTAAATAAATGCTCAGATGTGAGTCGATTTTTGTTTTTTCTAGATTTCAGAAAATGTTACAGTGAGAAAAGATCAAAAATACAAATGATTTATTTCATCAGTGAATTTCATCATAATAGTTTTGTTTTGCAAGTATCCTCCATTCAATGTGGGTCTTTATTTCAAACAAACAACTATTACTCAACTTTATAACTAATTGATTTCAATAAGAATAAAATCACATATACAATGTGAATTAGTTTAATGAATGTTACATTACATTTCATCCAACATCATTTTATTCTGTAGAATGTTAATAATATTAAAGTTGAAATAAAACTATGTAGGCAATATCAGTTCGATATAAATAGAGAACGAATTATTTGATTAATCATTAAATATGATTTTAATTTCTAATCATAATGTAATTCAATTCATGTATTAACATGTTTTAATTGATGAATAGTTTCTCTCCTAGATTTTACATATCAAGCTTCATTTATGCAATAAAAAAAATGATGATCAAAGTTTAAGATAAATAATCATTGTAATTAAACTAATTTTTGAAACCCTGAATCGATCAATGTTAGACCACCATTGGATGGCTTCATGGTTTCAAAAATGTGTAACTTAACAATCTTCACAACCCCGTAATGCAAATTAAATTATTATCTGATTGTATTTTTTCGCATTAAATGAAAATATTGAATAAATTAACCAACACATAAATTTAGAATGTTGCTGTGATGAACGACACATTAAGTTCAATGATAGAACTACCGATAATTTTATGTGAATCCGTAATCACTAAAAAGTGTAAGTGTATTTTACGCTTTGAAGAAGACATTAAAACTGAAATATATATAACTGAAGTCTTGAAAATCTAATTTTTAAAATTTTATTTTGATGTCATGTAAAATTTAATAATCGACGTTAGTAATCGAAATCAAGTTTACATCGCACCTATTATAATGTTAACAACCTTGTTCTTTGGTTACGTTGATTTTTGATATAGAGCTCATATCATGTAATAAATGTTATCAATAGTTTTAAATATATTTACGTTTCGTGCAAGGAATAATAACATATGAACTTCACTATCCTTTCTACGTGATGAATTCATGTATGAAATAAATTATAAAATATATTTTCGAAATTTAGACTATTTTGAAAATAAACTTTAACGTTTCTAGTGAATTTAAAACACTGAATTGATGATAACGAGATTTTCAGTAATGATACAAGAGTTATTTGGGATTCTTTTCACCATGCTAAAAAATGTTATTACCAGTTAAAACATCAGTAACAAATTTCTGTTTTTTTAAAGATAGATATACGAATATTTTACTAAAATGCATTCATCTTCTATGCCATAATCTTATAATCTCTCGTCTATGTATAACTATAGTACTTATTTTCTAGTGATAAGTAAAAAGATAAGCCGTAATGTTAAACAAGAAAATCAAATAAACGAATGGATTTATTGAATGTTTGATTGTTTGATTGAGTTTCAACAAAAAAAGGCATACTTATTCTTTTGCCCTTAACGGCAAGAAACATTGAATAGACTATGAGTTGGTAGAAATCGCAATAATTGGTGCATGAAGTTAGTATTTTAGTGATTAGTATGTTGATTGTTGCTTTTATTATTTTATTGTCGTTTTTTTGACTGAACCAGCTACATTATAAAACAAATCGAATGTGAAATAAAATACGCGACCGATAGAATCGTAGCAATTTCTTTGATTCATGTAAAAAATAATCAGAACAAAATTACAATAATAGATTTTTTCTCATCATCTAATATAAGTTCGCACATACACTCACACAAAAGAATACATTTTTATCGTTTTCAATGAATAAATACTTATTTATTTCAGTGAGAAAGCATTCGTAATGAATTAGATATTCAAACTGTTAAATAGTTTGTTTTATGACTGTTGAAACATGAAAGACAAATGTAAACTTGAAACTTCAAACAATTTAAGTCCAAGGACAAATATTTTGCCTTCTTTTACAGTAAACAGAAAAACAATTAGTTTGTAAATTGATAAGAAATATATCCCCAGGATTTTACTTGGTCAATATATTGTTGACATATCAAACTTTTCTCGATAATCAATAGGTCGATCATAATGTGAACTAAACCATGAAATCTGTTTAACTAATGTGAATTGCTATTACTGTGTTGAAGGAAAGCAGTATATTTCCCAGTACATTAGAATGTAGTAGATGCATAAAATGTTGGTAAAGATATTTTACGATAGAAACAGCTTAAACAAAACAGTCATAGCAACTATGCTTACTGATCTTTCTATAGTACATAGTATGCAGTTAAATATTTTTTAATGAAAAATGAGATTGGTTTCATAAACCGACTTCCAGTTGCACCAAGATATCGACAGGTCAAATCAGGTTTTATATTTATATATATATATATATATATATAAATTCAAATTATTATGTTTCTAAATACAATTTATTTAACCTACCCTACGAAAAAGACATTTTTATAACATGTAGCTATTATTTTGCTTACCAACTGTTAAATGTATGACATGCTCATAATATTTATCTTTGGAATATGTCAATGATAAGATTACAGATCAACCCAAATACTACGTGATAGTAACCAATATTACAATATCTAGCTTACGGTGTGGTGCGTACTACTAATAACGAAGCTTATAAGTAGTATGCAGTAGATTGTCGTCCAGTAGTTACTGTCAAAGTGAAGAGTGTCGCACCTGGATGTATGTCCCTATCATAGTGCTTTGAAGAATAGAAACATCATGTAAGAAAAGATTGCCAAGAATATACGTTTTGGCAAAAACATGTTTAAAGATAACGCATACACATTTGGCTTAGTTAGACTGCGTGCTAATCGGCTAATGTGCAAAATTTATAAATTATGAGAAGAGAGTAGGTTTGTCAACAATAAAATATCCATTTTTTTCAATATCAAACCGAACTCATTATTCAAGGTTCGCGATCGGTGTTGACTAATCAAAACAGATCAACTTACTGAAGTTTTAAAGTGATTGTTGATAAACACTTTGAAAGAATCACTTATTATTATGAGTGTATAGTTTTTAGTTATGTTTGTTTGTTTTTTTGTAACTCAATTCTCTGATATCAATAAGCGATAAATGTTGAAAATTTTCTCACAAAAGACAATCGAAAGCATTTTGTTAGTAATATCACTAATAAAAATTTAAATAGAACTAATACTACTTCGGTAAGTGATTTTGATACAGTTTTCTGAGAAGACATAAATATGTATATATATTTATATCATGAACTAAACAGTAGACAGATCATTTTGATTTTGCACTGCCTAAGAGATAATAGGAACACACTTTATATGTTCAATAATTGTGAGAAAATTAAGACAACACTTTCTATTTCGAAATACGTCACTGAGAAGGAAAAGTTACAGTATAGAAGTCTTTGTTTATGATAATTGGTTTGTTGAAGGTTGAAGTCATCTCTTTGGTCAAATGTAAGCAAATAATTTTTTCAAATACTTACAGATTAATTCAATTTTTATAACTTATTCACTTCATAAACTTGTTGGGCTGATATTGGATATTCAGAGAATCTTTAAAAGTTCGTTGCATTTATAAAATAGACTGATGTATCGATTCGTGAAATACTGAAAGTGATGGAAATGTTTTTCTTGATATTATTACAGTTTTATTAAAAATTGTTGTTGGTTATTTATTTTACTTGATAGGAACCTCAACCTACTGATATTATAATAGTAGTGCGGATGAAACAAAGAAAACCCAGTACAGTTCATTAATAATTTACAGCTTTTTATAAAGAGGAAAGATTTTTAAGTTTAAGTTTTAAAAAATCACATTTCAATACTAAAAGACTGTATGTGTAGTTTCGAAATAATCTTTGAAAACATGGGGGTCTATTCAGATTTGCAGAGCATCTTCGTGCAACTGCAATTATCGATATACTTCACGGTTTTAAATATTCACAAGTTCAGTGACTATGAGAGAGCATCGTATTAGCACCTTTTTTGTATCAACAAGTATATTGTGTTTTCTGAGGTGAATCGTTTACCACAGAGAACTCATAGAATATGATTAACAATGGCTTAACATATAATATTGAATAGAGTAATACTACTTATCGGTGAAATTACGGAGCTCAAGACATTTTTATTATCTATAGCTACAATATCTATTAATTAAATCTAATCAGAACGATCCCTCTATTCTTTTACCAAGCTTAAGCACAAATATAAATCTGCAGAAACACTACGAAACATTTTTATGATTTTGTTGAGTTAACAAAGGTACAACATTGAATTCATATAAAGTTCAGATTGTCACCTAAGATACTTATGACTTGAAGCATATACAAAATAAAGTTTGAAATTGAAAAGTAAATTGTTTAAGTTCTTTTGAAGTTTTTTTTAAAATTCAAATGATGTGTTATAGTATTTCGGCACCCATTAAATAAAATTTGGTTGCTGAAATTTTGTTTTTCAAAGCTTAAACTAGTCTAATAAGTGAAATTTTAAAACTATTTATTGTCAGTAGATAATATTTTTTATTATGATAAATCGATTTTAGAAGTAGAACTTCATACGTAAATCAGTATTGAATGATGAAAGAAAAACACTGTATAATATTATTGAACACAGTATTGACCAGAAAAGATGCATGATTAGGTTTAGTCTAATTGGGACTTGGAATAAAGACAGACAACGATTAGATTTATTCGTAATCTGTTATAATTTGAAAATAATTTAATCATATGATGATTTTTTGACAAACTTGATTGTTTAACAAAAGGTATAGGAAATCGATTATTTGTGAAGTAAAATTTTGAGAATATCTATCATTGCATAATTGATAGTTAAGTAACAAATAGCGGCATTTTATAAATTCTCACCAAAGTGATCGATTGAAATGAAAAACAAACAGTTTCAATAGAATTCAAGTTCAAGTTTCAATAAAACTTGTAGTATATATTATGACTTATTATAAGCAAAACCATCGTGTTTTAAACCAACAAAATTTCATTGACAACTAAGCAATGAAATTTATTAAAATAAATAAACATGAAGCGCTGTTTTATTTCTTATTGGATTTTCAAAGGAAATTATAGAGTTCTGGAGTTGTACATAAAATTAAATCAAATTAATACATTTAAATTAGTCCTGTTCATAATTTCATGATGCTCACTTGATCAAGCATTAGATAAACTTTAAATTATACGAATGAAAGATTCAATTTTGAGAAGAGTTTTATTTAAAGAAATAGATACTTGAAATCCAAACTGTGTGAGTATTCTAATAAATCTGTTATGATATATAAGTACGAACTAGATTGTAGCATTGATCTCTTGTCAATATTATATTGTATTATTCACACATGTAACTGAAGAATATGAATTATCTTGAATTCTTATTTGTTCTATTCTTATAAATTTCCATCTCATCCTATATCAATTACAATCGAAAAAAAAATGTGCAGAAAGTAGAGTGTCAATTCACAAAATACCTGTTTTTAAAATTTATTTAATCTTAGGCGAATAATGGTGTAAGTTATGCTTATGAATTACATGTCAATCCAGTGGTAAATATAATTTTAGTTTTTTTTCCCCGATCCGGTCAATCAAATAAAAGTTGTTGGAGTTGTTTACTTTGAAAAGAAAAGCGATGATTATTCATATTTTAAAGATCCTGAAAAAATATTGGTTGTACTGCGTAAACATGTAAAATGAGGGGCTTTAAAGCAAAAACATCGCTAACTGTTGTAATTATTGACTGTAGTCTTAGCACACAATAGACAGCATTGAAATACACCGTGTCATATTCGGATTATTTTATGAAGAGGGATAAAATTAAGACTGAAACTGGTTAGTAACTCATTATGCAAATAAATCACTAGGTTTTAAATGTATAAGTTGTCAAATTCCTTTTAAAACTTGTATTCTATAAAAAGTGACAAATTTACACAGATGTTTTATGACAATATGTTCCTTTAATAAAGTCGCAGTACTTTTCAGTGTTATGTTAAATAATTAGCTCTTCTGTACGGTTAAATGAATTCTACACGTCGATCATCTTTATTTTATTCATAAACATTGAGCAATATGTAATTTCCATTATTGAAAAACTATGAAATGTTCGACATGAATAAAATGTGTTAAAGTTGCTAGATATGATACTAATGCATATGTTATTTCTAAACCTTTCGTGACTGAAAATCGTTCATAGAATTTTAGACAAAATTCGGAAGTAGTTAAATCAACTTTTTTTCAGCATTGTATGGTTCACTTTCAGCCATTTATTTTTTCGGAAAGATTTGATTAGTTTCGAATGACTATTTTTAGTGCTTTTTATTTAAGACATGTTTTGTTTATTACACAATGACAGGTGTTATCCGAATTCGTGACTGAAATGACTCATTAAAACAATATTATTATGACATAGAACCATTTATTTTAAACAGGTTCACAATGAAAACAACTTTTGTAAGGATAGGTAGTGTTAAGTTACAAATACATGAAAAAAATCTGTAGATAATTTGTATGTTTTTAAGATTATTTATTTACAAACCAATCTAGAAACTTTTCTAAATTAAGAAAATCAGCATATATGGTTCTAACTTTCATTTGTTTAAAGGAGACAAACACTAAAGAACAGTGGAACAAATCATTTCTGCTACTTCATAGGATGCCTACAAACGTAATATTGCCTATTCGAGTCAATATGAACAGAAAATACAATTACTAACTTTCTATTTTCCTGTGTAATTTCGCTGATATTCAGATAAAATTTATACCTTGTTTTGTTTGTTTTATGAAAATATTCTGCATTATGAAAATAATTTTAATTATTGGTAAGCATCAACTGGAAAACTCAGTAATAGTAATAATGTGTTTGCTACTGACCAACTTGGAGATAGATTTCTCAGAAAATCTACCAAGAAATATTAATCTTAATGAAATGAATTTGTAGGGAATGTATTATTTTCATAGTTGAAATCAAGAAGAGACCTTAACTTGACCACCATTAGAGACCTGGAAGCACTGTAAGGCCGTTTAGTCCTAGTATGGGACATCACAGCAATATGTATCCACGATCTACGGAGTTAACAAAGTTGTGTATAAGACAGTGATTTATGGACAAAGTTGAATACATATTGAGTTATATAATAAATTGATTGCAATTAAAAATATGGACAACTAAATCACAACTCAAGCTTAAGCAAGCCTGAATTATTAGCGGGATAATACTCTCTTATTAATGAGGAATCCAAAACAACAGCTAAATAGCCTTTCAATGCTCCATAATCTTAAGTCGTTTTTCATGCAAAGATAGGTAATTTCTGAATACATTTTTTGATAAATGATTTGGTTTCGATAACAGAAATACATTATGGTACAAAAAATGAAATCAAAATAAAATGAGTAAATTTTTTTATGATACGTGGCATTTGTTACTAAAGTATTTGTTTCAGACAGTCATTGTCAATAGGGATGAACATGCTCACAAACACCAAAACGGTCTACTTATGTAATGATCCAACGATCTCTAATTCCAGGTATAAGTTATTTAAAATCGAACAATATCAAACTGAGCTGAAGAACCAACTAAGAATTATTTAACGCTACTTCAACTTAAGGGCAATATAGTGTAGAATCATGTATAGTTAAATCTCCAAGAATATCACTTACTTTTGAGTACGAAAGTCCACCAACATTGACCGTTAGAGCTATCGATCTTTTTAACTGAATTCTTTAAGATTTACTTTCCTTCGATAGCATGATGATAATATTCCGACGATGAGTTATAAAATGATGAATGAATTTTATTAATTTTAGAAGTGGACAGTTGTTGTTATTACTTAGCGAAGCTAAAATTTCATCGTCTTTTGTACATGACTAACTTAAATGATTATAGATTATTCAGTTCTAAGTATAGTTGAACCCAGTGCAAAAACCAGTATTTTATAATCTTAAAGATAAAATCGTTTATTTTAGTTTTTAGCAATTTACACGTAATCCATTAAAGTGAATAGTATTTTTCTCCAGTAATTGCTACATGATTAAATTACCAAACAAATAAATAATCTGTGTAAACAAAACATTTAGTATTGGTAAAAGCATCAATGTTATTCACACTTAAAACTGCAATGATCATGGTTGTTTTTCAATGAAAAATGGTTGTAGAATGACTACTCAAATAAATAAATGTATATAAATAGATTTTATCTTAATTTCTAACAATTTACGTCAGGTGAGGAATCATTTCAACATTTACTGATGAATAGTACATGCATGTTCAAAGAGTAAAGACTAATCTCCCTCGAAAATTATTTTAACTGTGTCATTTGCGTATGGTTCAGGTGGAAGGATATTTGAAAGTTGGTTTCACTGCATCACCTCTAACCATATGACAGTTAACTTAACACCTGATAATAACATCTTTTTGAACATTACTTTATCTGCTTAGTTAGCAGGGATATTCAACAACCAGTGAAATAACAGGTTTATATACATATAAATTGAAGGAAATGCTCTATTTTATGGTCACTCAGGGTATATTTTGCATCTTACTGTCAGAGGTGAATAAAATTCAACAAATGAAAATTTCTTTCAGGAGGGTGAAGAAAACTCTGTAAGTTTTTAGTGATGCTCTAAGTATATGCACTCAGTCAACTTTAGTTTTAAGGGTAATCAAATGCTATGACATGTGAACATTCTACATAAGGCCACAAAATTGTGTTCCCTACTAAAATAATAAAAGATCGAAGTGATACTTGACGTGTAATACATTTCGATCACTTGAAATTCAAGGTCAGAGTGTAAGAAATAACATATGTAAGTATTTCGGATAAAGATCTTATCACGAGGAGTTAACAAACTCAGGTTAAAAATATTTTGATCTTGATATTTAACTTGCCAGGCAAAAATATACAGCAAAATGCAAAACCGCATTTTCCGCTGTCGTCTCTAGACCCAGCTACATCTAATATCTAAACGAGATGTCTTTTTCTCGCATATTCGCCCTCTTTCAAGACTAATATTTCCCTTTAAAACTTCAAAAGTGCTCAAACCTTCAATATTCACCATTTATTGGTTTTAAATGCATATAATTGAAGAATACATCTTCGCAAAAAGAGCGGTTCGTTTCATCATACAAAACTCTAAAGATGTGTTAACTGACCGAAGTATGTTGTGCTAAAATTGCTAAGATAGGAAGACGGTATACACTATCTTCATGTCAATGTTACTTTTTAAATATTTTAGCATGGTAACCCTGAGAAGGACAGTACCCTGGACTTCTGCATGGTTGTCAATAAATTAATATTGTCACCACCAATTCACAATTACTAGTTGGTGACAGACTGAATTTACATATGTCATGATGAAAAATCTCTACGCAAAACAATTCCTTGAGCCTGGTTAGTTGGTTTACTTTCAAAAGGATAATCATTTTTATTGGATACTATACGTAAAATATAAACATCATACACAAAGTGGGAGCGTCAGTCACACAGCTAAAATATTATATCTGATTAGGGGGAACTTTAGCACTGGTTAATAGAATTTAAGGTGATGTTAATGTTTTACATACAACCTAACCAGTATGCTGATGTCAAACACAATATTATGTTCGATCGAAATTATTTGCAACTGGAGTCGTTATTCTCAGAAGCAAAGAGTGGATTATAATTATAACCGAAATTAAAGCGAAATCAGTTAATATAACGTAACGACACTTTTGACATTTTTTATTTTCAGTAATTTCACAAACTTAACAGAAAAATCTACACTACATAATCAATTTACCGATGGCTTTATTTGTATCAATTATCGAGCACAGACTACTATATGATTATAAAAGCTTTGCGAAATGATCTAACGCATCACATAAAATTTTAGCACATAGTGCTTGCTCTTATTTCACTCACTGGATATGACAAAAGTATGCCATCACGAAGAAACAAATAGTAAAAGCGGAAATTATCATATGATTCAGTGAAATTCGAACTACTAAACATACGTAATTGCGTTTACTTTCGTAATCTTAATAGTTATCACATAAGCTAACAGCCTAACTCCGCAAAAATTTTATTCATTAGCGTTCGTGCATATTTACAAGACGACCTGCTTTTGACATATGATAGCGTGGTAAATACACTTACTAAAAAATCACTTACCTCCGACAACAATACCGGCAATAGCGGAGGAAGATAAATTTGCTCCTGCATCTTCATTCATGTATTTGGAATACGCAGAGGCATATTCTTTCCTCGGCAAAAGTTTAATGGTATTATCATCCATCCTGTCGCAACTCCAAACTCATATCACGCTCTATTTGGGGCAAAATTAAATCCTTGAAATTCATGCACTTAAACAATTTAAGTCCCATGCTTCAGGATTGTTCGATTGTTGTTTCTCGCAGTTCCGAAAAGATACATCACTTCAAGTTCTTATGTTTCAATATTAGCTAATATAATCGCTATCCACCATTTATATACGATATCTTTTTCACGAGCCAGTATAGACCAGTTGATTTGTTGGAGCAGTATTCTTGTTCTTTCGGTACGGTTTCAGGTGTTTGATAGTTTCCAATTGATAGGGGTTTATCCGCTCGAATGCCTGATTCTAGTTAGTTGGCAGTTGTTTGTGAGTTTGTATGTCCAGTGATTTTAATGAATACGTTTGTTTCAGAGCAGTGGGGTTTATGGTTACCAGGCTTGAGATCAGTTAGCTGCAGTATCGAGAATAATGAGGAGAAAATTCTAATGCTGCAAAAATATTTTATAACTAAGTAAATAAGTGGATAATTAACTAAGTTAATTGGTAACGAAAAAGTGTGCACGAACCTGGGTGTTTGCTCTCCAAGGCACAATTTTTCATGGATGACTTTGATGGGCGTGGTAGTGATGCTCATGTTTGGATGATTTGATGTGCTTAAGTTGTCATACGCCATTATCAGATCACCTCTGATTCTCCTAGGTATTGGATTCTATCTTCGCAAGGCTTGTCCTTCAAATCACCGTTTTAGCTGTTCGTCTCTGAACGCGATTCAACAGATTTATGTTTTGTCTTAAGGTGAGAGTGTGCGAAGATTTTATGAACTTCGATAAGCGGCCGTGCATATGTGTCGATGAAAGCTGAATACACTTTCGATTCGTCATGAGCGTTATTCGGATATCGTGTTCCCAACTTAAAAAAATCCTATGAGATAACAAAGAGCTTTTCAAAATTGCTTCCCTAATTTTTCATTCGTTAATGGTTGCCTTTACTTCGACGATCCAGTCTATGAATTACATTATATGACTATATGTGGTTTACGAACTCCTGTTCATTTTCACCAAGCCATCGATATCATAGGTACTTTGTACACCATATAATGTTACGTTTCTTTCTCAAACTAAATACTCATACTCTTTGTCGAATTTCGTCCAAACCAGCTAACTATATAAGTAATCGCACCACACATTCGGGTTTAAAACCCTTCGCTTCTGCAGTAACTTCACAGTGACACTATTGCATATCCATCGCATGCTGCTCATAACTATCGCAAGTAACGTAAACCACGGTATGACCTATGAAGTTTTTCTCAATGACAAATATATCTATTTACTTGCTTGCCAGCTGATTTGACTGAGAAACACTAGCATTAGTGACGAACTTATGAATTCCTTCGGGTATTGACAAGCCTGAAGACGGGTCGATAGAAGGTGGCATCATTTGGTCAGAAAATAACGAGTAATATTAGGGATACGAGTTTTCCGGTTCTGGTGAGTTTACAAACAACATTCAGGTTGCCCGAATGCTAAAAGCTATAATGCTGAATAATAAGGGATGATATTATTCTGAAACTACAATAATGAGTTTCTGTGAGAAATGGAATCGACAGTTGATTGATAATTTTTCGGATGAGCTAATAAATACTTTGGAAAAAACAATATTACTTGGACGGTGGTATGACAGTTGTGCATTATCAGTTGTCCCTATAGTCACTAGCTTTGAGTAGAAATCCACCCGACCTCGTTTACGGTTCACTGCATGTAAAAGTTGAATTCACGGTAAATCTACATTCAACTGACTAACTGAACGTACTGAATAATAACCATGCAGAAATTCGTTAGTCGTTGTGTTGCATGAAGCTGTTAATCACTTCACTGTCAGAGGCCGGATTAGTAATGAAAGCTATTTTAATCCATAAGGGCCCTAGACTACAGATCGAAGTTCTAAGAAACATATTGAAGTGAACTCCACAGGATGGTAACCGGCAAGCTCTGCCTGTTAGTTTGATGAGTGAACCGAAGAATATTCAAGAGAACATGTAAAATCAAGGATTATCACCCCGAACGTAATATTCCCAAATATATATATCGGTGTCGTAGACGATACAGTGTGGTTTTTGTTTGCATGGGATTCGCTCGATCACATTAACCGATGATTATGTTGCAAAACTACCGATTATAAACCTTAGACTATTTAAACAGTTGATGTTTATACTGAAATCATACGTTAGATAATGGCCACAAAAACAGTACCTCATTTACTGAACAACTGCTTTAGTCAGATGATCGACCATTCCGTTATGATAGTTATGTCGATAGTACTGATCGTATTTCGTAATCATTAGATCCCAACAAAAACATATCTTGGTGTCGGAATATCAGTATAAATTACAGAATGTAGAGCTCATAAATCAATTGGTCAGGACAATTTACATTTCTGTATTCTCCCACATAACAGGTATACCAAATCATCATTTTATGCCGGATAACGTGGTTTGATTGAAAGTCCTGATGCAAATGAGTTATTAGCCCCTTCGTTATGCAAAAGTGACAGTGGTGTTGAAGGAACGTCTGGGCTCCATTAGAACAATGAGTTGGTACAAATATTTAAGGCGAATATGGAGTGTTTGTGATAAGCAAGCTGTGCGTATGCTTGCCTAAATTTTATTGCTTCCGAATAAACCCAAAATGAAGCTATTTCGGCATATGAATGGTGAAAAATTCAAATCCTGGTTTAAGGTGTTAGATAAAAATGGGTGAAAACCGGAAAACAGACATCATCAAAAACAGCAACCACCGATGTGACTAAAGTTTAGATGCATTTATCGTGTCATTTTGTAGGAGGCTGGCGGAGTTTTAGCAATTAGCGTTAATTAACATATTACGTACAGCAGTATGTCGAAACACCTGGTTAAAACCTAGAATGAGACGGCTTGTGTACATGTGACAAACTTTTCCACAACATGTTGCTGCCCAAGTCATAAATACATATGATTTCAACTACTGTTTAACGTGAGTGACGACTTATGTGCCTTTCAAGTGTGAAAGTAACTGCAAAATGTTATCAAGCTTCAGAAAAACATCAGAAAATCATCTCGTTTGAGTAAGAAAATCTCCTGCGTTACACTCACACCTTTGTAGTGGAGATTGAAAGCAGCCAACTATCTAATAGGATGTAATTACTGAATATTTGTATCAAATACGGTGTGTCAGTGAGTTCGTTTTTGGAGTTGCATAGGTTGTGAACCCATCAGGTATAGGTTCAAAATAAATGACATCAACTTGACCAACAGCTGAAATGAAATCTACAATAACCGGAAATCCACTGTCGAAATTCAACGTAAACATATCAAAAACAGGTATCTCATGTCTGTCAATAGAAATGGGCTGTCAGAAATTAGGGAGGCAAGACAGAAACAGTTTTAGGGAATAGTTTAGGCCGGAAATTGTGTATATTATGTGGTGAAGGAACAGGAGAGAAAATTCAAAATTGTTAGTTAGTTGAGTCTTACTCGCATTAAGTGTATGCCACGCGAATAGATAAATTCACTTTGCATTGTATCTATACTTATAAGTGATCGGTGTCTTAACAAACCTAATACACAGGAAGATTTACATACTGCCGATGCCTATGTAAAAAACCATACGACCCAGTTAAAATCTCTGTTGACTAACTATTTTTACTGATCGGTTCACTTAGCTAAGTTTGATTTCGGATTTCATACGAGATCGATATAATTTATCGTAAGTATTTTTGTCATGACTGTATTGAGATGATTTCATGAACAGGTGACGATTTCGCCTTCTGTATTACATGGTTTCGTTCCAATGCGATGCAGTAAGCCACTTTGTAATTTCAATTAAAGGTATTTTAATGGGACAAAACTTCAAAATGTCCGATGAGTTACAAATTAGTAAATATGAGGCGTGTCACTGGTGTTGTACTGATGTTTCTCAAGCTTGTAAACTTCATGAAGAGCTATAAAAGTAAACAAGGTTTCTCCTCAACAAAGAGCAGTGGGATAAACTCTGCTCAACCATCGGATTGTGCGACGTCCCAGCCAAAATATGCCGCTTTTTCGAAGGCCGAAATGTCTCGAAAGGAAAAACCCCTCCAATGAGGGTAACTCTTGACTCGGAACGACTTGTTGAGGACATCATCCTTTCATCCTAAAGACCATCGGTCGAATTGTCCTCGCCGATTCGCATCAGGCATGACAAACCGTGGTCGGTACGTGCAAAAGCCAGAACTGCGCCAGGCACCCAAGAACAGACCACCATGGTAGTTCACGCTATGCCCGAACACACCAGCGGTAACCCAGACGATGTGCAACAGTGGCGATGGCTATCACATAGCCTATCCCTCCACACCACGATGGCTGTTTGCATTTCTAGGTTGCCCCGCCCGTCACACCTTACGTCCATCAAGTCACCACGCCTGATGGCTGTGACATTTAGGAACCGGGAAGACCTGACTGAAACACTACAAGCTTCGTACAGTTCGAGGAACGAGCTGCGTAGCCACATCAGGTGTTGCGAAAGCCGACCTAGGTCTGTGAGACAACAGCAGGAAGGCCAAAATGAACGCACAAAACTGATGGTTAACCTCGGTCAACTACCCATCGCACAAGACGAGATTGAACCAACCGCGCAAGCAAAAAACCTGCAGAGGCCAGTTCCCACAGAACTGGCCGACTCGGTTTGAATAACTTGCCTGAAAATACGACAACGGCTGCTGCAGATGTGCACCATGTGCTGAGACAAACCACCAAGTACCTCTGCAGCAAAGAAAGAGGACTAAGGGGTAAGCTGTTAGAAATCAGGAATATGTGCTCTTAGATGGATCTGAAGATCATAATCCTAACTGAAACATGGATATCCCCTGACATTGCAGACGCAGAAATGAGCTTGCCAGGCATGACACTCTTCCGAAGCGACAGGGAACACCAAACTGAAGGTGGAGTGGCGATATATATATGTAGCCA
Source organism: Schistosoma turkestanicum (assembly GCA_944470395.2). Classification (NCBI taxonomy): domain Eukaryota; kingdom Metazoa; phylum Platyhelminthes; class Trematoda; order Strigeidida; family Schistosomatidae; genus Schistosoma; species Schistosoma turkestanicum. The sequence continues at coordinate 51,739,161 of OX103971.1, forward strand.
CCTAAAAACAGATCGACTATACGACACCCAACTAAATGAAGTGACAGAATCATCTTGGTGTTGTTTCCACTCGAGTGGCACGAAATACTTGATTTGAGGGGTCTACTGACCTCCTTCGGGTATTAAGGCCCAGAAAAGCAAACTGATTGAGGTAACACTGAAACTGCCCACTCCCGGGGTTTGATCAAATACTCTTAGCTGGAGATTTCAATATCCCATCTTTAAATCTCAACAATAAGAGTATAACTCCCACTGGTTGGTTCCAAAGACAATTTGGTACAGCCATTAGAAGCTCCGGGCTGACTGAGCACGTACGCAGTGCCACTAGGTGGACTAAGGAAGGGAAGTCCTCAAACCTGGATTATATGTTAACTAATGACCAGCTCCTGGTTGAGGATGTTCACGTCCGCGCACCAATAGGTAGTAGTGACCATGGCACAGTCTTGTGTAACATGGTCATAAACGAACAACTCACAAAGGACGATAATGAGCCTTACCTTTGTTACAGTAGGGCAAACTACACACGCATGAGAGAGGTGCTCCTACATGCCCCATGGCCACGGGAGTGGTGGAGGCTGACAGTAGATGATCACTGGCAAGCAGTGAGAGATATCATCCAAAACGCTGTCGTAGACAACGTACCTCAATCACACCCAAAACGCCAGAACAGAAGAACCTGGGTTAGGCGCGGCACGGAACGCTTGCTACAGGCGAAGAAGAAAGCCTGGCACAAGTGGAAGGTCTCCTTGAAGGATTCCGATCGCAGTTCTTACTTGGCATTGAGAAACAGATGCAATACCAAAGTTCGAAGCGACAGGAGACAATTTCAGATGAAGCTAGCCGCCAAAATAGAGGCAAACCCGAAAAAATCTGTTTAGGTTCATGTCGAAAAGAAAACCAACTAATCAAGGTTTGTGTTCTCTAAAAGGACCAAACGGGGAAGACCTCACCAACCTGGAGATGGCTGAGATCTTCAACACCAATTTTGCTGACCAATTAAACCAGGCGCCTACATGTTCAGAGCATTACTCCAACCCATTGCCAGCTGAAGGCTTAGGGAACATCCTAGTACTAAGGAAACTAAAATCCTTACGCCCAAGTAAGTCACCAGGTTGTGACAAAATCCGTCCTATAGTCTTGCAAGTGTGTGCTGAAGTCCTCTGTTCACCGCTATGCGACCTGTTCAGGCATTCACTGGAGTCACACCAAGTCCCAGCTGAATAGAAACAAGCTACTCTCTCACCAGTCTTCAAAGGAGGAGATAGAAAGCACCCAGCCTGTTACAGACCAGTCGCACTCCTACCAATATTATCGAAGGTTATGGAAGGACTAGTGGACGAACAAATGAGGGAGTACATGGAAAAGAATAAAATACTCCATGAAGCTCAACACGGGTTTCGGAAAGGCGGGTCGTGTGCATCCAATCTCCTCATCGCATGGGACAGTTGGACATCCTGTTTGGACCGTAAAATACCGGTACACGTAATATTCCTCGACTTTGCAAAAGCCTTTGACACAGTGCCCCACGCACGCCTAATCGAAAAAGTTGTGGAAATGGGCTTCACTGACCCACTCCTACCTTGGCTCAGAAACTACCTTGAGAATAGAAAGTTTCGCACCAAGGTAAACAGGGTGCACGCGAGTTGGAGAGTATCCACTTCAGGAGTTTCACAGGGGAACATCCTAGGCCCACTCCTCTTCCTGATATTCATTAACGACCTGCTAGGCTTAGTTAGCTCACCGGCATTGATCTACGCAGACGATGCGAAGATCTGGAGGTCCATTAGAAGCGAGGAGGATTCGACTGAGCTTCAAAAGGACCTTACATCTATTGAGAAACCGGCAGTGAAAACGGGTTAAAACTCAACCAACCGAAGTGCCACGTCATGCATTTCCTGCTTCATATGACGCAAACGACCTATACTCTCAATGGAAGTCCGCTCCCTAATATCTCCTCAGAGCGCGATCTTGGTTTAATAACCACAGAAAGCCTCCAAACCAGTCCAAACTATGTAGGGGATGAAGCCAAGGCAAATGCGACTCTTCAATTTATGCGAAGACAGCTTGGTGCTATCACCCCGAAATTATTTTTAACCCTATTTAAGACGTACGCGCACCCACACTTGGAGGTTCACAACGTCATTGCACCACCTCTGCTCAAAAGAGACCTAAATCTCTTGGATCGAGTGCAGAGACGAACAAGCAAATGGGTGACAGGGTTAAAAATAAACCCTACGACGATAGACTCCAGCTCTTGGGATTGTTTCCACTGAGCTACAGGAGAATCAGAGGTGATCTGATTATGGCGTACACCATGTTAAACACGCCAATATGAGCATCTTATCGATGCATCACCACCACTCCCCTCGTGGCAATCCTTGAAAGATTGCACATCAAAGAGCGAACACTCAGATTCGTGCACACTATTTCTCATTGCGAGTCGTCGCAACTTAGAATGCTCTCCCAGCCGAGGTAACCACAGCCCCCGCAGTGAACTGCTTTAAGAAGAGACTTGATAATCACGTACTCACATACGGACTATCATCTCCCTCTTTGACAAGCTGTTCATGATGCATATCTTGAGACCTGATAGTTGTTATCATTGCCATCTTCAAGTCATTTACTTATTTTATCTCGCCTATTATCTCTGTTTCCTCTCCCTTGCTTACACTTCGGTCCTCTCTCACAATCTTCACTACCAACTAACAAACTAAATTCATCTATATAATACTCAGTTCTGAAATTTTATTCATATTATCATTAGAATTTTATCCTAATTACCCTTATTACTCTCTACATTGCAACTAAATGATCTCCGGTCTGGTAATCTGACGGATACTAGTATCCAGAAGCCCTACTGCCCTGAGATAAACGTTTCATTCAAATCCCGAGACATACAAACTCACAACCAAGTGCCAACTGACTAGAATTAGACAGTCTAGTGGCTAGACCTCCATCGATTGGACATTACCGAACACCTGGAACTGTGCCGAAAGAATAAGAATCGAGCGCGAAGAAATCAAATTGGTTTACACCAGCTCGTGAAAAAGATATTGGATATTGGAACTGACAAGGGTTAGTGAATTCGAGTTGCCAGACGTCCATCCACTAAACACTACCGAGCATCTGGAACCATATTAAAAGAACAAGAATCGAGCGGGAGGAAATCAGTTGGTTTATACTACCACATGAAAAAGATGTCAGATATATTGGATATTGTTTAAGTGAGTCAAAATAGGATTTTAACCATGAGAACGGACAACTTCTTTTCAAATATCATGGTGTAACGTGTTAAAGCTCTTGTTTTGTTTGCTCATGTTTTCAATTATTCTATTACCTCTATCCAACTCTTGTGATGCCTTGGCCTTAATTTGATTTTTTGTCGTAAATAAGTGAATCCTATGTGCTCAGTGAGTCATTAGCTCAAATCATTTCGATCTTCTTTACGGAGATCACCATAAAATCTCTCCACAGTCCACTGTCAGATATAAACGGTACTATATCGACATTTGGTCTAAATGTCCACTGATAATGTTGCTTAGCTCTTTTTACGAATTGCGAATTTTAAAATAGTTTATAAGATGTCTCGGGTTTTACGTTAGAGTCTTCTAGTCTAATATCCAATATCTTTTTCGTATGCCACTATAGACCAGTTAATTGTTTTGAGCTCTATTCTTATTCTTTCTGTACGGTTCCAGTTGTTTGATAGTTTCCAATTGATAGGGTTTATCCGCTCGACTGCCTGATTCTAGTCGGTTGGCAGTTGTTTGTGAGTTTTTATGTCCAGTGATTTCAATGAATACGTTTATAACAGAACAGTGAGGTTTGTGGATATCAGCAACTATCACGTTACCACGCTGGAAGTCAGTATCAACTATTGAGAATTTAACGACTGTAGCATTTTAATGAACGAAGGCGATAAGACTAGGTGGGCCACAATTTACTGGTCTAACCGCATATATTTCATCTCCACATATCCATTCGCTAAACAGGTGTATTACTGGCTGTCTTCTTAGTTGCAGTGTGGAGAATAATAAGGGGAAAACTGTAATGCTAATAGGAAGAAGTTTTCAGAACTGAGTAATAAATGTATAATTTAGTTTAATAATGGGTAGCGAAGATCGTGCGGGGGCCTCAAAGTGTAGCCAAAGTAGGAAAAACAGAGATAATAAGCGAGAAAGATTAAATTAGCAATCATCACAACTAGAAGGTTCTAGGAAATGCATCATACACAACTGGTCTACAAGGAAGATGACGATCCGTATATTATTACCTGTTTATCAAGTATCTTCTTGAAGTTGTCGAATGAAAGGCCTGTAGTCACCTCCGTTTGGAGAGCATTCCAAGTTCCGACGACTTTTAATGAGAAAAGGTGTGCGCGAAACTTGGTGTTTGCTCTTTTATTTTCAAGATTTTGAGGATTCCCTCGGGGGTGTGGTAGCGATGTATTGGTAAGGTGTACAATATGGTATGATTTGGTGCGCCCTTTATGTTGCACACCATAATCAGGTCTCCTCTGATCCTCCTGCAACTCAGGCAGAATAATCCAAAATGCTGGAGTCTATCTTTGTAAGTTTTACTTTTCAGTCCTATCACTGTAAATAACTTCCAAGAAAATATCCTGTAAGTTCAAAAACTCATTAAGATTGTTATGGGCTGATTTTTGAGCACAATTTCACACTTATTTACTGAAATTCCAATATATTTTAGATTTTTAAATTTCTACATTTAATAACACTGGAATACTTTTGTGACAGTCTTTACCTGTTGTGTTCCGGGACAAAAGTCCCTTTCCGCTGAAGATTTCATTTGCGACTCTCATTGAGCGTCTGATCGACCAGCATTGATCATTTTAATCAGGAACTCGTTGTTTCTACATCTACTGCAATATGGTTGTTTTCAGGTTATGCCTAACGATTGATTTCTATCTTTCGTTTCACCTGTTCTACCATTGTCTCACCAAAATAATAGTTATTATATTTCCTACAATCAATTCACATACATTTTATAATGTTAAAATGAGTCGTAAATCATTAACTAGCAAGTTTGAATCAGCTTATTTAAACTACGCAAATGTATACAGTGGCTTATATCAAACTTTTGTCGTACCCAAAACTATCTTTTCGTCCGTAGATAAGAGTCTATATTTTAGGTGATTTTAGTGTTTTCTTATTACAGAGCAAGTAACCAGTAAGAAGTAAAGCATAAGCTTCTGAAGTAGAGGGTTTGTACGAATGCTATTTGATCTACGTTAACTCAAGGGTTTGTTGCGATAATTTTTTTATGGATTTTATATCTTAGATTGTATTTCAACGAAGTCTCCAGTCTTCAAATATAGGAGGCACACAAATCGCTGATGGTTGCCGGTAGGTATTTGAGAACGTTCTTGCTTGAATTTGAACATACAAGTTGGTAAGGCTGATATTAAACATAGAACACAATAAGGGTATATTAGGTGATTTTCATTGGCAAAGGCTACTAAAATGTGTCCTTACTGCTAATTTACCGACAGTATTAAAGCACTAAACTGGTAGGTGGCAAGCTGAAGGAAATTTTGTCAGAAAATATATACTTTGAAAATAAATTTAAAAATCGGTAATACAAAAGGAACTGGTCTTTCTTTTGTGAGGAGATATTTATAAGTAAATATTGGCTGCTAAGACATTAAAAGGCTAAAGAGTTCCCGTATTAGCAAGGTCATCTATAGCTAACCAAGCTTTGTATCAGCTTAATGTTATTTACGTGAGATTAAACTAACGTTTTTAATGCTTCAGGAAATTAAAGGCACATAGATTTTAATCTGTCACACGGTTTTTTAATAAAACAATACTGAAGGTCCCATGTTTGGATCCCGCGAGGTGCAGGAGTCGTGAATGCGCACTGATGATGAGTCTCATACCAGGACGAAACGGCCGTCAAGTGCTTCCAGGTTTCTAATGATGGTCTAACAATGATTGACTGATGATTTTGAATGTGTAAAACCACAAACCTACAAAACTCTGCTCCAAAAAACCTAATTTCACGTTACTAATGTTTAGGTGAACTAAACGTTTTTCTATTATTAAGAATCATCTATTTGACGTATTTTAATACGAATATTTAAATAACTTTGCAAACGAGGACTACTAAATCATTCTTAGGGTTTAGCATAACCGAATTTTTATATCACATTTTTAGAAACTAGGTTAATCTAAATCATTTTTATGAACACTTGGCATGATAAGAATAGTAATAAGTAAATTAGCTGGTATTAAAAATGTCGAGAGAACAGCTATGACAAACAGCAAGTTAATTATATAACATGAATGGTTTAACAGCAAACATATGGTTGTTTGACCTTTTGAAATAACTGGAATTACTGACTGCTCGTTTTTTAGGCATTTATCCGGTAACTATAGGAGTTTCAGCATGATCATCTAGGACAGGCCCGTCTAGGAAATTTAAGAGGTGAGTTAAAGTGAAAAGTATAAACTGAGCCTTTACTGATACGGGTTGTACCTTAATATTTTATTGGGTTCGTTAGAAACATTTAAGCTCTATAGATAAGTGTCGGTATCCACTAGAAAACTATTAGAAATTTTTAGGCCCAAGAAGATTTAGCATTCAGCAAAACATTATATACCGCCCCGACCTCAGAATATTGTATGATGTTGATAGTCTACTCAATAGTCAACCTGGCGCCTAGATTGCTGACTTCAATAGGTAAGGCTCTCAAATGAACTTGATAGTTAAAATGATCAATTTTACTATGCTATTGTAGTCTCTTGAGATTTTACAGGGGAGTAAGTATCTCAAGACAACTGGGTCGTTCATCCTTATTAAAATTAATTCCATTTTATTGAACGGAAATTCACTAAATATCGTATGTGGAAAACAATGAAGTATGAGAATTATTTTAGACTGAAGTGTTCACTGGTGAATACGATACATGCAGAACTATTTAATTTGATCTTCACCTGAGGTGAAATAGATTTTGAGAAGCAGGAAGACATTAGATGCCCCTGAGATTCCTATCCCGATATGCGTAAGTAGGATTAGTGATAGTACAAGTACAAATTACTGGCTTCTAAGCCTACCGTATTCATGAGTATTTTTTTGATAAATGATATTCAACAAGTGGTGAAATCATAGTTGACTATGAGGAAGTGAATAATAAAAGGAATACCCTGTGATATAGAATCAATGGAATCTAGGTAGCAGTGAAATCCAGGATACTCGTTTCTTCCTTCCTGGATGTGCCTGCATCCGAAAGTCGGGTGTTCACTTCATGACTCAGTGCCCTTTGCACCAAACCTTATCCTGTTATTCACTTAGTTGCCAAGTCCAGATAGACACTGACTTATGCAACAGCTATAAGATTTCATTCAATTTAAAGTGCTTTGAATTGTTCCGTCGGTGAAATTACAACCAAGGTTAATTAAATTTCAGTCGAAAATATTAACAGCTGGATGATCCAAAACATTACGAACTAGTCTAAACAACAGGTTGTTCGTTTATTTGATTCTATAGGATTACATTTGATTGAAGGATTGTTTGCGCTCGAGTAGCGGACGGACATGAGGTTAAGGAAGCAAGGTTGAACAAAATTTATGTGGTGTTTCTGTTACATTAAAAGTAAACATTGAGGTCATGTATCTGACTGTTTTCAACTATTACTAATATGCACCCATATAATTCACATGAGTCTTTAAATTGGAGGAGTTTTCGCAATTCTGCCGGCATTAATCAATAGAGAGTTTTGTATTAGTCGAACATTGTTGACCGCGGAATGGAGTGCGTCTTAATCTGAATGCTTCCTTAAATTCGGAAATATGCCCTTAAGGTATCTTTTGCCCTTTTTTTCATAAAGTACCGAACTTTTCTGGAACCTCAAAACAAATAGAGTTATTTGTTTAATTCGAGCGCTTATTGACATATGCTATAAAAAAGATTGGGGAAGCCGTGAATGGTATTGTATGTGCGCAAAAATAATTCCTAGACGGTACACATCATAAAACACAGACCCATTTAATGCTTATTGTTGGTCGAATTACGATTGGGTGGAACAAAGTTATTATGTTTACTATACTATGATTTATCAAATTGTACATTGTTTCTGTCTCATGTGCACATTTCACTTAAATTATCTAAAGCATCAATGTCTTCTTAAATTTAGAACTTGAAATAAATTATTAATCATGAAAAAAGGAAGCGCAAAAGCAACTCGAGTCAAAAGCAGTCAAAGCAATAAGGTTAGTTAATTAGTTTTTTCTTTTACAAAACAACTTAATTAAAAACTTGATAAACTAGGGTGATGAAGGTGGTTCTAAAAGTCGGAGTGGACGTAAATCAAAATCATCACCCAAGAAATCGATGAATAAAGTTACTACCGAACATTCTGATGCACCAGAAGCATCACCAACTGCATCACCGAAAGAAACTCGTAAACCATTAGATATATTCAGTCAAAATGAACTAATGCCCAGTTGCACACCGATATTTTTATCAAAGCCAACACAACAAATATTTAATATTGTAACTGATGAACAAATTACCAAAGAATCACCAATTGTTTTACTGAACAAATCGGATATACTTAAAGATTTACAATCACGTGCAGCTGTATCAGATTTCAGTGTACAGAAAGTTGCAATCAACAATTATCCCGGCTCTGATATTCTATTAATTTACGATGCAGATTATAAATTCGGTCAGAATTTTGTGATTGTCTTATCTGAAGAAACAAAATCTCTTATACTAAATCCAGTTCAACAAACAAGTGAAAGTCCGTTGGAACATGATGGTGATGTGGATGATGATACAGATGACGATGAGGATAAACTAAAAGAAGATGTCACTGATTTACATTCTTCATTTAAATCGAAGTCAGAACATGGTTGGACTGATTTAGGTTCAGAAAATGAAGTAAGGGAAATGAATGCTTACGAAACACGTTCAAAATTATGTACCATTTTTCAAAGACCACGCAAAGATTTTGGTAGTCCATTAAATTTACAGGATGAAAATGCTACAACAAAAGGTTTTTCTGAATGTATTTTATCACATGAAGATCAGTCATTTAGTATACCTATAATAGAGTTAGACAAATCTACTACAAATTGTGAAATGACCTGTGATAAAGGTAATAATACAATTTGGAAATATCCAAGAAATGCATTTACTCAGTATGCTCCTAGAATGTTCACATCTGATGAATTGCAACAATATTATCATGAAAATAATGATGCGTTGCGTAATATATCGAAATTATACACAATACTTGAACAAGGCTTATTAGAAAATGAAATGTACAATTTTTTATCAACTGATTATGAAGATTTATCCATTGGTGATGAAAATTATGATACAAGAAGTGATAATACATTTAAAGAATTTCTATCATTTACCGATTTGAAATATAGTAAAAATAAAGCTATTACAATGATTCAATGGCATCCTACTATTAAAAGTATTATTGCGACATCGATTAGTGAACGGGTTATTTATGATCAACGTATTGATCAAGCATCACGCATCCTTTTACAACCAACACATATTATACTATGGAGTATTAGTGATCCGCTAAAACCTCAATTATTATTGAATGCACCTGATGATCTTACGTGTTTCCAGTTTAATCCAACTACTTCAAATTATATAGCTGGTGGTTGTATCAATGGACAAGTAGTTTTATGGGATATTGAAAAGCATATGGAAGATTTAAAAAATGTTAAATTACGATTAAAACAAAACAGTCAAATGCCTTTATTTGTGTTTGATGAGAATGAATTAAATAGAGTTTCAACATCAGATTATTCTGCTTTAAGTAATATTGAATCATCACATACTTCACCAATTATGGATTTGAAATGGATACCAGATCATTTAGAAATTAATCGTTTAGGATACTGTTTTGAAAATTTAACACAAAAATGTGTTCAATTAATGACGTGTGGTTTAAATGGTGAAATACTATTATGGGATATACGACCGGAGAAATCCCCATTAGCTGTAAATAAAACAGTGGATTCAATTAAACCACCAATGAGTGTACCAGTAACATTTTTACCGTTAAATTTGAAATGGAAACCATTACTAAGAGTTTATTTGTATATAAATAATCCAGATAATAATCATGCATTAGTTAAATTTTGTATACGTGTAAGTTGCATATCTCTTTATTTTAATCTTATTTATTGTTAGTTATGTAGTATTCTCAAGTTATTCATATCTTTACTTAATGCCTAGTTGTTATTCTCTTGATCACGACGGTCGATGGTTGGTGACGTTGGATAATAACTATATGGATCATAGGCAGTCGCATAAAAAAAACTCATTTAGTCCTTATCCTACCACTTATAAGCTGATTTAACAAGTACTTTATGTCTTTTACTATGAGAATAAATTTTTTTCTCAACCATATTTTGATGTGTAATCGTTTTTTTCTCATCGTTAACATTACTACTACTTTCAATAATCCATTGCTCATCCTGATCATTTTGTCACATTCTGCTGACATAGTCAGACATCTTGGACTGATGCTTATATGTACTAGGTTCAGCATTGTTTATGATCAATTGAACGGAGACATACATTTTAGATTCACGTTTACCGAAAAATATTCCCCACAGATAAATTGTAATGTATGATCAAATATAACATGCTTACCTCGAAAACTAGTGAATGAACCTTTATTGACTTTTTATCATTTCATTTTGGTAATTCTTAATTTGGAAAATTTAGAATACATTAGCATACGAAATCCTATATTGTGATATACATCACTCTCCATGGACTGGAATTAGGAACGGGAGATTTCTGAATACCAAACAACTGCTTTGTCCTATTTTGTGAGTAGGTGACACTAAACACACATAATCGTGTTTAGTCTTGAGTTCAGGATTTTCGAAACACGATATCAACGAGCTAATGAATTGGGAGTTATCAGCTTGTTTTCTATGTCAGTATTTTTGTGATAAAAACGCGATCCAATGGTATCGGTAGTTCCTGTTTCACTCCGAGCTTTATTGAATTTACATTTCATGATTTCTTATTAAGGATTCGGGAAGTTCATTCAGAAATTAGTCACCTCTAAAAACGTGCAGAGTAAAAAAAAGATTTTGGTGGGCGCTATTGAAAAACTCTGACATGCGACAAAGTAGCTATCTATTGTCCTTGTAATTTCAGTGGTTATCCTTCTAGAGTCTGTTTTGATGTAAGGTACTCCTAAGTTGTACAACCTTCTGACGAAACTTCGTTAGAGAACGGTACTAGCCAAGAAGAAATTTTCATTTATTTTTAATGGGTTTATTACACAGACAAACGGATGGACTCAGGAATGAATATTTTACATTTGTTTTGATGCAACTAGATCAATTAGTCGATTGCAATGATTAATTCTATCACTGATTCGAAACATATGTTTCAATAACCTTATGAGATAGTCCCATTTCTCTGGTCTATTACTCAGTTTATTTCTGTTTATTTATCCAAACAAATTCAATGATACTTAATTGACCTTATCATCAAGCTTCTTGTGTACATAAGAACTATTTAACATAAATTATATATGCTTTCCTGATCACTGAATAGCTCTTACTTTAATACTTGATTTTACCTTAGGAATGATATCTCGAACTTTTCGAATTGATGGTTTACGTTTAAATTAACTAACCATTCAATAAGTAATTTTAGTTCCTGGTATTTAAATTAAATATATGCCCTTAAATATCTTTTAAAATATAAGTAATTACTTAGTTTTACCTGTTACCCGTAACTAAATATAGTCCGTCAACCAGCATTCTCAAACCAACCCCATCCTCTGCTCTCGTTTTCACTTGTTCCTGATCGCTATTTATTCTTTTCACTTCCAAATCCGATTCTCGTCATAGTGTGTTCCTTGATCCTCATCTTTTCTTTTGGTTTTGAGGATACAAGTGGAGGCATGTCTTGTGACGTAGTTGGGTGCTTTTTTCAGTGTGTGTTCAGCCCACCTCCAGCGTTTTTTTTAGTTTCTTCCTCAGCTGGGATCTCGTTTGTTCCCTGCCGCAGTAGGTTGTTGCTGATAGTGTCTGGTCAACGCATCTGCAGTATCTTTCGTAGACAACTGTTAATAAAGACTTGTATTTTCCGGATTATAGCTTTCCAGGTTCTCCAAGTTTTTGCCCCATACAGTAGAACTGCCTTGACGTTCGTATTGAAAATTGTGACTTTGGTGTTGGTTGAGCGTTGTTTTGATTTCCAGATTTCCTTCAATTTTAAAAATGTTGCCCTTGTTTTTACACTACCTATCTTTACACCCGTATCAGATCCACCTGTTTATCAATGGTTCTGCCCAGATATGTAAATATTTCCACACCTTTCAAAGCTTCCCCATTAAGTATGCTTTTTTAACATATGTACTTAGTGAAGTTCGTGAACTTTATGTTCTTCATTCCTCTTCTTATTACGGTATGTCAGTTACTATATGTCAATTTATATTATTCGTTACACAGTTCTGATTGTTAGAAATTACAGCTGATTTTATCAACTTCATTGTAATGTACATACTGATGAAGACTTTCAAAGACCTAATATGTGTTGATTTCTTATTAAAAGGAAATGCAGAGGAGTCGCAAGTTACTGACGCCTAGCACAAAAGATTCCAATATCAAAAATTCTGACAATTCATCTAAATTGCTTCCACTTCCAAATGCAAACACACATATTTTTGCTGGAACAGAAGATGGTGATATAGTCTATGCTGACTGGGTTCCACAGAAAGATCAAGACACTGGGAAAATGCAAACACCCAAACCAGAATTCTGTATCTCACGACATGACGGTCCAATCAGTTACCTTAGTCGTTCACCATTTAATTCCTCTCTGATCTTAGCTATTGGTGGATGGATATGGACAATGTGGAAGGAGGGAGTTACCAGTGGACCGATCATAGAATCTGGTCGTGCAAATAAACCACTAACAGGTACGTATACTTATAATTTAATTAGGGTTATTGTTACAACATAACGCTGATTGTTGATAAAAAGGGGAAACTGTCTCCTCTGTTATTGTTACTAATAACAACTATAAGTATGACCAACTTCTCCCTCATATAGTTACTTGAATATCGTCTTTCAGCTTATAACAGTAAACTCTGTACAAAGTAGATAACAAAATAATTAATTTTCAGTGGTTCACATATTCAGCTGTCGACAGATTCTTTTACTGAATTTCATGTTCTTTTGCTTAGCATTATCATCAACAATAAAATTAATTTTATAAGTGAGGTGAACAATTCAACTTTAAAGTGTGTATGAAATCACTGGTTCTTGTTCGCCGAGAACTAGTAACATTATGACATTTATCTGACTAATGTATTCTGACTGTTGATTTTGTCAGATCATATCGATCAATAATAAAAATCTAGACATAAGTGTCAGCTCAAACTGTCTCTGATAAATGGTAATTTTTTAATGAAATTCTTATTTTTGCGATGTTTGTTCCAAATAAGTTCTTGTAAAAAATAGTGCTTCACTGAAAGTATGGTTAAGAATAATTATCGTAGGACATTGTTTGGGGAATGGTGACTAACAGTGGAATTCAGAAAATAAGTTGTCTGCTATTCGGGCCTTGCAAACCAACCTACAAGATTTATATTGAAAATAATATCAACTTCAAAAACTCCAGGTAATAATTCATCAGACATGTCGACCATTATGACAAAATGATCTAAAAGATAACTTGTAATGTTTTTCTAGCTATTAACTTTAATTTTGAGTTTGCGTGACAATATTAAGACAGACAGATACATATTTTAGTAGCATGTCTTAAATGGGATGATATAAGGTACATAGTTTGTACAGTTATCCATTATCCAAATTACTAGTAAATTACAGATAAATGCACTCGTTTGTTTCAGAGACGGATTTATCAAAAGCAACTCATAAATGCAATTTAAAATATCAATGATCAAAACATACAAACTAATTAGATAAATATTATTATTTTTAGATGCAAGGAATGACTAAACAATTAGATAATGTTTAGTAAATTCATATTTATACTAATCTACAGTATTTAAGATATTGTCTCACAAATTTATTATCTGATTACTTTTTACCTTTGTCGGCTTGTTAAATGAATTTGATTTTATGAAATTATTGAAGCTTTTAAATAATATATTACGATATATATGAACAAACATATTAACTCAGTTGGTACACCCAGCTCACAGAAGCAACTTCATTCAGCTGAATACAGATTAACTAGTTTATATTTTTAACTTCGGTTCATGGAACCAGCTGATATGCAAGAGGTATAGAAATTTTTTCCATTGATATAGTCATTCATTTAAAAATTGTTAACTTTTATTGAATTAGTATATTAATATCATTAAAATGATTCATTTCATTAAAATTTGAAAAAAAAAAACTATTGCTAATGTTATTTATTGATGCTTTTCATTCAAGGTGGAAGTTGGTCTCCAACACGTCCGTCAGTTTTTTATACATGTCGTGTGGATGGCAGTGTCGAAGTTTGGGATTTACTTGATAAAACTTATGAACCAACAATGATTCAGTCAATATCTGCTAATGCACTTACTACTTTATCGATATGGGATTCAACTAAACGTCAATTTTTAGCTACTGGTGATATCCAAGGAGTTCTGCAATTATTTATTGTAAGTTATTGTGAGTAAAAAATGTCGAATGCATGATAAAATCTTAATGACTTAAAATGTCAACCATCTCAACAACAGATACAAAACAGACCTATAGAAGTTATAAAGTTATGAAATGAACTACAAGAGATGTATCATAGTTGGAAAAGCATTTCAGATAAGTTCGAGATTATATATATGGTAAATAGGAAGTAAATGAATACGTCTGCTCACTTTTCTTGCCACTAGATGATTCCAGTCACAGAGTTATACAAGAATGCTGACATTAAACAATAAGCGATCAGTTTTGCAGAAAAATTATAAGTTTCAACCTTAGATTAGCATCTAGTCGTATTGATAATAAACACTGAAAAAAAAATCATAGATCACTGCTTATCCCTACAAATAAACTGTTTCAGTAGTTAGACTTATGAGCTACTCGATAGTTGATTGTGAAATCAACACATATTAGAGAACTAATTTACGTAAATAAAACAATAATTTATATGATAAATAAGAAATTGAAATGAGACAGTAACATACTATTGTTTTAGCATAAAGAATAAATGACAAACAGTGAAATTTACAGGAAATCTAGAAGAGTACATTTCACTTCACATGTTATTACCTAACATGCCTCCAATCACTGAAATATATTACACTAAATACTCAACTCATAAAGTTTTCACCTGTTTCTACAACTTCAACTCATAGTTAAGAACTTTCTGAATTGCTGTCATGTTTCTACTAAAGGGCAGAATGAGATGTGTCTTGACAGTTATAGTGCCTAAGAATTTTCTCTTCATTAAACGCATTCATGTTATGTTTTGTTATCTTTCGCTGAGAAGCATTTTTAGACGAATTGTATATCAGAACTATATAGGGATAAGATTAAATTAAGTCTAATACCGAAGAATGTGTTTGGTAGTATAAATGTTAAACGTAGACATAGAAATAAACTCTCGACCTCCATTTCAGTTTAGATACAAACATGTTAACAGTACTGCGAATGTTACAGCTGTCTTGAATAATAATAGATCGTTTATTTTAGGGGAAGATATTAATTATATTCAATGGACTTATCCAAATTACCTTTCTGCTTTGATTCTGTTTCGTGGCTGAAAAGCAAAATATGAAGGCTTTACAAAATACTATTTCGCAAAGATATTGTGTTATATAACATTATGGAAAGGGAGCTAACATAAAACCTCAGTATGAGGCGATACTTCAAGGTTCTTATTGAATCTTAAATTCTTTGTGTATAAATACGCTCTTAATTCGTGTATTTCAACACAATATATTGACTTCTTCAGTCTTATCCACTATTTATGCTGTGGTTCATTAATAGCTACTAGGGTACGTTCACATGGAGCTAGAATTTCTGTTTCAATGAATGGATACAATGCTATTACTTGTCCTAGAAACACTTATACACTTATCAATGTTAGATCATCTTTGAATACCTGAAAGCGCTAAGTGACCGTTTCTTCCTAGTATGGATCGCGTCAGCAGTGTGCATCCATAACACCGCGAGTAATAAAACTTATCAATCTTTACAACCCTATAATGAGAATTATCATGCATTCACTAGTGACTAGCTTTGGGAGGAAATTCTCGGATTTCTAGTGAGAAACCGTAGCCAGTGGAGTTTAAGCGTGTTGGGTATGAAGCAGTTACTCATCGAAGATGATGGTTGATGGTTACAAAATTTTGTCGATTGATTCACCTTAGACATAAACACCGTTGGATGTTGACTCAACGATCAAGAGGTAAAGCATTCGTGTGTGAGGCCGACGATTTTCGATTCCGTCACCTTCCAGGGGGCGGTGAATGCGCACTGACGATGAGTTCCATACTAGGACGAAACGGTTTCCCAATGCTTTCATGTATTCAATGGTGGTCTAAAATTTATCAGTGCATGATTTTAATTAAAATCAACGATCTCCACAACTCTGTAGAATGCAAATGAAACTGAAATATTTTATGCTGACAATTCCCTACTCTACCAAAGATGTCGTGTTGAATGAAAAGATTACCATTAACATTAAATAGGTTATAAATATATATACTATAATAATTATAGATACCTAGACGTTTGAAAAATCCTTTACCATCAGAACTAAAAAAATTCAATGAATATGTTGAACGTGAAGTGAAAAGAAAAGAATTTGTTTCAATGCGCTGGAATTTAAGAGAACAAGAGAAAATTGAACAAGAAGTGGAAAAGAAAAGAAAGGCTGGTTTAGCACCGGATGTTGTGTTAAGTGAAGAAGAAACCATTCAGAAAGAGAAAGTAAGTTAAAAATACAACTACTGGGTAATAACTATGTCAAATTTTAGTTACAATAATTTAAAATCTGAAACAAATATTTAGAGGATTTTAAATTGTAACACCTATAATTTGACATGTGATTTAGATATGAGGGGTCTAATAGTGAAGTTTTTTGGCCACGTTTTTAATCCTGAAGGTTTCATCAATAGTAGTATGTTTCTAGATGGAGAAGTTCAGCGACAGACAAAATGTCAGCATACACTATTTGAGGAGCTAATAAAATGTTTTCTTGTCTATCAGAAGTCGAATATACTAACCAATAGTTCACCCCATATTTTTCTAAGGCTATCAAACAGCCTATGTTGGTCAAAACGCTGAGAGGTCGTAAGTATTTGACCGGGGATTTCTTCAAGGCATTGGTCGGGTACGGTGAAAAATGGATTAGTTAGTGCTGAAATTGTGCTAAGAAGTTCAGGTAGAAATGCCAAGTTCATGGGCACTGTATTACCGAATAAAAATCAGGAAATGATCCATTATATAATTTTGGGGCAGGTTTAACAAAATCTTTAGTGTTTTAATAGCTATTGAAATGAACTAACTTGAAAATGAAGATGAAATATTATAAGATAGGATTTTTCCGTTTGAGAAGGTATTTACCGAGTATTTCTAATACATAGATTTGCTTGAAAACAGTACTTTGAATATCGTTCCCCGTGCATATTCTCAAAATGTCATTAAGTATATTCATAGTCATTCAGATTAATAAAATAGGATTTTTCAATGAGTGGAAAAACCCGGTAACAAAGAGCGATGATTTTTGAAAGAAAATAATATGAAGATAACCGACGAAATCAAAAATCTAAACGTTTAAAAAGACAGTTAATAAAATTGTTACAAATACTCTTATTAAATAGCTTTTAATCATCTGTATAACTTTTGAAAACTAGCGATTATTGGATATCAGTTCTGTTTCAGTATCACACTCTTCAGAAGTGCACACATACGGCTTCAGCAAAGCTCGAAACCAAGACCTGGTATAGCCAAGAGTATGTAGTCACAACTCTGTGGTCTAAATGTTACATGGTTATTGGAAGACTTAGAGGTCTTGGCTACCTTATTTAGTGAGATTTTTGGGGTCTCATTTTTGCGAAGTCTCAAGCTAAAAGGAAATAATTGTTTGTGTTATCTCATAATTTAGAGCAACACATATGAGCGAACAATATTGTTTTCAACTAGACCGTCATCAGGCTTTACTCGAATATACATGAATATTTATATGAAAATATTAAACCAATAAAGGCAATTTGAGTCAACAATCACAATAAAATAGATTACGTCACTACACATAATAGGTAGAAGTACAAGTTGATGATAGGGAGACAGGGGTACAGATACTGGTAAGATAAACGTGGATAAATAGACTTAGACTAATCACTACAAAACATCAAAACCATTACGTAATAAGAAGTGTGTACATAATTAGATAGTGAAGAATATAAATGGAAAAAGGTAGAAAATTACAAACAAACACAGGATCTGAAAATAATGTTAATAATAACGAAAATAAAAAAGAAAAAACAAAATTATTTATCCATTTATCTATTTTTTTAAAACGTTTATTAAGTCATATCCGACCAGGGAAAGAATGGGGGGGGTTACCTCATAATTTGTTCATTTTTTCACAAGTTAGTTTGTGATAAAAATAATAATAGTAATAATAATAATGACTTGGGTCGGTATTTACAAACCTATCAATTAGACATTTAAAGTCTCTAACCATCGGTTACCATCATCTCGCTGATCCCAACCTGGTACTCTACATCTACTAACTTGGATTTGTGTCCTGTTTTGGTTTCCCCCTAGTTTTCTTCCAGCCTACTCTTACGTCACAAAACATCGCTCTTCAAGGCAGTCGATGGATGAACATACGTAGCACATGTCCCAACTACATCAACTGAGGAAGTTTCAGCCTTACTTAATAACCTTAAGTTCAAGATATACTCATACAGATTTTAGAAATTTTTTATAAGTGATTAGTTGGTTAAACATACATTTCTTCCTTGTCTTTCTTATGAACATTCTAGTTGGAATACGAAAAATACCTGTCAGAAGAACATAATTTCTTACGATCATTAGGACTACTTGGAGAGGATGAGGAAGAATAAAAGACAAAAAGGAACATTACTTTGTCTTCTAGGATTATATAATTTTCCAAAATGATGCCTTTCATATGAATCATAACAAATATATTATTATCAGCTAAATGTATCTTTTTTTAATCAATTATCATTTTCAGAACTCAACACAAGTTAGGGTAGTCATTTTTTCTTAATGTGACATAATTTCCGATTAATAATTGCTTTACCTGTGAATTAAACCTATCTCTTTGATTGTAATGACATTGAGATTTAATTAGAATTTAGTTATCGAAATCCTCATGTTGTGTAATCTGATCTGAATTATAAGCTCAGAACCAAACATATTTCTCTCTCAACATTACGAATGGATAATAAAATATGGAACTACCGCATAAACAGGTCTGTCTTAGTTAACTTTGTGATCAACTTTTGCAGAAAATACTAATGGCACAAATGAACACTCTTCTTCTATGAGCTGTCCAATGAATAACTGTATCGATCACTGTCTATTGTTACTGGAGATTCTTTAAATTACTGTAGTATTTTAATTAGTTACGTACAAATTATGCAATTCTTCATACCGTTTGACCACCTATCTGATCATAAACCTATGTAGATATTTGAAAATCCTTTTCGGCGGTGAAAGTTGTTTTATTTGCATGAAATACACTTAACTGTGGTATAATGGTATTCAAAATTTTAAGCTATTTGGACATGTCTTCTGTCTTTTGTGTTATGTTGGTACTTGTGACAAACATGCTTCTTTCTCTAGTAAGTTAGCTGTAAATGTGGGTCAAAAATGTATCCGATAGTTTCATATATAGTTATAATCTTGAAATACCACTATGTCAAGACATTTTTATTTTAGGTATCACTTGAACTTCGAGAATTAGCAGTATCGATTTCTATTAATTCAAAACGCACACACAAAAGTTTCCAACATTAGTGACAGTATGGGATTTTCGAGGGACTTAATCTGACTTTAAAGCAAGCCAGTAGACAAGCGACTAGACTTTCGTCATGCTAGTTGTGAAAAGTCTACCTTCTGTATGGCGTGAATTACAAATACAACCTAAATAATTTTTCAGTAGTAGCATCATTAACCCGAAAGGGTCAGTGTGACTTGGATCAAAAATAAGTGCCATCAAATCGCCCTAGGGCTAATGATGAGAATATAGTTTGAGATAGCAAGTCTTGGATATTTGGCACTTTAGCTGATGCTGAATAATGATGAAAACCCTCAAATCTCTTCACGGGCGTGAAGTACTATGTTGAAGTGATTTACATTTCTCAAACTTTTGCTGTGTTCTTGAGCTACGAAAACAGTCTTCGATTGGAAGTATCTATTCTGACGTTTTCGTTTGGTAGATTTTCATTTTGAGTTTTATTATAATTAAAATTAATCTGTGGTTTCACCTCCGGTTGCTATTCGGTCTTCAGGGCTTTCATGTTTTGTCTATCCTTAGAGTACTTTGAGTGTTTATACTACTCGCTTTTATCCATTTCGAAAGATTTTTCTTACTCAAGCGACGTGGCTGCTGTGTTTCCGTCACCTCATGTATGGAGTGTGATAAATACAAAGAATGGTTCCACGAAACATACAGTAAATGTGTTTAACAGACTTGTTAAGTCATCTAAATGGAGATGATATGCTGAGCAACGTGATTAGTCTTCGAAAATATTTCCCGAAAAACTTTTCATATACACGAAAAACAAGTATCCCAGTAATGGAGGGGCAAATGAAATCGCATTATGAGGCAAAACGCTTGATTCAGTAATGTCGTTATGGATAAAATAAGCACGAACTATAAAGAGGACATGCTGAAGTTCTACACCCTTATAACATCAGTGTAGCTGAACTCTCACAGCAAACTTATATCCCCTTAAACTTCAGATAAACGGGTTTCTGTCCGAAGTCGAAAACAACCAAGGATTAGTTTTAAAGAAGCCCAGATATGGAAAGAAATCAGTCAACGGACGGGTTATACAGCCCAATCCTGCGATTGCCCAGCCATCTAGGCGGAACGTAAATAAACTAGGATTTGAATAAACGAAAGAATATATAGTGTTTCAGCTAACAAGGGACCAATGAACAAAGGCACTAAGAGAAGATATGCTTCAATATTAGTTCAGGCTAATCAAGAAATTTGAAGAGTTTAATCCGTTATACAGACTTTCTTTGACAAACAAAGCCGAATATTCTTTTTGCATAGATCCTAATGGCTCAACCAACAGTCACGGTGATGCTGCAGGGCTTCCGGTGGAATAGTTTGAAACATGTTAACCGTCTCACACGATCTGCAATAATAAGAGATTCACCTGCAACCTGAGAAGGATTTCGAAAGTGAAGCAGTTCCAGCGAAAACTGCAGCACTTAAACAAGGACACTTCCAAGCCTGGAACCGGTTCACTCTACTATAATTGAAGAACTGACTTCAGACTTGGCAACACTATTAGTGTGATTTCCTCACATTCGCTATGTGAAGGCAAGGTCTCAAATAGTTAGAAGCTGGCGCACATCTCACTAATTAACTGTGTAGTATGTATACTGAAATGTTCAGCCCCCCGCCTTTGTTCTCGCCTTCGTGAGTCATTGTTCACTCTTCTTTTGACCTTGTCGATCATTCGCTCATATCCCCATTGTTTCAGTTTCAGTGTGTGCCGCTGACTTTGCTTACTTCATATATGGCTTATTTTAGGCCTTATTATGAATACATAGTTTTGCTTTATCCCACTGAGTTGGCTAGCTCGCCTTCTCCACTTTGCTTCACTTTGCTTGTACGCTTTTCTTTCTCATGTCTGCACGAACTATTGACGGACATAAATTCATCCAATCGAATCCGTATCCAGCTTTATATTACTGCAATCACATGAATGAGTTTCGCCTGAGTTTGACAACTGGAAACTAAAGAGGTGGCTTACTACATAGCATATCTGATTCTTCATACATTCCGAGCTACTGTAGTGGTGAGCCCTACTTCGAGTTCGACACAGCCACAACTTTCAAGCTACCGGCTGGTAGCAGTCCTTTCAATACTTCCAACTGTTATGGAGTTCTTGTTACATGATAGTCGAAAAACTGTTTATTATCCGTAAACTTTTCATCCCAGCACCATAATTACAGGATCAATCACCCTTTGTATGATTAATCAGCTGACTGAGATGGATAGACGGACAGCCATGATCGATCGTAAAGAGGTCGTTATACTATATCTTGACTTCTCCAATGTTTTTAGTACGGTCAGTCACATATTTCTCATCCATAAGCTCTAACTGTTAGGTGTTTGGCTACCTTTACTATACTATGATCTTAAGTTTTACTCTAATGATGATAAAACTGCTTTCCGAGCAGACTTTAAACTTATAAAGTTAAGTCGCTTTTTTAGTTATTTTTATGATAGAACATTCCTCCTACTCTTTAGAACTTATACTTGATCTCATTAGGAGTATGAAAATATAGTTTCTCCCCTTCCTCCAAAAGGACGAGAATATCATGGAACGTATCTAAAGGCAACCCAGAAAATCAGTTCTAGGACTTAGGTTCACACCTAATAAAGAGCGATGCCAATATGATAATTAGAAGTATTTGAATTGTTGTATTAACTAATAATCCAAGAAACAACGTAAGTGGATCAAGAACTATGAGATGAGCACGAACGAATGTACTGTATTTAGAATTCTAAATCAAGCATTCTACAACAATAAGAAGTCACTAGTTCATTCGAACAACATATGAAGTCTCTGGGTCTTTACCCCTTAGAGTGCCAGCACCTCAAAAGTGACCTGATGATGCATTCTAAACATTCCTAAGCATCCCTTAAAATAGTTAGTTCAGTCTGAACTCAGACCTTAGATGGCACATTAATAGTAAAATGGCCTGCAAGCATACCTTCTACTCATTTCGAGCGGTCACACTCTAGGATTCGTTACTGAACGAGGTGTTAAGAGCTACTTCCCAGGAGTCCTTCGAAAAAGAAAGCTTTTCATTTTTTTAAAGACTCAGGAAAATATTTCATTTTAATTTACTAGTATTTCTCTTTTACTCGCTGAAGATATCAAAGTTCCTTCCTAAAGGCACCGTTGATCCATTTCGATTAGATGCAGAACCCCATTAAGCGAGAGTATCTCTAACTCCACTACAACTATTAGAATCATTTGATTATTGTATATTGGACATATTGGCGCTTGGTTTCGTGTTTACTATACGGCTCGTAGTATAAGTGTAATGGCGCGTGGGGTTTTTCCTTATGTCGCCGTAGGGGCTGGGATTATTTTTGTAGGCTACTGCATTTATTTTGACAAGAAAAGACGCAGTCATCCGGATTTTTGGAAAAACCTGAAAAAAAGTGAGTCCAGTTAAGCTTATGGTATACTGAAATAGAGAGAATGGAACAAAAGGCTCTTGAGGCTCAGAATTCATCCTCCTTCCCGTTACCCCCTGTAAATGATCAGGCTGCCATGCAAAAGTTTTTCCTAGAGCAAATACAAAAAGGAGAGGCTGCTCTGAGTATGGGATTTTTAGATGAGGGTGTCAACCACTTCGCTATTGCTGTTGCGGTTTGCAATCAACCCAATCACCTAGTACAGGTTCTCCAACAGTCACTTAGCCCAACTGTATTTCTGAGGCTTATTGAGATCCTTCCTTCAGTGCAGTCCGTAAGTGGCCTGTCGGTTTTTGTTCAGTTTTCCGTCATTCAAATTATTTCCTATTTTGCATGAGTTGAATAGCTCCTCACTTATTTATGAAACACTCACTACAGTCACGTGACAAAGGTTGACCTGTTTCAGTTTCTCCAAGATCGTTGTTGTTCAGGGTGCGTCAGCTCATCTGGTCCTGTTTCCTAATACCGAAATGCAACATCTATTCGTTTTTATTCTGATGTGATACTTCTTTGTCCTAGCAAACGTATTTGATACAGACAAGTGGCCAGATTATAAATTATGAATAACATTTAAGCGATGATAAAGAGAGCTGTTTCCTGACATCCGATTAAGTACCCATTATTAGTATTATGTACCCTACGATAGAGCACTCAATGATACACTATCCAAAGACTCCTATGACGTTAATAAGCGTCTGTTACTCTACGCATTGACTTCATTTCTATCAACATTCACTTTATCCACCATACAAGATGATTATGCGGAGACGCCTGGTAATATGCACAATACTGTCACGTCTAGTTCTCTTTTCAGCATAATGCTGTTGACAAACCTAAACATAGTTACCCTTACTTCTGTCCCTTTCCTTAACTTACAGGCCCGTGCCTTTGAAATAACTTAACGAATTGTACTTCCATTTTGATGTAATTTAAGCAGTTTGATTTCTACTCTTTTGTTATCCCAAGCTTAAAATGGCAACTAATCGTTTAAAAATTTCTCAGAGTTTCAGCAACTATATAAGTCCACTATTGATTTTAATTCAGTTATGAAAAATCACTACAGAGAACAACGAATAAATTGACCATGTAATTCTACCTAATTCGTTTGCGCTAGTGAATCAGCTAATTTATTCGTAAGAAAAGTCAAGTGGATTGCAGTTTTGATACCCTAACAATCAAAACGAAGGTTATATATTCCTATCAACTAAGGTTACCGCATTATCCGTACATAAGTCGCCAGTATTCGTTGTTTACCTACATGTCATTGTGATGCTTGAGCTTTAGATAGCTTATCTATTGATGAATAGGGTAATAAAGTCGTCGGTTCATTTTAATTAGGAGCGAGATGGCTATGTTCGATATGGTTAATAAGCTGAATAAACCTTACACAACTTTATTGATAGTCAGTTTGGAAAAATGTTTGTTCGTGAACTTATCGTTTTTCTATTTTACACATTTTGTTACTGAAGTGAATTATTGATTGTTGTTTGTATAGTGTTTAGTAACCTTTTTCAGTAAAATGCAAATTTAAAATACTTTGTTTTTGAATTTGTAGAAATACAAGATGATGATTGCCAGTCGTTCATCACTAACACGAGAAATCGAAGAAGACCTAGAATAAAAATATCCCAAGTTGTTTGTATGCAGTTTGATTTCACGAAATATATTAGTTTTCTGCACTATTGGTTCTTACTAGAAAAATAGATTTTGGTTATAACTGATTTGTTTTGGTTTTTAGTTGTTGCTAACTGGGCTTATCTCTATTCTGGTGCTGCAAAAAACTCAAGCTGATGTCGACCCTTATGATATGTTTGGGGGTGTTCTCATGGATCCAGAACAGAGTGCACCATCACTGCGAAGCGCGGATACTTTATTGAAACCTACCAATTTGTCGGATTTCTTGGCTGCTAACCATCATCGAGAGCTACACAGAGTTCTTGTCAAAACTTTGTGGCGAAATATTGACTCAGGAAATCTACTAAGTATTTCCTCAAAAACCCCAATTAAAGTTCAATTGGAATTTGTGTTGGAAGAGCAAGATATACATACTTTAAGCAAGTACTGTAATTCAAATGAGGACTCGGGAAATCGTGTATCCCCCGATTTAGTAAACAATATTTTTTCAGAAATCATTCGCCCGGTTACGGTTTCAAATAATCTACATTTGTCTCAGTGGTTCACTAATATACCATTCTCCTGGATGTTTTCATTGCTTTTTGTCATTTCCTTCGTCTGGTTGTTGGTGCTCTTTCTTCGTGCTCGATATATATTTTTCCTGCTACTTTTATGTGGGTTATGTGTACTTATATTTTCTCAATCAGTCTACACAAAATATAATGCACGATTAGCTCGAAAAATGTCTGTCTTGTCTCGACATAATGGTCCTCCTGATGATTGTAAACCTACACATCAACGAACTTGGACAAAATTGCTTGTTAGTTATTTTTCCTCTCGTCCATTACATGACGAATGCGCGGTTTACTATGAAGAAGTGCTGTCGGAACCGCTTCTATCTACTAATATTTATGAAATATGTCTGGAATTAATATATCAACCATTTGTCTCATTATGTAAAAGTTTGGGTATTGGAATTGGACAATTGTATCATAATCTGTCAGAATATGTTCCATTTTGGATTGCACCATTCATATGCGTGTCTTGTGTATTTATCCTAGTTTTTGCTTTTGTTAGATCAATGAACACTTCTATTAAATTGTCATCACGCAACCGCCGAGTGCGACACAAAATCAAATCATCGTCAATACCGTCACTCACTTGATGCACACCTATTTATCGATTTTACTTGGTGTCTTACATTTTGTGAACTGTATATAGTGAATTTGTATTTTCTGTTATTTCTATTCAAATAAACGACTACTCATTTAGTGCCTTTTACGATATGATAGCCTAAGTGAAAAAAGTGACAATTTTAGGTCTAGTCGTTTGTGTAATGTAGGCTGTGTAAGTTTATGTTAAACTATCCACACGCACCTATCATCAGAACCAAAATTTATCTTCGTTATCCTATAGACTAACTTGCTCTCATTTTCAATTCCCCCAATCGAACAGTCGTGGTTAACGATTCTAGCTTGCAGGAGGTTATCCGCAGATTCTTGGGATCACATTCCAAACCACTTTTCTGTAGTCTTCCGTATTTTTTCAATCGCCCAACTGTCTGAAGGGATTTCCGTCTCCGTCGGTAAGGGCGCCCACTAAGGGCTTTTAAGAGCGGAGCTAATACTCAAAAAACCTTTAATAAAAAGGCCGTGTGTGACCGGTCTCAAGCAGTTGTCCCTTGGGCTCTGCGGTCACGCTCCAAGACCAACACTAATCTATCTTCCTTTTCAGGTCCCTCAAGAAACAACCTTCCACGGTGTGGGCAGCCGGGGAGTGATAACCGCCCTCATACCCGTAACAGTACGAGAGACAAAATTGGTCAAAATTAAATCCTTCCAACACCCCCTAATACCTCTCTTACCTCCATGACTAACTCTTCTCACATTCGTTTATCACAGTGCACAGCTAATGCAGACGATGCGAGTTCGCGAAACGTCGTTCCTGGTCTCCTTAAACCCCGCTCTAGACTACATGTTGGAGCATTTAATGTACGGACATTGTGTCAAATAGGGCAACAGGCATCATTAGCTAGGACTTTAGAATCTCGTGCCATCGATGTGTTCGGCGTCTCAGAAACGCGCATACAGGATCCGAGTAGAATCATTCACTTGACCTCACTATGTCAAGATAAACAAGCAACTCGATTTACCCTTCGTGTATCCGGTAGCTCTGATGCTGCTTCCCGGGTTCTCGCTGGTATAGGTATAGTATTGAGTCGTAGGGCAGAACAATCTCTCCTTGAATGGATCCATGTAGACAGTCGCTTGTGCGCCGTCCGACTCAACGGGACAGTAAGGACTCGGAAAGATAGGGACAATCGCCGTTGCCTCTTCGTCATATCAGCCTACGCCCCCACTGACTGCAGCCCAGATGATGTAAAAGATGAGTTTTACAGAAAGCTTTCGGACCTCCTCCAAAAAGTTAAGCGCTCTGATATAGTTATAATGGCTGGTGACTTCAATGCTCAAGTAGGTAGACTGAGTGAAAACGAAAGACACCTAGGTGGATGTTATGGTCTCACGGCTCAAAGAACAGACAATGGCGACCGTCTGTTGCAATTGGGCTCAGATAACCGCCTATTTCTAGCAAACACTAATTTTAGGCATGAGGAGAAACATCTTTTGACCTGGCGATCCCCGAAGTCGTCTCAACGTTGGACGCAACTGGATAATGTCGCCATCAGCCACCAATGGAGGGGTTCGATAGAGGACTGTCGCTCGTTCTGGAGCACATGCTTAGATTCAGATTCATCATCAGCTTACTGGACGTAGGAAAGATACCGTAAGGAAGCCTCTTAGGGCTTTACTTGATGATAATCAAGCTCAAAATATTTCAGGAGGGACTAGAAAAACAGTTAGGCGACCACGCAAGTGATTCCCCTCCGGAGGCAGGTTGGAATGATATCAAGAAGGCTGTGTAAACAGCAGTGATATATGCTAGCAAGGTAAACCATAAGGCTAGGATGAAGCCGTGGATTTCAGTCGCATCCACCGAACTGACAGACGCTCGTAAACTCATCCCACCTGACTCTGAGCGTAGTCAGCTTAGGCGCAGACTTATAAAAAGCCTACGTAACGACCGTGAACAGTGGAGGGTGGCGAAAGCCAAAGCGATGGAAAAGGCAGCGGCGATAGGCAACACTAGACAACTTTTCCGACTTATCAAAGAAACCGGTATTAGGAACCCGAATGTAAGTGAGACTATCTCGGAAAAGGATGGGATTATTATCCATTCTCAATCAAGGAGATTGGACCGATGGGCAGAACACTTTAGGGATCAGTTCAACTGGCCTCGAGCAACTCTTCCGTTACCCACGATCTCCAGTCATCCTGAATGGCAAATCGACCTAAGTCCCCCTAGTCTTAATGACGTTGAGAAAGTGTTAGGAAATCTGAAACGAGGACGAGCTGCAGGTCCTGATAGACTGACCCCTGAGATATTTAAGGATGGTGGTCCAGTTTTAGCAGCTAGATTGACTGAGATTGTAGGCAGAATCTGGGAACTGGAAGTAATCCCATCCGACTGGTCTCAGTCGCTAATTGTCCCAATCTACAATAAAGGACAAAAGTCTTCTTGTGACAATCACAGGGGAATCAGTCTAACTAATATAGTTTCTAAATTGTTAGCCTCGATTATACTTAGACGTCTAACTAGAGCTCGTGAAGAGCAGACTCGAGAAAACCAGTCTGGTTTTCGACCTGGACGTGGTTGTATAGACCACATTTTTACACTACGTCAGGTCTTGGAAGACAGACACATTTAGGCGTCCGTCAATAGTATTATTTCTCGACCTTAAAGCGGCATTCGACTCTGTGGATCGCGAGGTTCTGTGTCTGTCACTGAAAGGTGTACCAAAGAAGTACATTAACCTTATACAGGCTCTCTACTCGGACACCACTGGTCGAGTAAGAGCTTATGGCGAACTGTCATCAGAATTAGTTACTTCAACTGGTGTCTACGAGGGTTTTCCACTCTCCCCATTCTTGTTTAACTTTGTTGTAGATATACTTCTAGAGTTAATATCATCATCCTCTGACTCTTTAGCAGTGGACCTTTTACCAGGAGCCTAGTGTGTGAAGAAATCTCAGCACGGATATAGAAGGCTCGATTGGCTCTTGCCAACATGTATCACCTATGGCGGAGGCTAGATATCCGTTTGCTCACTGAAGGGCGAGTGTACTGCGCAGTAGTTCGCCCCGTCCTACTACACGGATGCGAAACATGGCCAGAGAGAGTAAAGGACATTCGTAGATTGCTTGTCTTCGCGATCATAGGTGTCTCCGAAGCATTGCTCGTATATCATGGGACAACCGTATAAGCAATGCTGCCGTTAGGAAACGAGTTCTAGGTAGGGATGGCAGATCAATAGATGAAGTAGTGAAACTTCATCAGTTGAGGTGGTTGGGACATGTGTTGCGTATGCCTAACCACCGACTGCCTCGACGAACTATGTTTTGTGGTGTAGGAGTAGGTTGGAAGAAAGCTAGGGGCGGCCAAACCGAAACATAGCAGAAATCCATGAATTCAGTGAAAAATGGACTGAGTCATGTTGGGAGATATAGGCTACCTGGTTGGGGTCTGCGAGACGAAAGTCACCGATGGTTAGAGACTTTGAACGACATGGCTCAAAATCGTTAGCAATGGCGCAAGTGCATCCACTCTTTGTGTTCTCTGAATTTCTAGCCTTCTGAATTCCTCATCATCTCTATCTTTCTCTTTCTAACTTTATCTCACCGAATTATACGCTAATCTTCTCCATTACTGTTAATACTTCTACTATTGCTACCACCATGGGATTTGAATTGACAATTGTGTCTCTGTGCTGAAATGCTATGGTAACCTGAACTGATGTACATACGTACGAAGTTCTGTATTGTATCTGTCTGTCTGTCTCTCGGTCCATGTGATGAAAATTCTATCGTTACTCATCCTCTTATTCAGCGTATTTATAAAATTTAAGGGTAAAATATCAAAAATCTTCGGTAGAAATTGTGTTATGTCGTAAATTTTAAATATCTTTAAAGTTAGTGAGATTGGGGGTCACGTCTGGTGTACCTTAAAGGATAGAAGTAGCTCCATACATTCATTACTATCAAGACATTGGGAATAAATGTCACATGATAGATTTTCGAAGTTACCATCAGAACAAGTGTTCTAGCTTGTTACCTGACAGACATGGCCACAATTAGTTTTGTCATCAACGAATCAATGATAGTGATAGATTCGATTCCACTACAAACATGCAATGAAGTTAGATAACTGTTTCAGGTTTCCTTTTGATTGATAAAGTTATGAATGGGAAAATTTTGTAAGACAGTTAGTTGTATCGTAGAGGTCTATGTAGCAAAAATGGTAAGGTACAACAAATGATAAAAATGATTAACCGTACATTTCATCAGCGTTTTCAAAGCAAATAGTTCTAAAATATATGTATCAAATTACTGTTACATCTTGGTTGAACAAAGTAGACCGTTGTGCTGGAATATTTATTAACGCATTCGCAAGTAGCTTGTGTGAAAATTTATGTTTCGTTCTCATAGTGAGCGGCTTGTTTGAGTAAAAGTACCTTCAAGTAAGTAACTTGGATCAACCCTAAAACTTTTATTCATAAGTTCATCTGAGTGGTTGTAGTTGACTTTTTGAATACATCGATAATTATATTTGCTTTCAACTTCATATACAAACTCCTTTTTCTAAAAGAAGTTAAAAACAGTATACGGAAAACTTTACTGGCGTACAACTAGAAGTTTATTTATGTACTGTGTAATTGTTATATTATTTGAGTAAAGCAAGAACAAATAGCAGAATGAGATAAATTCATTTATTTAATAAGTTACTTTCGGTTTGCAACTTGTTAACAACCTGCCCGTCGTAGTATGAAATATTTGTAGTGCTCATTCATGAATCCAGGGATTGAAAGTGAAGTCTATTACTTTTATCATATTCAGAGAAAAGACAATAACGCGCAAATGGAGGAAAGGTATTTGTAATTTACAGTACAAAATGCGATCGTGTAGCTAAATGATGAGAAAATATGTTGCCAGTGCAGTGAAAATTTCAATGGATTGTTCCAGTTGAAGGCTGTTGATTACCGTAGATTAACAAAAATAACTGAAAGTCCTTATCTATAGGTTATTTGGAAATAGTGATGCCACATGCCGCCAATGAGGAAATTAAAAGAAACAGCACGATTGACAACATAAACCCCTGATCAAAATGAGGCATGTAAATAAACAGAAAGAAAAAGATATTTCACAGTGAGATAAAATAAGGCAAGATTAAGTAAAAGAGGTACCACAATTGCATGAAAAGACGAGAATAAAAAATTAATGTCAACCTACAAACAAATTGAAAAAAGTGAAAAAAATAAAATAGACGAAATGAAATTCATACATCGATCCAAAAAGCGATTAAATGAAAAGTGGAAGAACACTAATTCACATTGCAACAACAACACCATCATCTCTACACTCACCGTAATCACATCTCGAATAACTCACTTCATTGTATGCCGACTGCATCACCCACTACTTCACACAACACAACACACTCACATTCATTATTTATTCACTTACTCACTCATCCACATAGAGATTCCATTGACCATAGAAAACTGCCTCCAACCGTCTCACATCCATATCAGCCAGCTGTGTGCACACTGCACACTGCACACTGCACAACAACAACAACAACAACAACTTCAAACTAACCGATATTCCTACGCCCAATATTCCTTTCTTCACTGTCTTCAGACAATCCATTCTAATCCATGTTCAATTACAATGATACCACTGCAATATACATTCCACTTCTCTTCACTCCACTCCATCTCATATGTCACATCTACAAACTAAGAGAATTCAACACACAAGAAAATACCACATTTATCACAACAATGCTGCTGCTGCTGCTGCTGCTGCAGCGACAGCAGCAACTGTCACCACATTCCACGACAACCCATATCCACAGCGGAATACATTCACTTACTACTTACTCGCTTCATTGCTTATTCACTTACTCAATCAAATGATCATTCACAATACATTCGCCCCCTTACTCACTCACTCACTCATTCATTCACTCACTCACTCACTCACACATTCATTCATTCATTCAGTCATTTATACATTCAATCATCCACGACAAACACACATCTAGTTCACTCACAAACGAACCCACGTACTGCATCTCTCCTGTCAAAGCATGAACACAGGTCAAAGCTTACTTGTTGATCAACCGGCATACACTGAACACAACACATTCTCACCAAATACTACACACATTCCATTTCCTACAATCATCAAACACACCACTGATTCCATGATCGCTCCTTTCCAAATCACCTATCATGCACAGCTCGCCGCCTTCTTCTCTAACACTATCACTACAAAGAAATAACCAGACATTTGCATAGTCAACAATTAACAACAATATCCTAACTAGTCACTCAGTTACCCAGCACTGACACTATCATCACCAACTCCAAATTCATTTCCAAATCCAACGGATCACAGCTGCGTCATTCTTCCTCTAACCGATACTAGCGCCTAGAACACAATTCACACTCGTCTGAAACGAGAAATAAACACTGAGACAACTAATACCCTACACTACACACCATCATCTATTATATCATAAAACACCAACATTTCTGACATACCTGATTCCTTCTTCGCATAACACACAGAAATCCAATGCCTCTACACCAAACACGACAATTCAACGCCGACTCCTTCCATTTCTCCCTCACCAACACAACACCCACCACTCACTATCCAGATGACAACCTAAATCTGACTCCTGTAGTAAATATGCACACAGAGAAAACATTCCACAATCCTCAGTCACATATAGGCATTCACTTACTCATATCACAAGTCACAACTCACCACGATCAATCAATCAATCAATCAATAATCCTTTCCGCTTCCTCTCTCTTCCTCTCCATCATGGATTCGTCATCGTCATCGTCTTCAGTACAAATCCGTCCGAATATACAGTCCGTGGAAACTACAATGCAATTAACTGACAAGTAGAAGAACACTAATTCACATTGCAACAACAACACCATCATCTCTACACTCACCGTAATCACATCTCGAATAACTCACTTCATTGTATGCCGACTGCATCACCCACTACTTCACACAACACAACACACTCACATTCATTATTTATTCACTTACTCACTCATCCACATAGAGATTCCATTGACCATAGAAAACTGCCTCCAACCGTCTCACATCCGTATCAGCGAGCTGTGTGCACACTGCACAACAACAACAACAACAACAACTTCAAACTAACCGATATTCCTACGCCCAATATTCCTTTCTTCACTGTCTTCAGACAATCCATTCTAATCCATGTTCAATTACAATGATACCACTGCAATATACATTCCACTTCTCTTCACTCCACTCCATCTCATATGTCACATCTACAAACTAAGAGAATTCAACACACAAGAAAATACCACATTTATCACAACAATGCTGCTGCTGCTGCAGCAGCAGCAGCAGCAGTCACCACATTCCACGACAACCCTGTTGGGGATGTTAGATCCCCAAAATTCGCTTGATAATGCCGTATTTTGGTTTTCACGTTTCGCCAGCAGGGGCTGATCAAATGACCTTGAGATTTCAATTCCCACCAGCCAAATCAATGGCTGTGATTGGCTACAGTGTATTTTAGTATTCTATTTTCTTAACTGTCTCAAGGACGTTGTTATGTTGTATAAATAAACGAGAGTTGTATGCTTGATTGTACTGGGATTGCTGGGTGCTTGTAGAATATACTTTCTACTCTTACCAAGACTTCTGTTTTCCCGTTTGGATTCAGGGTAGCCTTCCTGGAAGCTGGTAAAAGTCTCGTTCGCGTTTATCGACTAAGGTAAACTCGTAATAGCCTCAAGCATCCTAAGTGCCGAACATATCAGTGGCGACGGGGTAAAAACCATATCCACAAAACATATCAGTGGCGACGGGGCTCACAATTCACAATGTCAATTAATCTTGAACAGTTAGAATCTTTACTGGAACGTCAAGGTAAACGATATGAACAGTTCCAGGAACGTATGTTGGAGCTGTTAATGAAACAAATGAATTTGAATCACAGAGGTTTTGCCGATGATTCATATAATCCGCATACAGACTCGATAGTTAATTCCATTCATGAATTTCATTTTGATGGCCTTGCTGGTGTGACTTTCGAGTCTTGGTTTAAGAAGTATGAGGATTTGTTCAAGGTCGACCTCAACAATCTTGATGACGCCACCAAAGTCAGAATCCTTTTGAGAAAGCTCGGCACAATCGAACACGAACGTTATAGTAATTTCATCCTCCCAAAGAACCCACGAGATTTCTCTTTTGATGCTACAATTGATACGCTGTCGCAAATCTTCTCTGAACAGTCATCTCTCTTTAATATTCGTTATCAATGCCTCAAAATAATCAAGTCAAATGAAGATGACTGGGTAAAGCATGCTGGCTTAGTAAATCGTGAATGCGAACGATTTAAATTATCATCAATGACGGAAGATCAGTTTAAGTGCCTTGTGTTTGTGTGCAGCTTACAATCTCCCGACGATGCTGATATAAGAACCAGAATCCTAAGTAAAATTGAACAGTGCCCAAACATCTCGCTTCAAGAAATAACTGCAGAGTGCCAGAGATTAGTAAACTTGAAGCATGATACCTCCATGGTCGAAAACAAGGGCCTCTCATCATACGTGCATTCCATTAGTGAAAAGAAAAATTCCAATTCGGCCCAAAAACCCAAAATGAATCCACCTTCTGCTTGCTGGCACTGCGGTTCATGGCACTATGTACGGAACTGCCCATTTAGGCAGCATAGATGCAGGAAGTGTAAAGTCATCGGTCATAAAGATGGCTTTTGCCTACAGAAAAAGCCAAAGCGATCCAGAAGTGCTAAGAAGCCTGTTCCTAGATCCAGTACCAATGCATTGAGCCTAATATCTTCCTGCCAAAGTTCATCACCAGGTGAGAGGAAATTTATTACTCTTAATATTAACGGTTATTTGTGTAGAATGCAAATAGATACTGCATCTGATGTCACTATCCTCTCACGCAAAAATTGGACCAAGTTGGGCAGCCCAAGCCTGCAGCACACAACACAAAAGCCTCGCACAGCATGTGGTAATTATCTTCGTCTGTTAGGACAATTGGAATGTAAAGTTGCTTTCCGGGATTCGTCGTTTACTGGGGTATGCTATATAACGCCAGCTGATCTAAATTTACTTGGTTTAGATTGGTTCGACCAGCTAAAATTGGCTGATGTCCCGCTAAATACCATATGCAACCTGGTATCACAACGACATGACCCAGAAGCGTATATGAAGAAGCTGATGACAGAGTTTTCAACGATTTTTGAACCTGGATTAGGTCGATGCACTGCTGGGTGCTTGTAGAATATACTTTCTACTCTTACCAAGACTTCTGTTTTCCCGTTTGGATTCAGGGTAGCCTTCCTGGAAGCTGGTAAAAGTCTCGTTCGCGTTTATCGACTAAGGTAAACTCGTAATAGCCTCAAGCATCCTAAGTGCCGAACATATCAGTGGCGACGGGGTAAAAACCATATCCACAAAACATATCAGTGGCGACGGGGCTCACAATTCACAATGTCAATTAACCTTGAACAGTTAGAATCTTTACTGGAACGTCAAGGTAAACGATATGAACAGTTCCAGGAACGTATGTTGGAGCTGTTAATGAAACAAATGAATTTGAATCACAGAGGTTTTGTTGATGATTCATATAATCCGCATACAGACTCGATAGTTAATTCCATTCATGAATTTCATTTTGATGGCCTTGCTGGTGTGACTTTCGAGTCTTGGTTTAAGAAGTATGAGGATTTGTTCAAGGTCGACCTCAACAATCTTGATGACGCCACCAAAGTCAGAATCCTTTTGAGAAAGCTCGGCACAATCGAACACGAACGTTATAGTAATTTCATCCTCCCAAAGAACCCACGAGATTTCTCTTTTGATGCTACAATTGAAACGCTGTCGCAAATCTTCTCTGAACAGTCATCTCTCTTTAATATTCGTTATCAATGCCTCAAAATAATCAAGTCAAATGAAGATGACTGGGTAAAGCATGCTGGCTTAGTAAATCGTGAATGCGAACGATTTAAATTATCATCAATGACGGAAGATCAGTTTAAGTGCCTTGTGTTTGTGTGCAGCTTACAATCTCCCGACGATGCTGATATAAGAACCAGAATCCTAAGTAAAATTGAACAGTGCCCAAACATCTCGCTTCAAGAAATAACTGCAGAGTGCCAGAGATTAGTAAACTTGAAGCATGATACCTTCATGGTCGAAAACAAGGGCCTCTCATCATACGTGCATTCCATTAGTGAAAAGAAAAATTCCAATTCGGCCCAAAAACCCAAAATGAATCCACCTTCTGCTTGCTGGCACTGAGGTTCATGGCACTATGTACGGAACTGCCCATTTAGGCAGCATAGATGCAGGAAGTGTAAAGTCATCGGTCATAAAGATGGCTTTTGCCTACAGAAAAAGCCAAAGCGATCCAGAAGTGCTAAGAAGCCTGTTCCTAGATCCAGTACCAATGCATTGAGCCTAATATCTTCCTGCCAAAGTTCATCACCAGGTGAGAGGAAATTTATTACTCTTAATATTAACGGTTATTTGTGTAGAATGCAAATAGATACTGCATCTGATGTCACTATCCTCTCACGCAAAAATTGGACCAAGTTGGGCAGCCCAAGCCTGCAGCACACAACACAAAAGCCTCGCACAGCATGTGGTAATTATCTTCGTCTGTTAGGACAATTGGAATGTAAAGTTGCTTTCCGGGATTCGTCGTTTACTGGGGTATGCTATATAACGCCAGCTGATCTAAATTTACTTGGTTTAGATTGGTTCGACCAGCTAAAATTGGCTGATGTCCCGCTAAATATCATATGCAACCTGGTATCACAACGACATGACCCAGAAGCGTATATGAAGAAGCTGATGACAGAGTTTCCAACGATTTTTGAACCTGGATTAGGTCGATGCACTGCTGGGTGCTTGTAGAATATACTTTCTACTCTTACCAAGACTTCTGTTTTCCCGTTTGGATTCAGGGCAGCCTTCCTGGAAGCTGGTAAAAGTCTCGTGCGCGTTTATCGACTAAGGTATAACTCGTAATAGCATCAAGCATACTCCTAAGTGCCGAACATATCAGTGGCGACGGGGTAAAAACCATATCCACAAAACATATCAGTGGCGACGGGGCTCACAATTCACAATGTCAATTAATCTTGAACAGTTAGAATCTTTACTGGAACGTCAGGGTAAACGATATGAACAGTTCCAGGAACGTATGTTGGAGCTGTTAATGAAACAAATGAATTTGAATCACAGAGGTTTTGCTGATGATTCATATAATCCGCATACAGACTCGATAGTTAATTCCATTCATGAATTTCATTTTGATGGCCTTGCTGGTGTGACTTTCGAGTCTTGGTTTAAGAAGTATGAGGATTTGTTCAAGGTCGACCTCAACAATCTTGATGACGCCACCAAAGTCAGAATCCTTTTGAGAAAGCTCGGCACAATCGAACACGAACGTTATAGTAATTTCATCCTCCCAAAGAACCCACGAGATTTCTCTTTTGATGCTACAATTGATACGCTGTCGCAAATCTTCTCTGAACAGTCATCTCTCTTTAATATTCGTTATCAATGCCTCAAAATAATCAAGTCAAATGAAGATGACTGGGTAAAGCATGCTGGCTTAGTAAATCGTGAATGCGAACGATTTAAATTATCATCAATGACGGAAGATCAGTTTAAGTGCCTTGTGTTTGTGTGCAGCTTACAATCTCCCGACGATGCTGATATAAGAACCAGAATCCTAAGTAAAATTGAACAGTGCCCAAACATCTCGCTTCAAGAAATAACTGCAGAGTGCCAGAGATTAGTAAACTTGAAGCATGATACCTTCATGGTCGAAAACAAGGGCCTCTCATCATACGTGCATTCCATTAGTGAAAAGAAAAATTCCAATTCGGCCCAAAAACCCAAAATGAATCCACCTTCTGCTTGCTGGCACTGAGGTTCATGGCACTATGTACGGAACTGCCCATTTAGGCAGCATAGATGCAGGAAGTGTAAAGTCATCGGTCATAAAGATGGCTTTTGCCTACAGAAAAAGCCAAAGCGATCCAGAAGTGCTAAGAAGCCTGTTCCTAGATCCAGTACCAATGCATTGAGCCTAATATCTTCCTGCCAAAGTTCATCACCAGGTGAGAGGAAATTTATTACTCTTAATATTAACGGTTATTTGTGTAGAATGCAAATAGATACTGCATCTGATGTCACTATCCTCTCACGCAAAAATTGGACCAAGTTGGGCAGCCCAAGCCTGCAGCACACAACACAAAAGCCTCGCACAGCATGTGGTAATTATCTTCGTCTGTTAGGACAATTGGAATGTAAAGTTGCTTTCCGGGATTCGTCGTTTACTGGGGTATGCTATATAACGCCAGCTGATCTAAATTTACTTGGTTTAGATTGGTTCGACCAGCTAAAATTGGCTGATGTCCCGCTAAATATCATATGCAACCTGGTATCACAACGACATGACCCAGAAGCGTATATGAAGAAGCTGATGACAGAGTTTCCAACGATTTTTGAACCTGGATTAGGTCGATGCACTGCTGGGTGCTTGTAGAATATACTTTCTACTCTTACCAAGACTTCTGTTTTCCCGTTTGGATTCAGGGTAGCCTTCCTGGAAGCTGGTAAAAGTCTCGTGCGGGTTTATCGACTAAGGTAAGGTCGTAATAGCCTCAAGCATCCTAAGTGCCGAACATATCAGTGGCGACGGGGTAAAAACCATATCCACAAAACATATCAGTGGCGACGGGGCTCACAATTCACAATGTCAATTAATCTTGAACAGTTAGAATCTTTACTGGAACGTCAAGGTAAACGATATGAACAGTTCCAGGAACGTATGTTGGAGCTGTTAATGAAACAAATGAATTTGAATCACAGAGGTTTTGCTGATGATTCATATAATCCGCATACAGACTCGATAGTTAATTCCATTCATGAATTTCATTTTGATGGCCTTGCTGGTGTGACTTTCGAGTCTTGGTTTAAGAAGTATGAGGATTTGTTCAAGGTCGACCTCAACAATCTTGATGACACCACCAAAGTCAGAATCCTTTTGAGAAAGCTCGGCACAATCGAACACGAACGTTATAGTAATTTCATCCTCCCAAAGAACCCACGAGATTTCTCTTTTGATGCTACAATTGATACGCTGTCGCAAATCTTCTCTGAACAGTCATCTCTCTTTAATATTCGTTATCAATGCCTCAAAATAATCAAGTCAAATGAAGATGACTGGGTAAAGCATGCTGGCTTAGTAAATCGTGAATGCGAACGATTTAAATTATCATCAATGACGGAAGATCAGTTTAAGTGCCTTGTGTTTGTGTGCAGCTTACAATCTCCCGACGATGCTGATATAAGAACAAGAATCCTAAGTAAAATTGAACAGTGCCCAAACATCTCGCTTCAAGAAATAACTGCAGAGTGCCAGAGATTAGTAAACTTGAAGCATGATACCTTCATGGTCGAAAACAAGGGCCTCTCATCATACGTGCATTCCATTAGTGAAAAGAAAAATTCCAATTCGGCCCAAAAACCCAAAATGAATCCACCTTCTGCTTGCTGGCACTGCGGTTCATGGCACTATGTACGGAACTGCCCATTTAGGCAGCATAGATGCAGGAAGTGTAAAGTCATCGGTCATAAAGATGGCTTTTGCCTACAGAAAAAGCCAAAGCGATCCAGAAGTGCTAAGAAGCCTGTTCCTAGATCCAGTACCAATGCATTGAGCCTAATATCTTCCTGCCAAAGTTCATCACCAGGTGAGAGGAAATTTATTACTCTTAATATTAACGGTTATTTGTGTAGAATGCAAATAGATACTGCATCTGATGTCACTATCCTCTCACGCAAAAATTGGACCAAGTTGGGCAGCCCAAGCCTGCAGCACACAACACAAAAG
Organism: Schistosoma turkestanicum; assembly: GCA_944470395.2. NCBI lineage: Eukaryota > Metazoa > Platyhelminthes > Trematoda > Strigeidida > Schistosomatidae > Schistosoma > Schistosoma turkestanicum. Next base: position 51,779,249 of record OX103971.1, read on the forward strand.
CCTCGCACAGCATGTGGTAATTATCTTCGTCTGTTAGGACAATTGGAATGTAAAGTTGCTTTCCGAGATTCGTCGTTTACTGGGGTATGCTATATAACGCCAGCTGATCTAAATTTACTTGGTTTAGATTGGTTCGACCAGCTAAAATTGGCTGATGTCCCGCTAAATACCATATGCAACCTGGTATCACAACGACATGACCCAGAAGCGTATATGAAGAAGCTGATGACAGAGTTTTCAACGATTTTTGAACCTGGATTAGGTCGATGCACTGCTGGGTGCTTGTAGAATACATATGTACTTTCTACTCTTACCAAGACTTCTGTTTTCCCGTTTGGATTCAGGGTAGCCTTCCTGGAAGCTGGTAAAAGTCTCGTGCGGGTTTATCGACTAA